>BPLQ01011151.1:232526-827023 GCA_021605075.1 Caerostris darwini | reverse complement strand
GTAACACTTATAAAAATTATTCCAGCATCACTTCATAGAAGAAGCTGGAAGACCGCTCGGAATTCTAATGCGTAACAATGACATTTTTCTTTTCTACTTTATCTTGTAATTACGTAGTATTTATTCTATTAATAGACCTACCAAAAAACAGCAATATATTATTGAGTTTTTCATTTTTATTATTTTCAAGGAACAGTGTGTCAAAAAGTTAATTCATTTGCCAAGAAACAGAACTAGATGTATGAATAATAATGAGGTTTTCCAAGAGAAATAAAAGGTGAACAGTGCTATACTTTAACCCTAAAATATCTCGCTTTCAGTCCGCTAAAAAAAAACTAAAGAAAGACTGGAATTCTTCAAAATCATAAATGCTTATAAGCTTATGCTCTTGAAGAATGATATGCACTTAGTGATTATAAATGATTATATGCTTATCTTGAAGAATGCTATGCTTATAAGCAAAAAAAAACTGAAAATTATTAGATAAACACAGAAATTATTAACAATTATTAAAAATTAACACATAATTATTAGATAATTATTATTAAAGCAGTTAGAGTCTGGAACTGCAATGCAGATTAAAAGGACATTGATATCTATATAAATATACGAAAATTGAATGTAAACATTTTGTCCAGAAAATCAATCAAAGTCAAAATAAATAAATTATGATATCCTGAAGAAGTTTTATCAAAGAATTCGTATCATTATGATATTGTATTCCATGCTCTTTCTGTTCGCTAGATAATTGAATCCAAGTTAAAAACATTTCTAACGACGTATTCCGATAACATGGAAGAGATAAAATAATCTTTCGTTTAGTGTCTGTAAAGTATAAGACAGAAGTATAAAAATTCAGCAGTGTAGTTTATTTCATTTAAAAAAATCGAATCACGTGACATTATCTTGTAAATGTGTAGAATAATAAGACCACTGAACGAGTGATTGAGTGCCAGACTACGATCAATAATTAGTATATGTGGATTATTATCTTGTAATTACGTAGTATTTATTCTATTAACAGATCTATCAAAAAACAGCAATATATTATTGAGTTTTTCATTTTTATTATTTTCAAGGAACAGTGTGTCAAAAAGTTAATTCATTTGCTAAGAAACAGAACTAGATGTATGAATAATAATGAGGTTTTCCAAGAGAAATAAAAGGTGAACAGTGCTATACTTTAACCCTAAAATATCTCGCTTTCAGTCCGCTAAAAAAAAACTAAAGAAAGACTGGAATTCTTCAAAATCATAAATGCTTATAAGCTTATGCTCTTGAAGAATGATATGCACTTAGTGATTATAAATGATTATATGCTTATCTTGAAGAATGCTATGCTTATAAGCAAAAAAAAAAACAGATAATTATTAGATAAACACAGAAATTATTAACAGTTATTAGAAATTAACACATAATTATTAGATAATTATTATTGAAGCAGTTAGAGGCTGGAACTGCAATGCAGATTAAAAGGACATTGATATCTATATAAATATACGAAAATAGAATGTAAATATTTTGTCCAGAAAATCAACCAAACTCAAAATAAATAAATTATGATATCCTGAAGAAGTCTTATCAAAGAATTCGTATCATTGTATTCCATGTTCTTTCTTTTCGCTAGATGATTGAATGCAAGTTAAAAACATATCCAGCGACGTATTCCGATAACATGGAAGAGATAAAATAATCTTCCACTTAGAGTTGGTACGGTATAAGACAGAAGATTAACAATTCAGTAGTGTAATTAATTTTATTTTTAAAAAATCGAATCACGTGACAATGTCTTGTAACTTTTTACAATAATAAGACTTTTGAACGAGGGATTGTGTGGCAGACTACGATCAGTAATTAGTATATGTGGATTATTATCTTGTAATTACGTAGTATTTATTCTATTAATAGACCTACTAAAAAACAGTAATATATTATTGAGTTTTTCATTTTTGTTATGTTAACGAACAGTTATTCATTTGCTAAGAAACAGAGCTAGATGTATGAATAATAATGAAATTTTCCAAGAGAAATAAAAGATGAACAGTGCTATACTTTAGTCAGCTCAAGAAAACTAAAGAAAGAATGAAATTCTTCAAGATCATAAATGATTATAAGCTTATGATCTTGAAGTATGCTAAGTACTTAATGCTTATAAACAAAAAAACTGAAAATTATTAGATAAACACAGAAATTATTAACAATTATTAAAAATTAACACATAATTATTAGATAATTATTATTAAAGCAGTTAGAGTCTGGAACTGCAATGCAGATTAAAAGGACATTGATACACTATCTGGAAGAAAGTGACGGGACACCCCTCGAAAAGTAGAAAAGTCGACAATACAGCTGACACATGCGCAATAATAGGTATCACGTGTCAGCCATACCCTATAAATACTCTGTGGATTCGACTAGAGTTGTTTGTTGTCAAGATACCGCCACGGGAACAGTTGTCTGAGTTCGAGAAAGGAGTGTTGGTTGGATTGCATCTTGCCAAGGTGTCAATTAGGGAGATATCCCGTCTCCGTAACTGCTCAAAATCAACTGTAGCACGTGTTGTGTGTCTCTACAAGACTGAGGGACACTGTCAGAACAAACCCCGAAGTGGACGACCTACAGTTCTCACCAGCAGGGGCCGGCGGGTGCTCGGCAGGGAGATTCAAAGTAACCGTCAAACATCCATGGATAACATCGCTAATGAGTTTAGACAAGCCACAGGTGTGGCCGTTTCGACCAAGACTCTTCGTATCGAGGTCCATAAGTTAGGTTACACTAGACGTTCGGCGGCCCATAAGCCTTTGATTACGAAAACCAACAAGAAAGCGCGCCTTCGATGGGCCAAAGACCACCGTACTTGGACTCTGGATGACTGGAAACTCGTCCTTTGGAGTGACGAGTCACGATTTACCCTTTTCCGTTCCGATAGACGTGTTTGGGTATGGCGTTTACCAGGAGAACGCCTTTTAAACGAGTGTGTCGTCCCAACTGTAAAGTTTGGTGGAGGAGGATTGATGGTATGAGCCTGTTTCTCCTGGTATGGGGCTGGCCCACTGGTGAAGGTTGATGGTGCGATGAATGCCGATAGATACTATGATATTTTTGACAATCATGTCCTTCCTACCTTGTGGGCAACGTACGGTATGGATGATTGCTGGTATCAAGACGACAACGCAACATGCCATGTTGCAAGGAGGACTCTTGATTGGTATGTGAACAACAACGTTAAACGCATGGAGTGGCCGGCGCAGAGCCCTGATCTTAACCCAATTGAACTTCTCTGGGACGAATTGGACCGTCGGTTGAGGGCCTGCACCCCACTCCTCAAAAGCAAGCCTGAACTATGGAACTTCCTGTTAAACATTTGGAAGGAAATTCCTCTTGCCACTATGGCTAATTTAGTGGAAAGCATGCCCAGAAGGGTTGCAGCTGTGATCGCAGCCAAAGGAGGCCCTACCTCCTATTAATTTTAATAAATATGGGTTTATGTCGTTATAGTGTCGTGTCCCGTCACTTTCTTCCACATAGTGTATCTATATAAATATACGAAAATTGAATGTAAACATTTTGTCCAGAAAATCAATCAAAGTCAAAATAAATAAATTATGATATCCTGAAGAAGTTTTATCAAAGAATTCGTATCATTATGATATTGTATTCCATGTTCTTTCTGTTCGCTAGATAATTGAATCCAAGTTAAAAACATTTCTAACGACGTATTCCGATAACATGGAAGAGATAAAATAATCTTTCGTTTAGTGTCTGTAAAGTATAAGACAGAAGTATAAAAATTCAGCAGTGTAGTTTATTTCATTTAAAAAAATCGAATCACGTGACATTATCTTGTAAATGTGTAGAATAATAAGACCACTGAACGAGTGATTGAGTGCCAGACTACGATCAATAATTAGTATATGTGGATTATTATCTTGTAATTACGTAGTATTTATTCTGTTAACAGATCTATCAAAAAACAGCAATATATTATTGAGTTTTTCATTTTTATTATTTTCAAGGAACAGTGTGTCAAAAAGTTAATTCATTTGCTAAGAAACAGAACTAGATGTATGAATAATAATGAGGTTTTCCAAGAGAAATAAAAGATGAACGGTGCTATACTTTAACCCTAAAATATCTCACATTCAGTCCGCTCAAAAAAACTAATGAAAGAATGAAATTCTTCAAGACCGTAAATGCTTATAAGCTTATGATCTTGAAGAATTATATGTACTTAATGTTTATAAATGATTAAAAGCAAAAAAAAAAAAAAAAAAAAAAAAAAAAAACTGAAAATCGTTAGATAAACACAGATATTAATAAGGATAAGATATTATAATAATTATATAATATTTATTTTTCAAGAGAAATAAAGTTGAAAATTCAGGAACAGTGGTATACTTTAACCCTAAAATATCTCTTCCGTCCGCTAAAAAAAAACAAAAGAAAGAATGAAATTTTTCAAGATCATAAACGCTTGTAAGCTTATTATCTTGAAAAATGGTATGCACTTAATGCTTATAAATTCTTATAAGAAAAGAACTGAAAATCATAAGATAAACACAGATATTAATGCGGTGAGCGGACAGAATTGCATTGCAAATCTATTTATTAAATCAAAACATTTATTCCGATATAAAGTATACGAAAACAGAATATAAACCTTTTTATCTACAAATCAACCAAACTCAAAAGAAATTAATTATAATATCATAAAGATAGTTTTATAAAAGAATTCGTATCCTTATGATATTATAATCCATGCTCTTTCTGCTCGCTAGATGACTGACCAAGTTAAAAACATATCTAGCGATGTATTCTGATAACATGGAAGAGACAAAATAACCTTTCCCTTAGAGAAGACAGACAGAAGTCGGTATACGACAGAAGAATGACAATTCGTCAGAGTAGTTTGTTTTATTTAAAAAAATCGAATCACATGACAACATCTTGTAACTGTTTATAATAATTAATAAGCCCATTGAGCGGGTTGTGTGACAGACTACGATCAATAATTGGTATATGTTGAGTTACAAAGTGTGTGTGATTTATTGCGTGCTGCAGGAATATGTAGTTAGGGTAATTAGCAGCGTGGGAAAATGGAGTGTTGGTTATTTATGACATGATATTTTTATGTGATATTTATGATATGATATATTATTCTTCATGATATTTCTTATAGGAATTTTGATAAAAAGTATGAAAAGTTTGTGGAATGGTTTGAAGATGTTTAAGACATGATATTTTTATATGATAATTACGATACGATATATTATTTATGGCATTTGTTAAAAAATCCAAGTGTCAAGACTTTGAGAAAACTGTAAACTGTGAGAAATAGAATTTAAAAGTAATTATGTAGAAATGGTTTGGAAACAATGGTTCGAAGGTTATTGGTATTAATATTTTTTAAAGTCTGGTTTATTTGATATACATAATAAAAAATTTCATGAAATTTTAGATGTTGAATTCAATTAGATCATCCACATACCTAAAAAACATGTTTGTTAATTAGATAGTAATTTAAGGAACTTCAACCCGAAACTTGTGGTACCGAGCGCTAGAGCGTTAGCCACATGACAACCAAGCCGCGGTAAAGTGTTAGACATTTGAAAAAAAAAAAAAAGCGGTTCAAATGTCTATACTAATAATAGGCATAGGCGTCTCTATAGTTTTAACCACATAAAATCGTAACCGGGGCCCACACTTTAAAGTGGATTCCGAACCTCCGGAACTCCAACCCGAAACCTGTGGTAGTAAGCTCCACTCGGCCATAAAGCTCCGCATACATATACATATATATATGCATTTTATATCTATACATATTTGTGCATCATACATTTATAGCTATAAGACCAGTTATAAGTTATAAGCTGAAATTTTATATATATATATATATATATATTTGTGTACTCGTGTGTTTTTTTAAATAAGACAGTTAGCTGATAGTTTAATCGGCATTAAAAAAAAACTGTACACTTTTTTTCATAAGCCCGAGACGAACTAATAATCACCCAAACGGGGATTCGAAAGCCATAAGCAATAGCTCAACACGACACTTGTATCCTTTTCAGCATGTTTACGCAACTTTAAGGACGGACCTTCATTCGCATGTTAACAGACTGCATAAGCTGCTCTCTGATAAATGTCGAAATTGCTCAATGAAATGGACACGCCGACAGATAGACGGCTTCTCGGAAAAAATTCCCCCCTAGCACTTTCATAGAGTTGTTTTGTTAATGAAGTTTTTTTCTTTATTATTTGTATTTATTTATCGGAGTGCTCCATGCTGTCCTAATCTCCGCAGAGCGGCTAATATGTTTATTTTGCGCTCAAATTAACGATAGGAGCCGATGAAACGTGAAGGCTCGCTCGTCCATCGTATTTTGTTTTCTTAAAAGGCAGAAAGGGTTATCGGGGAAGTGATGTAAACAGGATATATATGAGAGCGATGAAAAAAGGCATTGATTAGGCGAGATTGGCTATTTATTTATTTAGGCGGAATTCCGGAGTGCGTTTTCGCTTGCAGAATTCCGATGAGATGGCCGTTTTGCGAAATTTTTTTAATAATAATTTTTATGGATGATTTTGAATGAATGATGAATGAATGATAAATGAATGAATGAATGATGAATGAATGATAAATGAATGAATGAATGATGAATGAATGAAATTTTTTTTTAATGAAAGATATCGGTTTGGTTTGTCGCTCTACGGTCATCTTGTGCACACGATGGCTAAACAGACCGGAAATTACAATTTAAAGTGGATTAAGAGCCACTCGCAAACATCCATGCCACATCCATGATTTGAAGCAAAGGCCAAAGCACTAGCCAGTTGGTCACCAGGCCACCTGAAAGATATCGGGGCCTGAAGTCCGAGTGAATAGTGTTCTGACGTGCCACAGGTTTCGGGTTCGAATTCCGACTGTGCCAGGGGGTTTGTAGTGGTTCGGAATCCCTTTTAAAGCTGTCTCGGTCTACCATGGCTACTACTAGTATACCACACCACATCATTGTGCCTAGAGCTGAATTGCCCCTTTACGGTTTGGGAATGATGTGTGTGGGAAGTCTGATTGGTCTCTGTGAAGCTCAACAGTCATATGAAACCGAGACCTACGGTTTAAAGTTATTCCATTTAATAATATAAGGTTTATTAAATATAACAATAATTTCAAAATTGTTATGATGTTTATTAAATATAACATTATTACACTTTTGAAAGAAATAAAATAATATTTTTAAACCTGAATAAATCTCATAAAAATTTAGGTGTAATTGGCGCGCATTTACATGTCGTATTGAAGAAAACTCTGAAAATTCAAACCAACTAGTCAACTGTCCATAGATCTATATTAGATAACCTGTCGCAATCTCTACGATCATTTTTGATCTGAAAAGATCGAGCTCAATTTGTTTTTCAAAGTAGTTACTGTAGCACATTCATAAAGATTTTTTTGATCATTATCAGTCATTGTCGCATATTTTTAAATGCTTTCTAAAGCTTGTTTAAAGAAATTAATGTTAATTTTCAATTTCTGCAAGAAAATTGTAAAGAGAAAACGAGCTATAAATAACTGTAATTATCCAATCATATAACCATATCAATTGGTTATGTACTGATAATTAGTTATTCATAGCTCATAATAATGAAAAAATAAAAGTAAATAAAAATAAATTATAAAAAAAGTAAATAATAAAAGTAAAAGTATAAAAAGCTCGTAATTGTAAAAAAAAATGTTCGAAATTTAAATATTAGTGTAAGTTCTTTTTCCAGAAAAATACTTAGTTTTACAACGTTGAACCTCATATATCTCAGCAATGACAATTTCATACTACTAGATTGGATAGGAGAGTCGAGTACCTGTGCACGTAGTGCACATCTGCTCAGAATTCAAATATAATAAAAACGAAGTATCACAGAATTAGCAGGAATTAAAAAATTTAAAGCAAACAGTTAATAGGAGGGAAAAAAGTTAAAAAAAAAATAAATAAATAATATATATACATATATATATATATATACATGTATATATATATATAAAAAAGGGGGCGAGCAAACTAGGAGATGACAATCAAGCAATATCAAAATACATAAATGCCCAATAGAAGCACATAATACGTAAATACATAGCAGACAGACATATAAACACATATATAATGAAAATAAATATGAATTATAAATATACAAATATACAATCACAAAAATAAAAAACTTTAAGGAGACAGAAAACATACGAACAACATTTGAAACTGAAGTATTCCTTCTAATGCAGATAGCAGTACCTCCCCTCTGTGAGTTAACCGGTCGGATCTGTAGATATTATAATTTTTATTTTAATGAAGTCACATGGCCGTAGGTGGGTTTCTTGAATCGCAATTATATGAGGACTATGAAGCTGTATAAACTCCTGGAATTCGTTTATTTTTCTCTAATTCCATTCTCATTCCAGCTTATGCAGTTGATCAATTAAGGTTAGTCGTACTATTGAATGTTGTGAGAAAGGGGTGACTGAGATTGAAGAGCCGCCAACAAAGGAAGCTATATTTGAGGTGAGAACATGCACCTCTTTAACAAGGACTGCAGAATTTGGGCGGTAAGGTTTTCTTGTGGAGTGGAGGATGAAGTGGAAGGACCTGAAAGTTGGGGTTCGACTTGATTTGGTGGAGATTTGTCCATCTTTACTGAGTTTGTAGAAATCGTGTTTTGAAGAGATGTTGGTGCACTTAATGGTAATTTGTTTGTCTTCATCATTTTCATTCTTTCTTCCCAGTAGTTGGTTTTGGGAGGTGCGGCAGGGACAAAGTTTGCTGGGTTGCGAGGGCACCCCGAAAAGTTGGAGGTATGATTACCTTTGCAAAGAGCACAGCAAGGAGGTTGACAATTTCATACATAAAAAAAGAATAAATAAAAGAACACGAATAATAAATAAACAAACTTAAACTAAAAATATAAAAATAAAAATAAGAAAACACAAATGAAAAACAAAAATTCACACTGCGCAATAGACGTCCGTTAGTTATAAATGATAAATCTTATCAAGAAGATAAAATTTCAAAAAATTGTTATGATAAAACTAAAAATTATAAAAATTTGAAAATATAATAGAAAATGAATTTATCTTGACGTCAAAGTTTCTTCGGAATCGGCTTTACCTCAAATGCTTCAAGTTTCATTACGAAATTGGATGATAGACAAGCTTTGAAGGATGGTAACTACCATTTACAAAAACAGGACACATTAGATTTTTGTATAGCTAAGATTCACAAACGATCTCCCTAACCTTGAGTATGGAGGGGGAGGAGGGAATAAGAACGAAATCGAATCAAGGGGGGAGAGGTGAGGGCCATCTTTTTTGTAATTGGTGCTGTCAGAACAGAAGACAAGTCCTCGCATTATGAGAGGTGTTGGCCACAACGCCAACAGGCATAAAATCTAAGAAGATGGGTGCCCCACTGTTCGCATTTATTTACCTTCGGCAAACGATAAAGTTATCAAGGGCGCACCCTCCTCCCTCTGTATTCGGTTACAGTTACGATCGAGTATGTATCAAATACGTGTAAAAAAATCTTATGCAATATTAAAAATAAGAAAAATATTGTCTCTACCTTCTAAAAATAAGTTTAAAAGAAAATCTTCGAAGTAGCAAATTAGTAGTACAAGTAACAACGAAGTCCGTTAGTAGCAAGCATCAATATTTTGTATAAATCACTGCATTACATCTCTTCAACTTTATTTTTCTATTACTTCTATTAGCTCACACTCTCCCTATATATATCTTATTCTAATTTTCAATCGTTCATAAAATACTTTTTATTCCTTCACTCAAGTTCAAATACATTTGTTTTTGAACTTGTAGTGGATGACACTTGATGTTAATGCAGTTTTCTCAAATATTAATTCAGTAATTAAATTTAATTCGTTAATTTTAGTTTTTTTTTTTTTTTTAGATTTAAGTTGCATATATCTACCAATAGATGGTGCCAGATAAACTTAAAAAAAGGAATGAAAATTATTTATAAAGGACTTTCTGCAATATATTGAAAAAAAAGTAGGAATTGACTTAAAAAATTTTTTTTTTTATATTACTTGTTTAGTAACAGATATGACGCATTGCCCAGTTACAGAAAATAAATATATTTAGTTTTGGTAAATTTTATTAAAAAAAAAAAATTTCTGTGCAGAATTAAGGGTTTGAAATTTTTAATAACTCGCTTTAAATAAATAAAAAAAAATCGTTAAATATTGCAATCATTCTTATCAAGATTTCCGAATAATTTGTTTTTCACATTTTATCTGTTAGCACTTATTTTATACGAATATAATATGCTAGTTTGGAAATTAAATTTAAAACAGATACTATAAATTTTCTACCTTATATTTTTTACAATTGCTTGATTAATGGCGCCAGTAAATTTTAAGGCTGGTGCCATTTTAGAGCATGTATATCTGATGCAATGAAATAATAAAACTTTTATTGAATTAAAAATAATACAATTTTATCGTTCGCAATCGGAATAAAGCAATTAATTTATAGATAAAAACGATTTGAAAATTAAATCTTAAAACTGATATTGTAAATTTTCTGCTTTTTATTTTTTACAATTGCTTAACTAATGGCGCCAGTAAATTTTAAGGTTGGCACCATTTTAGACCATTAATATTTGATGCAATGAAAAAAACAGAACTTTTGTTGAATTAAAAATAATTAATAAAATTTTATCGTACGGAATTGGAATAAAATAATTATTTTAGCTATAAAAAATTTTGTAATTTAAATTGTAAACTGATACTGTAAATTTTCTACCTTATGTTTTTTACAATTGTTTAACCAATAATTCTTTTTTAAGACTGGCCCCATCTGACAGCAGTACATCTGATGCAATAAAAAAAAAAGCTTTTATTGAGTTAAAAAGATTAATCAAATTGTATCCGTGAAATAATTAATTTAAAAAAAATTGAACCTCTACATGTTGTAATTCATTAGAAAATTTTCATTCATATTGTATATAGTATATATATATATATATATATATATATATATAATTCAATTGAATAGTTACAGAGCTAAATTATATATATATATATATATATATATATATATATGAGGATGTAAATATAGATATATAAAGTAAAGATATTTCATAAAAATTAACTTCCAATATCTGTCTTTCATAAGCACAGCATATTTGCTAAACAATCGAATAAAACATCATATGTTTAAAATATATTTATCATTATATGAGCTGTCTTTATAACTCTTAAATACAATGGCATCTTCAGTAAAGACTTCGTTTTTATTTTGTAAAAATTATAGGAAACACCTATTGGCCTCTGAACATTTTTTTTCAACGCTTTCCCCCGAGAGCCTATCAGCACTGGAATAAAATATATTCTTAATTACTAGATTTTACGTTACCAAGACTGTACGCCCCGTAGTTTGTTAGAAGGAAGCAACTCCACAGAGATCTGAATATAGAACCCATTATGGACTATACTAAGTCTTTTCATTCTAAATGCCCTCAGATCCGTAACGAAGCGATCAGGCAAATACCTGTATATCATCCAGGTGTGGCTAGCTCCAGGAAGAGACCCAGAGCTATCTATGATCAGCAATGGGAATCTTTCCCGGCATTGAAAAGGCGTTGTGGATTTTATCCTACAACCGCCGACTCTACCGCTGTGGCTGTTGCCTAATCACTCCGATCACTTCAAGCGAATCTGAGCTGCTACCTTTTGGCATTTAAATCTTAACTTTTATTTGCTACGATGTGCAACCTAAATTAGAACATGGCTACCTGACTCTTTAAGTTGTAATTTTATATTTTAATTGTAAATTTTTAATAGTTCACTTTTGTTTAATTACATTTTTCTTAAATTGTTAGCTTATTTTAATTAATTTCACTTAATCTTTTGTCAGCATTATTATTTATCTTAATTGCAAATAACCTTGTCTTATTGTTTACTTTTAACTTTGAATTTCCTTAACCTGGTTTAAGTCTTCACTTTATTAATTGATTGTAACCTGACATGTAAGCAAGCGGTGCTTAACACTGCTTGTACGTCGCACCATATTACTTTTATTATTTCTTTTATTCTTTATTTTATTTTTATTTATTTAAACTTTGTTTAACTTTAATCTTTTATTTTTGGGCATCGTCAACGGACTCTAATTTTACCGAAAGCTTTAGCTTTTTTCGATCTCCTGCTTTAATTGTTAGCAAGCAGGAGGTGTTTTTCTTAAATTTTGATTTGTGCTATTCTTCTTTTTATTAATATTCTATATTTTAAGCAACTTCATTTTGTGCAAATTTTTTAACTAAATTAAGATGTGGAGGTATTGTGGCTCTTAAAGCCACCTAGGAACTCCGTAATCGGTACGCCCGTTGCCCGTTACCAAGACTGTACTATGGCACACTGCACCAAACACGTTTTCGTTCAACGGTTTTACCATGGACAGCAGACATACCACGTATCAGCAGTGTTATGGGAACATTTGGCGTGGTTATGCTTACCATGTTTTGAAATCAATTCAATTTTAAAATCCAATGGCTATTTATGTTTAATTATTTTAATGTTTGGATATTTATTCAAATGCTGATCCAAACATTGTAACATTGGATTTTAAAATTGAATTGGTTTCAAAACAAGGTAAGCATTGCCACACCAAATGTTCCCATGTCACTGTGTGGTAAGTCTGCTAAATGCATGGTAAAATGCATTTGATTACATGTTTTTCATGGTTAAATGGTTAAACGTTCATGGTTAAATGTTTTTACGTTTTTGAGCTATTTATAACTCAAAAATGCAAAAACATTTAATTTTCATTCGTGGTACTAAAACAGTATAACAATATAACATCAGAAATATATATATATATGCATGTATAGATATAGATATATTCGATAAAAATAAACTTCCGATGTCTGTCTTTCATAAACACAGCATATTTGCTAAACAATCGAATAAAACATCATATGTTTGTCAATCATCCCTCAATACGATCGATACCAACCCAATTATAATCTTTCCCAACCGATATTACGTCACTCACCCAAAACGACTCAGGATTGGCCCTATCCCACCCCTAAGAGCTTCCCGATTGGTTCATTTCGGGGGATGACAGGGCAGCACTTGACCACCTGCGACAATCATTCGAAGCTTCTTTTGCGCAAGATGGAGATACCCAAGTGCTCTGTCAATATTGGAATCCCCGGTATTGGGCTCCCCAACGAGTTTTTCTGGTACCACCTTATGAAAACAGGAATTTGTGTAATTGCAAAAACAGCTTCAAGGATTTCAATATCTTTTTGTGGCATCGGCTGTGTGTGTTCGTAATGTTTGGAAGCTTGTTTTTCTATGTGGATGATGTTTTATGGAATTGCTAGATACGGTTTTTGTATTTGGCTATAGAAGATCAATGTATTTGTATAAATTTTTCAATACACTTGCATAAACCTGTAAAGAAAACAGTATCTCATTTAAAATAAGAGAACTTTTTAAAAAGACAATATTATCAAATAATTTTTTTTTTTTCATCAAATAAAAAGAATTTAAAATTACTTAAGATCTCAAAAGTCTGATTTGTTTTCAATAGTTGAGATAGAACAATTTATCAACATTTGATAATTAATGTTATCAAAATTTCTTGATACTATTATAAAACCTGAATATTTGAACTTTTTAAAAAGACAATATCCTCAAAAAAAATTTTTTCATCAAATAAAAAGAATTTAAAGTCACTTAAGATCTGGGTCTCTTTTAAAATTTTGAAATGTATTGTCAGTAAATTATACTGAATAAATTCACATTAACAACATTTATTATATTTATCTGTTAGTTAAAAAAATAATGTTAAATTAATCTAAATACAGAAGAATGTTAAATACAATTAATTGAGATTGATATAGAACCACCGAATTTTTGCATTTGTACCATTAAACTTGTATCTTTATCAAAAATAGTGTTTTTTCTTTTGCTTAAATATTTTCTCCTCTCATTCGAAGATACTACTGTGCCAAAAAAGAAAGATCAATTATTATTATTATTATTTTTTTTTTTTTTCCAAATTTATTTCATCGCCTTCAAAATAATCCCCTCCGGACACAATATACTTATGCCAACTTTTTTTCCAATCCTCAATGCATGCTAAAAAATAATTGGCAGGGCGAAGCGAATGGCGATTCGATTGAATCTCTTCAATCAACTCAAAACGGTGTCGCCGGAGTGGTCTTTTGAGTTTAGGGAATAACTAGCCAGAAGTCGCACGATGTGAATACACTGGTTGTGGAAAGGTATGGGTTTCATTTTTGGCGAAAAAGTTACGAAGAATCAACGCGGTGTGAGTTGATGCATTCAGTGTTTTCGGTGCCAATCGAGATTTGACGAGTTTGAGTCCGAAAATGGAATGGACCGATCCTTTCGAAATTCCAATATCATCAGCAAGGTCTCTAATTGTAAATGGACGGTTTGCGAACACCAAATCTTTAATTTTTTGGACGTGAGCTTCGTCGGTTGAGGTGGATGGTTGACCAGAGGGTTCTTCGTTTTCATCGCGTTCTCTGCCTTCTTTAATCTGTTTATACCACTTGTAAACATTTTTTTCCGACATAGGACTGCTCACCTTCTGCAACATTCTATACGTTTTCGCAAACAAAATTGAATGCAAGTGCTTTGCTCAATTAATTCAGACATTTCAAAAATCGCCGGAATCAGTTTTAGCGTCTCACAAAGACAAGCGTAACTCAAACACTAATGAATATTTTGACGTGAAATTTCACACAGATGCCAAGGACAGTGGCAGTCTTACTTTTTGGACACAGTAGTACAATATTGTATTAGAGTTTTGATGCTATAAAAATGCTACAAGTTTTACTATGTATGAAAGATATGCATTAAATATGGATTCCACAGTACAATGTCTACAAAAGGTTATTTATATTAACTTATTATTGCTAAACCAAACAGCCCGTCGATGGAAGACGCATCGAACCTGTTTGCGCACCCAATCGCTTGTGTAAAAGGTGCCATAAATAAACTGGAGAGACGTGCATTCCGCAATGATCCATTAGAGCTATGTTAAATGGCTGGGTGTGTGCGCGAAATGTGATTTCTTCTTCGCATGGGGAGCGCAGCTGTGGGCCAATTACGAGGCCGGATGTCTTGAGCGACAGTCCGCGGCGAGCACGGAATTGAAATATAAATAAGAAAACTTGTCGAATCTGTCAACGGTGTGTTGGTTTAACTGCCAGGAAAAGAAGGGGGCGTATAAAAAGCTACAAAAAGACTGACGCACTTGGATGTGGGACTGTCACAAAATGCAATCTTCAGTCAAGATGCCCATCAGTGACGGGTGCTCGATGGGGAGATAATGGGTTCCGACTCTTATCAAATGGGAGGGAGGTTATCATTGGATAATGGGAATCATTAATTCCATTCTTATCATTGGTTCCATTCTTATCACTGGATCTTTCCATTCTTTACATTGGATCCATCCATTCTTATCATTAGATAATGGGTTACAACCAATACCAGGAATTGGTCGAAAATCACAATATTATTCGTAATATGACCATTATATGACCATTCGTGATATGACCATCATATGATCATTCGTGATAATGACAAAATTTCCTTCAGATTCATTGTCTCAATCCAAGAAAAGGCATCAATAATCTTTTTGAGATGCTTTACTATTTCGTCCACAAAAACAACAGAAGTAAATATTTTTTTACAAGGACAGGAAAAAACTTGACATATTTATTAGTATTTTCTTTACTTTTACGAGTGGAAATCTGTTTTTACTGCTAGGAATCATTGTTACGCATATCAGGGTTGTAATCAATGTGAACTTAATCTATGAATTGAAATGATGGGTTAAAACTCTCAGCTCTATTCAATACCAGAAATTGTTAGAAATCCTATTATTATTCGTGATATGACCATCTTATGATCATTCGTGATAATGACAAAATTTCCTTCATCTTTATTGTTTCAATCCAGGAAAAATCATCAAGAATATTTCTGAAATGCTATCGTATTTCGTCCAAAAATTACAGAACTGGAAATATTTTTTACAAGGATGGAAAAAAAAGTGGCATATTTATTACTATTTTCTTTACTTTTTAAGAGTGGAAATTTGTTTTATATGAATAGCTGTGAACTACTGCTATGAATCATTGACAGGCATATCACAATTGCAATCATTGCGAACTTAATCTACGAGTTGAAATGATGGGTTTCAACTCTCAGCTTAATTCAATACCAGGAATTGGTAAAAATCCCATTATTATTCACGATAGGACCATTATAGGACCACCATATGACAATATGACCATGAAAAAATGTCCTTCATATTTATTGTCTCAATCCAGAAAAAATCATCAAGAATATTTATGAGTTATAGGCATTTCGTCCAAAAATTACAGAACTGGAAATATTTTTACAAGGACTGAAAAAACGTGACATATTTATTACTATTTTCTTTATTTTTAATAGTGTGGAAATCTGTTTTATATGAATAACTGTGAACTACTGCTATTTATCATTGTCGGACACTTCACGATTATAATCAATGTAAACTTAATAAGAGAGTTGAAATGATGAGTTCCAATTCTCAGCTCAATTCAATACCAGAATTGGTATAAAATCGCATTAGTATTCGTGATATGACCACCATATGACCATACGTGATAATGACAAAAGTTCCTTCATATTTATTGTCTCAATAGTGGAAAAAAGTATTAAGAATCTTTCTGAAATACTGTGCTATTTCGCCCCAAAAAATAACAGAATTGAATATTTTTTTACAAGGACATGACATTTTATTATATATGTGATATGACCATTGTATGACCTTCATATGACCATTCGTGATAATGACAAAAGTTCCTTCATTTTAACTGTTTCAATCCAGGAAAAATCATCAAGAATATTTATGAGTTGCTATGGTATTTCGTCCAAAAATTACAGAACTGGAAATATTTTTACAAGAACAGAAACAAAAGTGATATATTTTATTACTATTTTCTTTACTTTTAATAGTGTGGAAATCTGTTTTATATGAATAACTGTGAACTACTGCTATGAATCATTGTCGGACGTTTCACGAATATAATCAATGTAAACTTAATAAGAGAGTTGAAATGATGAGTTCCAATTCTCAGCTCAATTCAATACCAGGAATTGGTAGAAAATCCTATTATTATTCAGGATATGACCATTATAAGATCGTCCTATCACCATTCGTGATAATGACAAAATTTCCTTCATTTTTATTGCTTCAATGCAGAAAAAATCATTGAGAATCTTTCTGAAATGCTATGCTGTTTCGTCCAAAAAATAACAAATATTTTTACAGTGACTGGAAAAAGCATAGCATATTATTTTCTTTACTTTAAATAGAGTGAAAATCTGTTTGTGAACTACTGCTATAAATCATTGTCAGACATTTCACGATTATAATCAATGTAAACTTAATCAGAGAGTTGAAATGATGAGTTTCAACTCTCATCTCAATTCAATACCTGGAATTCATTGAAAATCTCATTATTATTCGTGATATGAACAATATATGACCACCATATGACCATACGTGATAATGACAAAAGTTTCTTCATATTCATTGTCTCAATCCAAGAAAAAGTATCAATCTTTGTGAGATATTATGGTAATTCGTCCAAAAATTACAGAACTGGAAATATTTTTACAAGGACAGAAAAAAAAAGGTGACATATTTTATTACTATTTTCTTTACTTTTAATAGTGTGGAAATCTGTTTTATATGAATAGCTGTGAACTACTGCTATGAATCATTGACAGACATTTCATTATTATAATCAATGTAAACTTAATCAGAGAGTTGACATGATGGATTCCAACTCTTAGCTCAATTCAATGCCAGGAATTTGTGGAAAATCCTATTATTATTCGTTATATGACCATTATATGACCATCATGTGACCATACTTTATAATAATAAAATAAACTTCATCTTTATTGTCTCAATCCAGGAAAAAGCATGAAAAATCTTTCTGAGATGCTATGCTATTTTGTACAAAATTACAGAACTGGAAATATTTTTACAAGGACAGAAAAAAAAGGTGACATATTTTATTACTATTTCCTTTACTTTTAATAGTGTGGAAATCTGTTTTATATGAATAGCTGTGAACTACTGCTATGAATCATTGTCGGACATTTCATTATTATAATCAATGTAAACTTAATCAGAGAGTTGACATGATGGATTCCAACTCTCAGCTCAATTCAATGCCAGGAATTTGTGGAAAATCCTATTATTATTCGTGATATGACCATTATATGACCATCATGTGACCATACTTTATAATAATAAAATAAACTTCATCTTTATTGTCTCAATCCAGGAAAAAGCATGAAAAATCTTTCTGAGATGCTATGCTATTTTGTACAAAATTACAGAACTGGAAAATATTTTTACAAGGACAGAAAAAAAAAAGGTGACATATTTTATTACTATTTCCTTTACTTTTAATAGTGTGGAAATCTGTTTTATATGAATAGCTGTGAACTACTGCTATGAATCATTGTCGGACATTTCATTATTATAATCAATGTAAACTTAATCAGAGAGTTGACATGATGGATTCCAACTCTCAGCTCGATTCAATGCCAGGAATTTGTGGAAAATCCTATTATTATTCGTGATATGACCATTATATGACCATCATGTGACCATACTTTATAATAATAAAATAAACTTCATCTTTATTGTCTCAATCCAGGAAAAAGCATGAAAAATCTTTCTGAGATGCTATGCTATTTTGTACAAAATTACAGAACTGGAAATATTTTTACAAGGACAGAAAAAAAAGGTGACATATTTTATTACTATTTCCTTTACTTTTAATAGTGTGGAAATCTGTTTTATATGAATAGCTGTGAACTACTGCTATGAATCATTGTCGGACATTTCATTATTATAATCAATGTAAACTTAATCAGAGAGTTGACATGATGGATTCCAACTCTCAGCTCGATTCAATGCCAGGAATTTGTGGAAAATCCTATTATTATTCGTGATATGACCATTATATGACCACCATATGACCATTCCTGATAATGACAAAATTTCCTACAGATGTATTGTCTCAATCGTGGCAAAAGTATCAAAAACTTTTCTGAGATGCTATGGCATTTCGTCCAAAAATTACGGAACTGGAAATATTTTTACAAGAACAGAAAAAAACGTTACATATTTTATTACTATTTTCATTATTTTTAATAGAGTGGAAATCTGTTTTATATGAATAACTGTTGTCATTGTCAGACATTTCACGATTATAATCAATGTAAACTTAATCAGAGAGTTGACATGATGGATTCCAACTCTCAGCTCAATTCAATATCAAGAATTCGTAGAAAATCCCATTATTATTCGCGATATGACCACTATATAATCATCATATGATCATATGTGGTAATGACAAAATTTCCTTCATTTTTATTGTTTTAATCCAGGAAAAATCCATCAAGAATCTTTCTGAGTTGCTATGGCATTTCATCCAAAAATTACAGAACTGGAAATATTTTTACAAGGACAGAAAAAAACGTGACATATTTTATTACTATTTTCTTTACTTTTAATAGTGTGGAAATCTTTTTATATGAATAGCTGTGAACTACTGCTATGAATCATTATCACGCATATCACGATTGTAATCACTGCGAACTTAATCTACGACTTGCTATCTCGCTCGTAACTTTGTCACTGATTTGTCATCGGGTCCAAAAAGTAAAAGAAAAACGTGATATGCACAACTCCAAATTTAGAGTTAGCTTGTTTTAATTTTAAATACATGGCTTAAATTTAAATTTATGGTTTTATTTTAAAAAAGATTTATAACTAACTAAGTTAAGAGAGAAGTAAAGTAAAGGAATTTTACTTACTTATGGTATATAGCTATATTCTAGACCTCAAAGTATTTCTATATATATATTTGAGATCCGGAAATTTAACTTTGATATTAAATCTCTGATAAAATTATATTATTAAAAAAAATTCACATTTTTACTTTAAAATTATAAATTTTCTACGTGAACTTTTAGTAGTAATCCAAGGATTTTTTAGTGACGAAATCCAAAATACTGAATTTTGAGCAATAACTTTTCCTGTTACTAAAAATAAACATAAATTCCTTGAAATTAAAGACCCTAGTTTTTTTCCTAAAAATGCTTTACTAAATTTCACATTTTAAGAGTTTAAATCAATGCTTTCGATATCTAAAAATTTGGAAATTGAAGCAGTGTTTCTTCGATTCAAAAATATTGAATAAAAATCATTTTTTTATTCTATGTCAGAAATTCTAGAACGCAAATTATTTTTTCATGTTTTTTTCATATTTTTACAAAAATGTCTATTATTTTTCCATAAAAGATCTAGCATTAAAATTCATATCTACGAATTAATAAATTTAGACCAAAAGGAATTTCGACTAACGAAAACTTGTAATTTCAATGAACGATTTTATTGTTTTCCAAGAAGTCCTATAATCTAAATCCCAGTCCAAGAAATCTTAGAAAAAATTCTAGAACTTAAATTATTTATAAATTTTTACCAAAATTTCTTCTATTATTCTCCATTAAAAATCTAGCATTAAAATTTATATTTTCGCGTTAATAAATTTAAACCAAAGTATAAATCTTGGAATTTCAATTAACGATTTTATTCTCCTTCAAAAAAGTCCTAGAATATAAATTCCTAGTCCTAGAAGTCATAGAAAAAAATTCTCGAACATAAAATATTATTATTATTCTTTTTATATTTTTACCAAAATGTCTTCTATTTTTTCCTTTAGAAATCTGGCACTAAAATTTAAAAATTTCACTTTAATAAATTTAAACCAAAAGTATAAATCTTGGAATTTCAATTAACGATTTTATTCTTTTTCAAGAAGTTCTATAATCTAAATCCTAGTCCAAGAACTCCTAGAAAAAAATTCTAGAACTTAAATTATGTTTTCATTATTTTTATATTTTTACCAAATTGTCTTCTACTTTTTCCATTAAAAATCTAGCAATAAAATTTATATTTTCGCTTTAATGAATTTAAACCAAAAGTATAAATCTTGGAATTTCAATCAACTATTTTACTCTTCTTCAAGAAGACATAGAAGAAAATTCTAGAACTTAAATTATTGTTTCATTATTTTGATATTTTAACCAAAATGTCTTTTATATATTCAATTAAAAATCTAGCATTAAAATTTATATTTTCACGTTAATAAATTTAAATCAAAACTATAAATCTTGAAATTTCAATTAACAATTTTATCTTTTTTCAAGAAGTACTAGAATCCAAATTCTTAGTCCTAGAAATCCTAGAAAAAAATTCTAAATTATTTTTTCCTTATTTTTATATATTTACCAAAATTTCTGTCATTAAAATGTATATTTTTCCATTAATGAATTTAAACCAAATGTATAAATCTTCGAATTTCACTTCACGATTTTATTCTTCTTCAAGACTCCTAGAATCTAAATTCCTATTCCTTGAAGTCCTAGAAAAAAATTCTAAAAATTAAATTATTTTTTCATATTTTTAAATTTTTACCAAAATGTCTTCTATTTTTTTCCATTAAAAATCTAGTATTAAAATTTATATTTTCGCTTTAATAAATTTAAATCAAAGGTACAAATCTTGTAGTTTCAATTAACGATTTTATTTTTCTTCAACAAGTCTAGAATCTAAATATTGTTAAAAAATTTCTCTCCACCATTTCCTATGGTCAACTTCTTTTTTTCTTTAAATTGTTTATTGAATTGTAGAATATGTAAAAATAATTGTTTATAAATATCAGTTACTTTTCAGTTCCATCAATGTTTTAGTAATTTATGAGATATCTTGTGATTGGATGTAATTACTTATTGGTCAGTTACATTCTAATAGAATAGGACTGTTAGTTTCATAACTGAAATAAATAATTTATTACTAGTTATCGACATTAAATAAAAGTTTTTTTAAAGCTTTTAAAATATTAAATTTACTGCAGTTAAAATTTTTTATTTTCCTAATATATGCAAGATTCCTTATTTATAAAAACGAATACAGAAAATTTAATATATATGATATGATTAACAGAAAAAGCATTATATATTTTATAATAATAACGTATATTACGTAGATATAAATAAATAAACAAGAATTCAAACTAAATAAAAAAATTTATTGAAATTCTTGGACAATTAATTTCAAGTAACATTTTTAAGAGATTATTTTGATATTAATTTAAAGTAATCTTTATTCATTATTTATAAAACAAATAAAGAAAATTTAATACATATGACACGATTAATATAAACAGCATTATATTTTTTATAATAATAAGGTACATTACACATAAATAAATAAATAAGAATTCAAACTAGATAACAAAAAATTATTTAAATTCTTGTTAATTTTAAGTAGCATTTTTAAGAGATTATTTTCATATTAATTTAATGTAATCTTTATTCATTATTTATAAAAAAATAAAGAAAATTTAATATATATGGCATGATTAATATAAACAGCATTCCATTTTTATAATAATAACGTATGCAGATACAACAGATATCGCAGATACAAATAAATAAATAAGAATTCAAACTAGATAACAAAAATTTATTTAATTTCATGGGCAATTAATTTAAAGTAACCTTTTTAAGAGATTATTTTAATAATAATTTAAAGTAATCTATTTATCAAATCTTTGCTAGATTTATCATGTACAAAATGCAACAAGGTTTGATTTATTACGATTTGATTATTAAAATTTATTTAAACTAATAATTAATAGTTTAATCAAATATAGTAATTTAAATAAATAAAATTTTTGAAATAAATTAAAGTTGTTTTGAGCTATATTTTCTTATATAATAAAACATCTATTAATTTTTTTAATTAATTTTTTTTAATAAATAATTAATTTTAATTAATCAATAAAAAATTAATTAATGTAAATTGATTTTTTTAACTTAAATAATTTTTTTAGTTATCTACTCATTTTAAACAAAATCCTCTGTTGTTCAAGTATTTCCATTATCATTAAAGGCAGTTTTAAACTCAATAAATAAGTATTTAAATGAAACGATTGCATTTTTAGTACTCATTTGAGAACTAAAAATGCAATCGTTTCATCGTTTACCAAATATGCGACTTTCTAACTTATAAACATACAAAATTATTGTTGGAATTATTTTACACAATAATAATTTTCCAAATGCCCATGCTAATTTTCAGTTATGAACTAATCATTACAGAGGGATGAAGATTCTCCCAGACAAGACCAGGGAATACATCCCTCCAGAAATTGCCCCAACGCTTTCCTAACACCTAAGCACATTCTAGAGTGCCCAGCACTCACTCCGCATGTTTTGCAACTGGGTACGGTGCCAATCGAGGCCAACTTAAGAAATGTCCTGTATAGTGAAGCGGCGGCATTGCTAACGGCCGCTATCGTGAAGACTGTTGACTTGATCTAATTTTAATAATAATATTTTAAATCCAGGGTCCTGATGACCGAGTGGCCAGCTCTCGGTACCATAGGTATCGGGTTCAAATGGATGTGTGTAGTGGTTCGGAATCCATTTTAAACCGTAGGTCCCGGTCCACATAGGATCGTAAGAGCGCTGCTGGGGCATTGTTACTCCGCGTCCGTGGCTTACCATCAAGTCGCGCCCCCTGGGTAATGCAAAGTGAGTAACGTCTGTGCAGCGCTTGCCTTAAGGCATCAAAGACAATTGTCTAAGTGGTTTCCAGCTGCATTAGAACGAAAAAAAAAAAAAAAAAAGTTATTTTAAATAAATGGACACGATAACAACAACAACAATTTTCAGTTATAAATTATTTTCTAAAAGAAACGGAACATGGTGGGATGGACAAGGTAGGAAATTCGGAATTCGAAATTACATTATAGCGAATAAAAATTGAGCCTTAAAAGACCAAAAGACAAGTGTCCCGGATCTGCTAGGTATGTTGAGTGACACACCCACGAACCCCATCACCTGTGTTGTCAAGACATCTTAATGAAGAAGGTAAATGCCGCTTGTATGCACCATGTCACAGCGCAACTTCTCTCTTTTTTTTTCTTCTCCTCACTCCTCCTCTCTTTCAATTTGAAAAAGACGCCAATTTCGCCAAGAACAATTCTGTAAGATTGCTTTTTATAATCTGAAACAAAACTCATTCAGACAATTTGATTTTTCTTTGTTTCTAAACTAAAAAAAGATAACTCGCTTTTGATCAAAATTAAAAGTAAATACTTAAATAAAATAAAACATAGTATCATATTTTTGTAACCTTTTGAATAAACAATTAATATATGAAAAAAAATTTTTAAATCAATTCCTACTTTTTTTTCACTATATAGCAGAAAGTCCTTTAAAAAAATGAATGAAAAATACTTATAAGTTTATCTGGCGCCATCTATTGGTAGATATATGCAACTCAAATCTAAAAAAAACTAAAATTAATTAATTAAGTTTAATTACTGAATTAATATTGAAAAAACTGTATTGACATCAAGTGTCATCCACTACAAGTTTTAAAAAATGTATTTGAACTTCAGTGGATGAATAAAAAGTATTTTATGAACGATTGAAAATTTGAACAAGATATATATATGGGACAGTGTGAGCTAATAGAAGGAAATGAAAAATAATAATAATAATACAATGTGTAACTAAAGTTTATAAAATAGTTGATAAAATTTAATGCATATAAAATTTGATAAAATTTAAAATTGAATACTTAAATAACGTAGTTTCATATTTTTTTAATCTTCTGAATTAAAAAAAAATAATAGAATGTATAATTAAAATTTAAAATAATGAAATAATATTAATATTTTTCTTTGAAAATATTACAATTTATGAAAAACGTTTTGATATTTTCTATATAAAATATTATAATAATATATATATTAATAATATAAATAATTTTTATGTAATATGAAACCCTGCAAATGCATTCGACTCTTTGCTTCAGAACAGTTATAAATAAATAAAATAAGAATATAAAAAAAACCATTTATTGTGCTATAAGAAAAATATACATTCAAATATTTCGTAAAACATTTTATTTAGTATTCACTTATTTATCTTCAACTAGCAAATATTACATAGCATTACTCATCATTAGTAAATAACATAATATATTTTACTTAGAATTGTTTAATTGAGAAAAATGCAACGAATCTTAAACAATTAAAATTAAAAAAAAATAATAAAATAATAATTAACATACTATTATACAATCTTACCCAAATAGAAAAAGTATAACAAATTCATGTAATACAAAGTATTTAATAAAATATTTTCTAAGGTTTCATCGAAAAAAAAACATTTACAATAATTAAAATAAAACTTAAGTGTAAGAAAAATAATGACAAAACAATCAAAAATTAAATGTTAAATAAATAATCATATTAAAGCAGAAATTTTTAAAAATGATTGTATTAAATAAAAGTAATTTTTTTATAAACAAACTACTAAAAACCAGCAATTGACTTTTTGAATTTAATATTCTTGTAAAGTCTTAACATTATTCACAAAATTTTATATATTATTTGAATGCTTCACAATTTTACGCCCAACATGTTGAAAAGATACTGTTGTTATGGTGTTGTTGTTGTCGTTGTGTTACGTTTCATTCCAAGCCTGTTGTTAAGACATCGATTGTAAGTACGAATTGAATTTTTATTTAAATTAATTTTCTCACTTTTCTTTTATCTGATTTCTTTTATCTTTTATCTGATTACTTTCTCTTACCTGATTCTTTTCTTTCTTAAAAATTCTTTCTCTTTTCTGATAAAATTTAGTAAATTAATAAAATGTCCTTTAAATTTTCTATTTACAGTACCGCACAAAAGTTTCACATATGTGGGATTCTCTTTATAATTTCAAGAATAAAAATATGAATAATTAAAAATTTGAAAAATTTAACGGACATAAAGTTATTACACATAAGACAGTACTTCCAACAGATATTTTTTTTCAAATTTTAAAGAAATAAGATTTAATATTTTCAACCTACATAAATCTCACAAAAGATTTCACTTACGACAAAATTTGTCTGATTTACATTAATTTTTGATTGTAAATAAGAATATTTTTCAAACATACCTAGCTGTTTTTTATAAAATTGTTTAGAATATTAAATTGTTTTCATCTAGTGTTGTAACAGTGCTTCTTCCTACCCTTTTAAGAGCGCGCCCTGTGGCTTTCGGGAGAAAATGTCAGTAGGCGGCCAGACTCTCGCCCGGAGAGTAGAGCTCAACCGGCGTTACCGCTGAGAAACGTTCAGTACAGTGCAATCACACGCTTCTGTTGATAAAAGTTTAGTTCACAGTCTTTCATCCCGAGAGAAAATATATTCAATGCAACCCTGCCTAATAGTTGGCTTACAGATTCTCACCCGGAGAAGAAGTATATTTTGCGCATCCGACACGTGCCTGAGTATCGTTATTTGTGGCTTATCAGTAAAATTCTTCCACGAATCTATAATTACACGCTTTTAAATGTGTTAAAATATTGTATGTGTGTGCTGTTTGTACGTGTCTAAATAAAGCTGTGAGTTCTCAAACCTGTGTCTAAAATCTCAACCCAACCACACCCAGTTATAATTAAACTACACAGCACTACAATCTGGCGCACAACGTGCGGCCCGCTCTAACCGACAATACTATAATCTTTTATTCATATAATAATGTCTCCATGCTAGATCAAACAAGTACATATCGTTAAAAATTCGCAAATTAATTATTTTTTTTTAAAGAATATATTACTAAAAATTAATAAAACAATTAGTTCAATTGATTTATATATTTTTACGGTCATAAAATATATAGTAGAATAACCAAAATCTATCAGAACAACAAAACTATCTCATGGAATGAAGAGAATCTTATCTGAATTATTCTTAAAATAAGCGCAAATGCAAATACCGGGTGCAAGACAAAAAAAAGTTACGGGATATGTTTAGTTTAAAAAATAATTCAATTAGTCATATATCATTCACCAGTGGAAAAAAAGAAATTTTTCATTAGTGTAAAGCAATGGTCATCAAATTTTATCAATTTAAGGAACCCTAATGAGTATAAAATTATTTTGTGGAACCCTGGATCATAAACAACAGAATATACATAATCTAGATAGTACATATGAAAAATGCCCAACTCGTGGTTCAATGGTAACGTGTGTTACTGGTGAACTGGTGTTTCAAAAACGAGAACACTCGATGGCGTTTGTGATATTTAGCATCTTGCCTCGTGAGTTGGACTACCTAGTGGGATTTTTTTCAGATTTTTCCCATGCGATACATAAGTATGCGAGTAGTCCTCCCTGAAGGCACTGCTCTCCTTATTCAACGACACGCAGCCAAGTCAGACTTCTACCTACGAGTGATCCATCACAACAGAAGCTGCCCCCTCCATCCTTTCATGAGATCATACGGTTCTTGGACTTGGTTTAAAATGTTGCTATTGACACCCCCAAGTGGGTTAAAAAACATGTAAAGAGTAACGTTTTAATGTTATTTTTTATATTATAATAAAAATTGCAAAAGTATTTCAAAATAAAATTATTAAGTACAAACAAAATTTTCAATTTTAATGACTGGGAAGAGCTTGGTTTTTTTTTACACAAAACTTCAAAGTCAGGTTCTATTGTCGCTTTTTGTTGTTGTTGTTCTAATGCAGCTGGCAATACAGAGACAGTTAATCTTTATGCCATAAGCAACGGCTGTATTGCTGTTACTCATTTAGCACTTACCCAGCTTGAAGTCAGCCAACTAGCGTGTAGCTGGAAGACAAGCTACAAAAGCGAGTAGCACTACCTCCATGAAGTTCTACGATCCTATTAGACCTAGACATACGGTTTAAAGTGGATTTCAAACCGTAACAAACATTCCTGGCATCGCCGCGACTCGTCCCCGAAACCTGTGGAGAAAGTTGAAAGTTTTACCATCATACACACTACTACTACTTCTACACCACACCACGTCACTGTGCCTAGAGATTAGTTGCCCTTTACAGTTTGGGAATGATGTGGGTGAGAAGTCTGATTGGGCTCTGTGACGTTCAGCGGTCATATGAGACCTACGGTTTAAAGTGGATTCCGAACCAATACAAAAATTCCTGACACTACCAGGACTTGAACCCGAAACCTGCTTTAGCGAGCGCCAGATCGCTAGCCACTCGGCCATCAGGGCCCTTGTCATTTTTGTAACACATTTCTTGTTTAGCATCCAGCTTATTTTTTTATTTTGTTTTTGTTCCAATATAGCATATTGAAAACGACTTTTCGTATGTATATGTTGTAACGAAGAGCATGAAGACTTATATAACTTTTGCAGAAATTTGAGGATATTCTGTGTAAATTTTTAACCAAAAATCTGGAACATCCTCACGTCCGTTATTTGCATTTTAACATAGAATTTGTTTAACATAGAACCAGTTGTTCTTGTTCTGTCATCAATTAATTCTGACATTTTATTTAAATTTTGAAATGCATTTTTAATCCAATCATATGATTTCCCTTGTTGAGGAAAGTAATCCCAGATAGTGGTTTATAATTGTAAAATATGAATTATGCAATTGTTTTAACACCTAAATTATATAACTAATATCTTTATTCAAATTTATTCCTTTTTAGATTAGAAAATTAGCTTTTTAAAACATTGTGTATTTTTAATTCTAATTTTAAAATTAAAACAATGGTTTTATCTTTCAGTTTAGTATTATTAGCTTTAAGACCTTGAAAAGATTTATTACATTCATTTAAAGCTGTAAATATATCTGCCCAAATGTGACGATAACTTTAACAATATTTCATCATTTAAATTTTGAGCATATTTATGTTCAAGGTCATTTAAAAAAATTATAATTTCATCTTTTAATTTAAAAAATCAATTTAAGAGTTTACACACGATAATCATCCCTTTTCTGCATGTAATAATAATATCTTATTAGGGATAGATAGTTATTTGCATAATAAATTAAATAATCTTAAATTTAATTGTTATTTTATGTATTTAATTACCTGTACTGCTTTGCCCAAAACAATGAGAATGTTCAATATGTAGAGCTATTGCGATAATTCGTGATATAGCTTCTTTTTCTCAGCCTAATAAAGCTTTTTCACCCTGTATGAACATAAGAAACATATTCAAAAGTTTTTTTATACATAATATTTATTTACAAAATAATTGAGTAATTATTAAATAAATTTATAAAACAATTAATTCAGAAAAAAATTAACATGAAAATTATTCTAAGAAATCGTCTGCTGAAAATAAAAACAATTTTATTTCAAAATGAAAATAAAATTTTTCAAGAAAAAAAAGTCGTTTGGAATTCTATAGTTTTTGAAAAAATTTTTTTTAAGATTACTGTTATGCGTTTTGCTCTTACATTAAATTCTAAATTTTACTTGTAACCATCGCCCCATCTGATTTCAATAATAATTTTATTGAAATATTATTACATTTAAAACAAATTTATTCTAGATAATTAAATCATAAAAACTATTTAATGAGTAATTATTAAAAAAGCTTATAAAACAATTGATTCAGAAAAACATTAAAGTGAGAATTGTTCTAAAAGATCGTCTGGTGAAAGTAAAGACAATTTTATTTCAAAATGAAAATGAGTTTTTTGAAAAAAAGAAAATAATTTGAATTCCATGGTTTGTGAAAAAAAATTTTAAGATTGCTGTTATGCGTTTTGTTCTAACATTAAATTCTAAATTTTACTGGTAACTTGTATATCTCCCCATCCGATTACAACAAATTTTATTAAAATATTATTGCATTTAAAAAATTTATTCTAAATAATTAAAATAAAATAAAAACTATTTAATGAGTAATTATTAAATAAGTTTATAAAACAATTAATTCAGAAAAGAATTATTGTGAAAATTGTTCTAAAAGATCGTTTGGTGAAAGTAAAGACAATTTATTTCAAAATGAAAATGATATTTTTCAAGAAAAGAAAATAATTTGGAATTCTATAGTTATTATTTATTTTATTTTTTAAATAGCTATTATGCTTTTTGTTCTTGCATTAAATTCTAAATTTTACGGGTAACCTGTATACGCCCCATCCAATTACGATAATAATTTCGTAGAAATATTATTGCCTTTAAAACAAATTTATCCTAAGTAATAAAAATAAAATAAAAACTATTTAAGCTAAATTGTTTCTAAGCAATAAATTTTCAAAATTTCGTTTTTATAACTTTTTTTATTAATAATCTATATACACGGCACGTCTATACGAAAAAAAAAAGTTGTGAGCCACTGTACACTATTTTGGATTCTACTTTAATTCCCTTTAGCGTTATTTTTATCTGCATGGAATTCTTTGAATTCAAAGGAGTTATAAATAGAAATATTTTGTTTTTTAAATTTCTACTTTAAGCTTTGCAGTCTATTGTTAAGCAGTTTATAGTAGGTAAAAAAAAGTTTAGTTCCGAAATAGGTACTATTAAATCACTTAATGTTATCAACAGTGGAATAGGTAAGAGAGTTGTTAGTTTGTCTTTTGCTTCTCAAGATTTAGTGGATAGGGAACTATAACTGCATACATAATTGGTAACCCTTTAGAAGTGTTCACTTAGTCGAATGGACCTTGAATATTAACACAGTATTATTGAACATTAAATTGATTATCTACACTGATAAAAATCGTGAAGCATATTTTTTTTCCATATTTAAGAACGACTTTTTTAAGGTGAAAGAAAATTTATTATCATTTGTGAATAAAATGCTGTTCTGATAAGAAGTCGTCGACAAAAATGTGACGATGTTGAGTACGACGTAAAACAAAATGCGAAGATGTAAAACAAAACTGAGCTGTGTAAACGTGAGAATTCTGCATTTTCAAAACTTAAAATTCCTAAAATAGTGAAAACAAATATTAAATTGTTTCATAAATTCCTGGAGAGGTCACTAATTTCTTTCGATTTTGATGAATTTCTTAAAATAGAGTTGTGTAAACCGTGTGAAAAATTCTGCATTTCCAAAACTTAAAATTCCTCAAATAACGAAAACAAATGAATGAATCGTTTCAGAAATTCCTGAAGAGGTCAATAATTTTTTTTCTATTTTGATGAATTTCTTGAAATTGGTAGTTATTTGTTCCTTTACAAGCTTTCACTTAGTCGAATGGACCTTGAATATTAACACAATATTAAGAAGTCGTCGACAAAAAGTGGCAATGTAAAACAAAACTGAATTGTGTACAACGTGGGCAAAATTCTGCATTTTTAAAATTATTAAAATAATGAATTGTTAATAAATTCCTAAAGAGGTCAATATTTTTTTCAAATTTGATGAATTTCTTGAAATTGGTAGTTATTTGTTCCTTTACAAGCTTTCACTTCGTCGAATGAACTTTGGATATTAACACATTATTATTGTACATTAAATTGATTATCTGCACTGATAAAAGTCGTGAAGTATATTTTTTTTCCATATTTAAGAACGACTTTTTTAAGGTGAAAGAAAATTTATTATCATTTGTGAACAAAATGTTGTTTTGATAAGAACTCGTCGACAAAAATGTGATGATGTACAACAAAACTGAATTGTGTATAACCTGCGCAAATTTCTGAATTTACAAAACTTAAAATTCCTGATATAATGAAAAAAATAAATAAATGAATTTTTTCATAATCTCCTGAAGAGGTCAATAATTTTTTCCATTTTGATGATTTTTTGAAAATCGCTGTGATACAATGGTTCCAAGTTGACAGTTAATAAATTAGGACACTAACAGTATGCTCTAAACGAAAGCTTAGTTAACTAATAAATAAATATTTTACTACTCCTAATTCTAATAATTCTAATAATTCTAATAATCTGGGTGTTGATGAATATGGTTTATGTGCTTACTAATTAATTACTAATTTCTTAACTAATCTCTGCTTCATAAGTTTACCGTGTTTACAGGTGTATTCCCGGGATTATAGGAACTGGGAACTGAACATATTCTGGTGTCTTAAATTTACTTTCCAATTTAAGAAACAACGTGGACTATTATGCAATAACAAGTCATGGTGGACAAGAAGTAAAATATAACAACAATGAATGCATTGCTATTATATTTTGACTAGTTGAATGAATCATCGCATATAAAGGCATTAAATTATGGGTCAGTCGTCATTTGTTGCAGTTCAATAAAAAAAATGGATGCTTACACATGTTGAATTAAAATTTATAAACGAATTTCTGTTATTTTAAAACTAGTAACGTGTAACGAGTGACTCAAATTTACTTTATGATTTAAGAAACAATGTGGACTAATATACAATAACAAGTCCAATCATTGTTGTAATATTTTCAATAGATTTGGTGAATCCTGACATTATAAAGTCATTAAATTATGGGTCAGTCATTATTTTTTACAGTTGAAGGAAAAGAGAATATTTACACAAGATTAATTAAAATTTATGAATGAATTTTTTTTTTATTTTATTAACTTGTAATGCGTGATACACAAACAGCAGATATTTTATTTAATTATTATGATTGGTTACGTTTTACCCATTTCATACCGATGGTCATTTATTAAGCCAGAATAAAAATTAGAAAAATATATTAAAGCAATAAAAAATATATCCCCGCCATTGGGAAGTATATGGTAAATTATTAATAAAATGTTTACAGGTGCATTCCCGGGATAATAGAAACTCTATCATATTCTTGTAATAGTGTGTCTTAAATTTACTTTATGATTTAATAAACCACATGGACTATTATAAAATAACAAGTCATGGTGTCCAACATGTTGGACAACAAGTCAAATATAACAATAATGATTACATTGTTGTTATATTTTTACTAGATTTAATGAATTATGGCATTATAAAGGAATTACATTACGAGTCAGTCATATGTTTATCATCAGTTACAGTTCAATGAAAAGTGGATATTTACACATGATGAATTAAAATTTATAATAATGATTACATTGTTGTTATATTTTTACTAGATTTAATGAATTATGGCATTATAAAGGAATTACATTACGAGTCAGTCATATGTTTATCATCAGTTACAGTTCAATGAAAAGTGGATATTTACACATGATGAATTAAAATTTATAATAATGATTACATTGCTGTTATATTTTTACTAGATTTAATGAATTATGGCATTATAAAGGAATTACATTATGAGTCAGTCATATGTTTATCATCTGTTACAGTTCAATGAAAAGTTGATATTTACACATGATGAATTAAAATTTATAATAATGATTACATTGTTGTTATATTTTTACTAGATTTAATGAATTATGGCATTATAAAGGAATTACATTATGAGTCAGTCATATGTTTATCATCAGTTGCAGTTCATTGAAAAGTGGATATTTACACATGATGAATTAAAATTTATAATAATGATTACATTGTTGTTATAATTTTACTAGATTTAATGAATTATGACATTATAAAGGAATTACATTATGAGTCAGTCATATGTTTATCATCAGTTACAGTTCAATGAAAAGTGGATATTTACACATGATGAATTAAAATTGATAATAATGATTACATTGTTGTTATATTTTTACTAGATTTAATGAATTATGGCATTTTAAAGGAATTACATTATGAGACAGTCATATGTTTATCATCAGTTACAGTTCAATGAAAAGTGGATATTTACACATGATGAATTAAAATTTATGAATGAATTTCTGTTTGTTTTTTTTAACTTGTAATACGCGATATACCTGTAGCAGATATTTTATTTAATTTTGTGCTTGGTTACGTTTTATCTATTTTATACTGATGGTCATTCATTAAGCCAGAATAAAAATTAGAAAAATATATCAAAACAATAAAAACATATTCCCATGTGTTGTCATTGGAAAGTATATGGTAAGTTATTAATGAAATCCTTACAGTTTCATTATAGAACCTGGATCATATTCTTGTAATAGAGCGACTTATATTTACTTTATGATTTAAAAATCAGCATGGACTATTATACAATAACAAGACATGGTGTCCAACATGTTGGACAACAAGTCAAATATAACAATAATGATTACATTGTTGTTATATTTTTACTAGATTTAATGAATTATTTCATAAAGGAATTACATTATGAGTCAGTCATATGTTTATCATCAGTTAAGTTCAATGAAAAGTGGATATTTACACATGATGAATTAAAATTTATGAATGAATTTCAGTTGTTGTTTTTTTAACTTGTAATACGCGATATACCTGTAGCTGATATTTTATTTAATTTTGTGCTTGGTTACGTTTTATCTATTTTATATTGATGGTCATTCATTAAGCCAGAATAAAAATTAGAAAAATATATCAAAACAATAAAAACATATTCCCATGCGTTGTCATTGGAAAGTATATGGTAAATTATTAATGGAATCCTTACAGTTTCATTATAGAACCTGGATCATATTTTTATAATAGAGTGACTTATATTTACTTTATGATTTAAAAATCAGCATGGACTATTATACAATAACAAATCCAATTGTTGTTGTTATATTTTCAATAGATTTTATGAATCATAGCATTATAAAGGCGTTAAATTATCGGTCATTATTTGTTACAGTTCCATGAAAAGTGAATATTTACACACGGTGAATTAAAATTTATAAATTAATTTCAGGTGTTTTTTTTATTGTAATGCATGATATATCTGTAGCATATGTTTTATTTTATTTTTTACTTGGTTACCTTTTTATCTATTTCATACCGATAGTCATTCATTAAGCCAGAATAAAAATTAGAAAAATATATTAAAGCAATAAAAAATATATTCCCATGTGTAGCCATTGGGAAGTGTATGGTAAATTATTAATGAAATGCTTACAGATTTATTGACTGGAATTATAGTAGTGGATTATATTCTTGTTAGAGTGAGTTAAATTTACTTTATGATTTAAGAAATTTCCCTTGTGGACTTATAATAAACTTAACGTTATACAATAATAATACAATAATATACAATAATTATACAATATAAGTTCGATCATTGTTGTAGTATTTTCAATATATTTAATGAATTATGGCATTATAGAGTAATTAAATTATAGGTAGTGTTATAGTTCCATGAAAAGTGAATATTTACACATGATGAATTAAAATTTATAAATTAATTTCAGGTTTTTTTTAATTATAATGCGTCATATACCTGTAGCATATATTTTAATTAATTTTGTACTTGGTTACGTTTTATCTATTTTATTCTGATAGTCATTCATTAAGCCATAATAAAAATTAAATATATATATATCAAAACAATGAAAACCCATAAACATATTCCCATGCGTTGTCATTGGGAAGTACTATATATGATAAATTATTAATGAAAAGATTAGATATTCAACTCATTTATAGTTTTCACACACACGCACAGCAATTTCTTTTTGTACCCTTTTTTCTCTTGACCTAGTTTTGTGAATTTAATATTTTTTTCCCAAAGAATATTAACAGATAAGCATTAAACTATTTCGAAATGTTATGAAGTAAAATGAAATATGATCACAGTTTGGTATAGGACGAATTCTTTGTTTTCGTTGTTGTAATATTTTGTGCTAAATAGTTCACCAACAGTTTCTATTTATTTATTTATTTTTATGGAAAATTAAAAGTATTAAAAATGCATTTGCTTAGCAATATATTTGAAAAAATTAAATTACGCAAATATGTATTTAATATCTTAATATATTACTTGAAGCTTTCCTTTTTATGATCCACATTCAAATTGATTTAATACAGTAATGAAATTGAAGTCGAAATACAGGTATGACTATGTATACTCATGCTACAAGTATATTCATACTATAGGTATATTCATACTAGAGTTATACCCATTGATTAGATTCTGGTAGAAATTCTGAAATGTTTGGTTTTACAATCGAATTATTAGCTTCACAGTTTGTAAACTAGAGTATTTATTTTTTGTTACTTTTTAATTTTTCCCTTTTTGTTTATATCATTGAATTCTTTTTTTTTTTTTTTAAATCTTTTTACGGTAATTTTTATCTTTGCAGACATTTCTGGAAATAAAAAAAAAAGAATTTTATCAGTTAAATATAATAAGCTTAATTTGAATACATTATCACTAGGCAATTATTATCGTAATTGCAAATACCGACAGAATTAACTAAATAACTAGCATTCCGAAGATATCTTTTATAGCGTACTTTATCGCAACGTTATAGCAATTACTCTAAGCTGTTTTTATTTTTTATGTTATCCAGTCTAATGTAGAAATTTATCTACAATTTTATCATTATTTATAAAAATACTATATCTGTCTTTGTTTTTAAAATAAATAATTATACTTTTTTCATTGCGAATGCATTTCCTTTAATAGCAATAATACATTCCTGTAATACAGCCCTAATATATACAGCAAGAATACTCTGTTTACAGCATACACCATCTGTAATACATTAATTTGATACATCAAATATATATATATATATATACAAAAAGAATGTATACAAAAATATATACAAAATATATATTTTCAATATATAATAATATAACAAAATATATATTTTTAATATATAATAATATATACAAAAAATAATATTTACAAAAAGAATACTGCCTATACAGCATACAGCTTTAATACATTCCTTTAATACATCAATAATACACAGTCCAGTCACATTAATGTGACCACCTGTCAAAAGCCAGAATAACCACCTTTGTAGAGTGGACCATATATATATATAGAAAGAATATACATAACAATTGAAATGCTTTCCGATGCCCTAGGATATCCTTTATATACACTCCACTGCAATGTGCTGCCACCTGCCTTTTGTGATTGGTTATTTTACGTTGACGTCGAAAGTAGGTGGTGGTCACATTAATGTGACTCTACAGCGTATATAGAGCAAGAATACTCTCTATATAGGATAGACCTAAAATACATTCCTCTAATATAACAGTAATATATACAGAAAAAACTCTCTATACTGCATACAGTATCTATAATGCATTCCTCTAATACAGCAGTAATATATACAGCAAGAATACTCTCTATACAGCATGCAGCTATAATACATTCCTCTAATACAGCAGTGATATATACATCAAAAATACTCTACATAGCATACAACTAGGATACATTCCTCTAATATAGCAGTAATATATACAGCAAGAATACTCTCTATACAGCATGCAGCTATAATACATTCCTCTAATATAGCAGTGATATATACATAAAAAATACTCTACATAGCATACAGCTAGGATACATTCCTCTAATACAGCAGTAATATATACAGCAAGAATACTCTCTATACAGCATGCAGCTATAATACATTCCTCTAATATAGCAGTGATATATACATCAAAAATACTCTACATAGCATACAGCTAGGATACATTCCTCTAATACAGCAGTAATATATACAGCAAGAATACTCTCTATACAGCATGCAGCTATAATACATTCCTCTAATATAGCAGTGATATATACATACAAAATACTCTACATAGCATACAGCTAGGATACATTCCTCTAATACAGCAGTAATATATACAGCAAGAATACTCTCTATACAGCATGCAGCTATAATACATTCCTCTAATATAGCAGTGATATATACATCAAAAATACTCTACATAGCATACAGCTAGGATACATTCCTCTAATACAGCAGTAATATATACAGCAAGAATACTCTCTATACAGCATGCAGCTATAATACATTCCTCTAATATAGCAGTGATATATACATCAAAAATACTCTACATAGCATACAGCTAGGATACATTCCTCTAATATAGCAGTAATATATACAGCAAGAATACTCTCTATACAGCATGCAGCTATAATACATTCCTCTAATATAGCAGTGATATATACATCAAAATACTCTACATAGCATACAGCTAGGATACATTCCTCTAATACAGCAGTAATATATACAGCAAGAATACTCTCTATACAGCATGCAGCTATAATACATTCCTCTAATATAGCAGTGATATATACATAAAAAATACTCTACATAGCATACAGCTAGGATACATTCCTCTAATACAGCAGTAATATATACAGCAAGAATACTCTATAGCAACAGCATGCAGCTATAATACATTCCTCTAATATAGCAGTGATATATACATCAAAAATACTCTACATAGCATACAGCTAGGATACATTCCTCTAATACAGCAGTAATATATACAGCAAGAATACTCTATACAGCATGCAGCTATAATACATTCCTCTAATATAGCAGTGATATATACATCAAAAATACTCTACATAGCATACAGCTAGGATACATTCCTCTAATATAGCAGTAATATATACAAGAATACTAGGATACATTACATTCCTCTAATACAGCAGTATATATACAGCAAAAATACTCTACATAGCATACAGCTAGGATACATTCCTCTAATATAGCAGTAATATATACAGCAAGAATACTCTCTATACAGCATGCAGCTATAATACATTCCTCTAATATAGCAGTGATATATACATCAAAAATACTCTACATAGCATACAGCTAGGATACATTCCTCTAATATAGCAGTAATATATACAGCAAGAATACTCTCTATACAGCATGCAGCTATAATACATTCCTCTAATATAGCAGTGATATATACATCAAAAATACTCTACATAGCATACAGCTAGGATACATTCCTCTAATATAGCAGTAATATATACAGCAAGAATACTCTCTATACAGCATGCAGCTATAATACATTCCTCTAATATAGCAGTGATATATACATCAAAAATACTCTACATAGCATACAGCTAGGATACATTCCTCTAATATAGCAGTAATATATACAGCAAGAATACTCTCTATACAGCATGCAGCTATAATACATTCCTCTAATATAGCAGTGATATATACATCAAAATACTCTACATAGCATACAGCTAGGATACATTCCTCTAATATAGCAGTAATATATACAGCAAGAATACTCTCTATACAGCATGCAGCTATAATACATTCCTCTAATATAGCAGTGATATATACATCAAAATACTCTACATAGCATACAGCTAGGATACATTCCTCTAATATAGCAGTAATATATACAGCAAGAATACTCTCTATACAGCATGCAGCTATAATACATTCCTCTAATATAGCAGTGATATATACATCAAAAATACTCTACATAGCATACAGCTAGGATACATTCCTCTAATATAGCAGTAATATATACAGCAAGAATACTCTCTATACAGCATGCAGCTATAATACATTCCTCTAATATAGCAGTGATATATACATCAAAATACTCTACATAGCATACAGCTAGGATACATTCCTCTAATACAGCAGTAATATATACAGCAAGAATACTCTCTATACAGCATGCAGCTATAATACATTCCTCTAATATAGCAGTGATATATACATCAAAAATACTCTACATAGCATACAGCTAGGATACATTCCTCTAATACAGCAGTAATATATACAGCAAGAATACTCTCTATACAGCATGCAGCTATAATACATTCCTCTAATATAGCAGTGATATATACATCAAAAATACTCTACATAGCATACAGCTAGGATACATTCCTCTAATACAGCAGTAATATATACAGCAAGAATACTCTCTATACAGCATGCAGCTATAATACATTCCTCTAATATAGCAGTGATATATACATCAAAAATACTCTACATAGCATACAGCTAGGATACATTCCTCTAATATAGCAGTAATATATACAGCAAGAATACTCTCTACAGCATGCAGCTATAATACATTCCTCTAATATAGCAGTGATATATACATCAAAAATACTCTACATAGCATACAGCTAGGATACATTCCTCTAATATAGCAGTAATATATACAGCAAGAATACTCTCTATACAGCATGCAGCTATAATACATTCCTCTAATATAGCAGTGATATATACATCAAAAATACTCTACATAGCATACAGCTAGGATACATTCCTCTAATATAGCAGTAATATATACAGCAAGAATACTCTCTATACAGCATGCAGCTATAATACATTCCTCTAATATAGCAGTGATATATACATCAAAAATACTCTACATAGCATACAGCTAGGATACATTCCTCTAATATAGCAGTAATATATACAGCAAGAATACTCTCTATACAGCATGCAGCTATAATACATTCCTCTAATATAGCAGTGATATATACATCAAAAATACTCTACATAGCATACAGCTAGGATACATTCCTCTAATATAGCAGTAATATATACAGCAAGAATACTCTATACAGCATGCAGCTATAATACATTCCTCTAATATAGCAGTGATATATACATCAAAAATACTCTACATAGCATACAGCTAGGATACATTCCTCTAATACAGCAGTAATATATACAGCAAGAATACTCTCTATACAGCATGCAGCTATAATACATTCCTCTAATATAGCAGTGATATATACATCAAAAATACTCTACATAGCATACAGCTAGGATACATTCCTCTAATACAGCAGTAATATATACAGCAAGAATACTTCTATACAGCATGCAGCTATAATACATTCCTCTAATATAGCAGTGATATATACATCAAAAATACTCTACATAGCATACAGCTAGGATACATTCCTCTAATACAGCAGTAATATATACAGCAAGAATACTCTCTATACAGCATGCAGCTATAATACATTCCTCTAATATAGCAGTGATATATACATCAAAAATACTCTACATAGCATACAGCTAGGATACATTCCTCTAATACAGCAGTAATATATACAGCAAGAATACTCTCTATACAGCATGCAGCTATAATACATTCCTCTAATATAGCAGTGATATATACATCAAAAATACTCTACATAGCATACAGCTAGGATACATTCCTCTAATACAGCAGTAATATATACAGCAAGAATACTCTCTATACAGCATGCAGCTATAATACATTCCTCTAATATAGCAGTGATATATACATCAAAAATACTCTACATAGCATACAGCTAGGATACATTCCTCTAATACAGCAGTAATATATACAGCAAGAATACTCTCTATACAGCATGCAGCTATAATACATTCCTCTAATATAGCAGTGATATATACATCAAAAATACTCTACATAGCATACAGCTAGGATACATTCCTCTAATACAGCAGTAATATATACAGCAAGAATACTCTCTATACAGCATGCAGCTATAATACATTCCTCTAATATAGCAGTGATATATACATCAAAAATACTCTACATAGCATACAGCTAGGATACATTCCTCTAATACAGCAGTAATATATACAGCAAGAATACTCTCTATACAGCATGCAGCTATAATACATTCCTCTAATATAGCAGTGATATATACATCAAAAATACTCTACATAGCATACAGCTAGGATACATTCCTCTAATACAGCAGTAATATATACAGCAAGAATACTCTCTATACAGCATGCAGCTATAATACATTCCTCTAATATAGCAGTGATATATACATCAAAAATACTCTACATAGCATACAGCTAGGATACATTCCTCTAATACAGCAGTAATATATACAGCAAGAATACTCTCTATACAGCATGCAGCTATAATACATTCCTCTAATATAGCAGTGATATATACATCAAAAATACTCTACATAGCATACAGCTAGGATACATTCCTCTAATACAGCAGTAATATATACAGCAAGAATACTCTCTATACAGCATGCAGCTATAATACATTCCTCTAATATAGCAGTGATATATACATCAAAAATACTCTACATAGCATACAGCTAGGATACATTCCTCTAATACAGCAGTAATATATACAGCAAGAATACTCTCTATACAGCATGCAGCTATAATACATTCCTCTAATATAGCAGTGATATATACATCAAAAATACTCTACATAGCATACAGCTAGGATACATTCCTCTAATACAGCAGTAATATATACAGCAAGAATACTCTCTATACAGCATGCAGCTATAATACATTCCTCTAATATAGCAGTGATATATACATCAAAAATACTCTACATAGCATACAGCTAGGATACATTCCTCTAATACAGCAGTAATATATACAGCAAGAATACTCTCTATACAGCATGCAGCTATAATACATTCCTCTAATATAGCAGTGATATATACATCAAAAATACTCTACATAGCATACAGCTAGGATACATTCCTCTAATACAGCAGTAATATATACAGCAAGAATACTCTCTATACAGCATGCAGCTATAATACATTCCTCTAATATAGCAGTGATATATACATCAAAAATACTCTACATAGCATACAGCTAGGATACATTCCTCTAATACAGCAGTAATATATACAGCAAGAATACTCTCTATACAGCATGCAGCTATAATACATTCCTCTAATATAGCAGTGATATATACATCAAAAATACTCTACATAGCATACAGCTAGGATACATTCCTCTAATACAGCAGTAATATATACAGCAAGAATACTCTCTATACAGCATGCAGCTATAATACATTCCTCTAATATAGCAGTGATATATACATCAAAAATACTCTACATAGCATACAGCTAGGATACATTCCTCTAATACAGCAGTAATATATACAGCAAGAATACTCTATACAGCATGCAGCTATAATACATTCTCTAATATAGCAGTGATATATACATCAAAAATACTCTACATAGCATACAGCTAGGATACATTCCTCTAATACAGCAGTAATATATACAGCAAGAATACTCTCTATACAGCATGCAGCTATAATACATTCCTCTAATATAGCAGTGATATATACATCAAAAATACTCTACATAGCATACAGCTAGGATACATTCCTCTAATACAGCAGTAATATATACAGCAAGAATACTCTCTATACAGCATGCAGCTATAATACATTCCTCTAATATAGCAGTGATATATACATCAAAAATACTCTACATAGCATACAGCTAGGATACATTCCTCTAATACAGCAGTAATATATACAGCAAGAATACTCTCTATACAGCATGCAGCTATAATACATTCCTCTAATATAGCAGTGATATATACATCAAAAATACTCTACATAGCATACAGCTAGGATACATTCCTCTAATACAGCAGTAATATATACAGCAAGAATACTCTCTATACAGCATGCAGCTATAATACATTCCTCTAATATAGCAGTGATATATACATCAAAAATACTCTACATAGCATACAGCTAGGATACATTCCTCTAATACAGCAGTAATATATACAGCAAGAATACTCTCTATACAGCATGCAGCTATAATACATTCCTCTAATATAGCAGTGATATATACATCAAAAAATACTCTACATAGCATACAGCTAGGATACATTCCTCTAATACAGCAGTAATATATACAGCAAGAATACTCTCTATACAGCATGCAGCTATAATACATTCCTCTAATATAGCAGTGATATATACATCAAAAATACTCTACATAGCATACAGCTAGGATACATTCCTCTAATACAGCAGTAATATATACAGCAAGAATACTCTCTATACAGCATGCAGCTATAATACATTCCTCTAATATAGCAGTGATATATACATCAAAAATACTCTACATAGCATACAGCTAGGATACATTCCTCTAATACAGCAGTAATATATACAGCAAGAATACTCTCTATACAGCATGCAGCTATAATACATTCCTCTAATATAGCAGTGATATATACATCAAAAATACTCTACATAGCATACAGCTAGGATACATTCCTCTAATACAGCAGTAATATATACAGCAAGAATACTCTCTATACAGCATGCAGCTATAATACATTCCTCTAATATAGCAGTGATATATACATCAAAAATACTCTACATAGCATACAGCTAGGATACATTCCTCTAATACAGCAGTAATATATACAGCAAGAATACTCTATACAGCATGCAGCTATAATACATTCCTCTAATATAGCAGTGATATATACATCAAAAATACTCTACATAGCATACAGCTAGGATACATTCCTCTAATACAGCAGTAATATATACAGCAAGAATACTCTCTATACAGCATGCAGCTATAATACATTCCTCTAATATAGCAGTGATATATACATCAAAAATACTCTACATAGCATACAGCTAGGATACATTCCTCTAATACAGCAGTAATATATACAGCAAGAATACTCTCTATACAGCATGCAGCTATAATACATTCCTCTAATATAGCAGTGATATATACATCAAAAATACTCTACATAGCATACAGCTAGGATACATTCCTCTAATACAGCAGTAATATATACAGCAAGAATACTCTCTATACAGCATGCAGCTATAATACATTCCTCTAATATAGCAGTGATATATACATCAAAAATACTCTACATAGCATACAGCTAGGATACATTCCTCTAATACAGCAGTAATATATACAGCAAGAATACTCTCTATACAGCATGCAGCTATAATACATTCCTCTAATATAGCAGTGATATATACATCAAAAATACTCTACATAGCATACAGCTAGGATACATTCCTCTAATATAGCAGTAATATATACAGCAAGAATACTCTCTATACAGCATGCAGCTATAATACATTCCTCTAATATAGCAGTGATATATACATCAAAAATACTCTACATAGCATACAGCTAGGATACATTCCTCTAATACAGCAGTAATATATACAGCAAGAATACTCTCTATACAGCATGCAGCTATAATACATTCCTCTAATATAGCAGTGATATATACATCAAAAATACTCTACATAGCATACAGCTAGGATACATTCCTCTAATACAGCAGTAATATATACAGCAAGAATACTCTATACAGCATGCAGCTATAATACATTCCTCTAATATAGCAGTGATATATACATCAAAAATACTCTACATAGCATACAGCTAGGATACATTCCTCTAATACAGCAGTAATATATACAGCAAGAATACTCTCTATACAGCATGCAGCTATAATACATTCCTCTAATATAGCAGTGATATATACATCAAAAATACTCTACATAGCATACAGCTAGGATACATTCCTCTAATACAGCAGTAATATATACAGCAAGAATACTCTCTATACAGCATGCAGCTATAATACATTCCTCTAATATAGCAGTGATATATACATCAAAAATACTCTACATAGCATACAGCTAGGATACATTCCTCTAATACAGCAGTAATATATACAGCAAGAATACTCTCTATACAGCATGCAGCTATAATACATTCCTCTAATATAGCAGTGATATATACATCAAAAATACTCTACATAGCATACAGCTAGGATACATTCCTCTAATACAGCAGTAATATATACAGCAAGAATACTCTCTATACAGCATGCAGCTATAATACATTCCTCTAATATAGCAGTGATATATACATCAAAAATACTCTACATAGCATACAGCTAGGATACATTCCTCTAATACAGCAGTAATATATACAGCAAGAATACTCTCTATACAGCATGCAGCTATAATACATTCCTCTAATATAGCAGTGATATATACATCAAAATACTCTACATAGCATACAGCTAGGATACATTCCTCTAATATAGCAGTAATATATACAGCAAGAATACTCTCTATACAGCATGCAGCTATAATACATTCCTCTAATATAGCAGTGATATATACATCAAAATACTCTACATAGCATACAGCTAGGATACATTCCTCTAATACAGCAGTAATATATACAGCAAGAATACTCTCTATACAGCATGCAGCTATAATACATTCCTCTAATATAGCAGTGATATATACATCAAAATACTCTACATAGCATACAGCTAGGATACATTCCTCTAATATAGCAGTAATATATACAGCAAGAATACTCTCTATACAGCATGCAGCTATAATACATTCCTCTAATATAGCAGTGATATATACATCAAAAATACTCTACATAGCATACAGCTAGGATACATTCCTCTAATATAGCAGTAATATATACAGCAAGAATACTCTCTAGACAGCTCACAGTATCTATAATACATTTCTCTATACAGCAATAATACATTCCTCTAATACATCGATATCTTTATTATGAGAACATTTTCTTCGATGTATCAAACCTATTTACGTTCGTTTCATTCACAGTTGGTTCCTTTTTAAATGTATAAAACTTGTTCTTTTTTTAATGTATAAAACTTGTTCATTTTTTTAATGTATAATACAATTCGTTAAGTTTTTAACGTATAATACAATTCGTTCATTTTTTAATGTATAATGCAATTCGTTCATTTTTTAATTTATAATACTTGTTAATTTTTTAATGCATAATACAATTTGTTCATTTTTTAAATGCTAATACAATTCGTTCCTTTTTTAATGTCGTAGCAATATCAGGGCAATGTTAATAGTTTTTTAACGATGCGTTAGGACCAATGATTCCTAAAAGATTCGATCATATTTACTAAAATAACTTCTAAGGATAATTGCTCCTTAGTTGTTTTGCCAAGTGTGAGAAAACCCTGTAAACTCTTACCGATAATTTAGGTTGTCATCATTAGAAGTTGTCAACTTCTCTCACAATAAATGCTGATGCAGTAGTATGTAGTGCTTTGGATGAAGTAGCTTTCCAAAGCAATTTGCACCTTCAGTGGGAAGGGAATTTAGCTTCATGCACCATCATATATTATCCTACCACTTTCCATATTCCATATATTATCCATCAGTTCCATACATTATCTATCAAAAGCGATAATACTAAGTAGGCCATACATATTTTTACAAATTAACATCTTTTTCACGCCAGACATTTATTGTAATTTTTCGAATCAAATCATCTTGTAATCAAATCGAAATGCACACAAACTTCGCCAAACCAGAATGATAACAATCGCCAAATCGCACTTTCTCCTAATCACCAGGGTTAAAAAAAAAAAGAACAGAAAAGAAAATGAAAAAAAAGAACAGCATGCAATCAAAATGACACGGCGCGTGATGATAACCAGGGACATCCCACATCATCCCGGGCTGGAAATCATTTCATACCCTCCTCGTTGTCACTCACATCCCGCCAAAAAAATCACAAATCTCCGGCGAGGGGTGTGCTCCTCGCCTCTGATATGTTTGTTTTGGAGTAATAAGATACTTGTCAAGTCACAGCCGGAGAAGTTACAAGCCACATCAACTTTCTTGATGAATTTGGCGGGGATGACGTTGCGCAATTCGACGACCCCGCTGCTAGTCATTTTTTAAAGGCTCGCAAAGTGGATGGGAGGGGTCCAATGAAGGGGATCCCCCCTTTAAAAAAGTGGGAGGGGGGCCAGTGCCATTTAAGTTGACGCAAGTTCGAGCTCAACAAGAAAATTGGAATGGAGATTGGTCGATCGGATCAGAGATAAAGGTCTATTAAAAATTTTGAAGAGGAAATAGAAGGTGCAGTGTAATGTTTTTGTATGATTGGAACTCGTAGAAAGGTCTTTTATTATGTTGTGAAATGCTTGTTGAGGATTTGTAGGAGTCCTTGTTGCTTGAATGTAGATGTAGAATTATTTTATTTGGATGAATATTTGGTGCACGCCCAACTGGCATAGCATATTGATTTGGAGTACAGAGAAATCTCAAATAATGAGATTTACGATTATTTCGTTTACTTTTTTTAATAAAAAAATAACTAGATTTTCATTCAATTTATTTAAAGCATTATAATTACTATGGTAATTGTAGCTTTATTTTTAAGTGGTAAAATAAAAGTAATAATATGCAATATAATAAATTGTAATAATTTTTATGTATGATGCAATTCGTTCATTTTTTAAAGTTTAATACAATACGTTCATTTTTTAATGTATAGTACAATTCGTTCTTTTTTATGTATAATACGATTTATTTTTTTAAAATATATAATGCAATTCGTTCGTTTTTTAATGTATGGTACAATTCGTTCATATTTTAATGTATAATACAATTCATTCATTTTTTAATGTATAATACAATCCGTTCATTTTATAAATGTATAATACGCTTACAATACAATTTGTTCATTTTTTAATGAATGATACAATTCGTTCATTTTTTAAAATATAATGCATTTCGTTCATTTTTTTAATGTATAATACAATTCATTATTTTTTTAATGAATAATACAATTCATTCATTTTTGTAATGTATAATACAATTCGTCCATTTTATAAATGTGTGATATAATTCGTTCATTTTTTAAATGTATAATACAATTCGTTTATTTTTTAATGTCTAATACAATTCGTTCACTTTTTAATGCATAATTTAATTCGTTCTTTTTTTAATGTATCATGTAATTCGTCATTTTTTAATGCATAATACAATTTGTTCATTTTTTAATGTATAATACAATTCGTTCATTTTTTAATGTCGAATACAATTCGTTCATTTATTAATGTATAATACAAGTCATTCATTTTTTAATGTCGAAACAATAGCGGGTCTTTTTACGTAATTTTTAACGAAGAACTAGGACAAATGATTCCTAAAAAGTTCAAAATAGTTCAATAACACGTTATATGAAAAATAGAAAATCAACATCAAAAATACAAATACATTTTGCCCACAAGTATTAAATTACATATTTTCTAAATAACAATTATAGTTTAATTAAAAGGAAGATAAACGATACTTTTTTGATTTCATAAGAGAAAATATATTTTCATTTATTATGTATGTTTATAGCTAAAATTGTTTATTTGTTTCTTGAAAAATTGACAATTAGATATTATTACAATATTAAATAGTACTAAATGATATACATTATAAGTTATATTTATGTATATATTACATAATGATATAATATTAAACTTATATACTATTATATTATATAATATATGTATATTTTGCATGATTAACAGATATATATAACGATATATATAGTTAATTAACAACATATATTACATTTATATATTATGCATGCTTAAAAAAATACCAAATGAAACTGGTTTAAATGACAAAGAACATTAAATAATCAAGATTTTTTAAATACTTCTTCAGTCCTGTTTAATAAGGATAATTAATATTAATAGAAATATTTTTAAATAATAAGTGATTTGGGATTATATTAAATAATATAATATATTTTACATAATGACATTACTTAATTATAAACGTTACATTTGTATATTTTGGGACCTGCGTATTTCGGAATCCACTTTAAACAGTAGGTGCCGGTCTAACATGAATGTTGTGGGGGTATTGTTTCTCCGCGTCTGTAGCTTATCTTCAAGCTACACGCACCTGCCGGGTAGTGAGTGCTAAGGGAGTAACGTCGGTGCAACGTTTGCCTTAAGGCGTCAAAGACAACTGTCTAAGTGTTTGCCAGCTGCATTAGAAAAAAAAAGTTTTATCAAAGAATGTTGGAATTTTTATTTTTAAATAGCATTATCAATAAATATAAATTGAGAAACTTTGTGAAATCTGGAAAATAAGTAAAATTAAAAAGCTCAAAAGAAATGGGGTTTTCAAAATATGTATGCTGTTTTGGTGTAAACCCCAATTTTGACCACCCACTTATCTTTAAAGACATTAATAACACATAAAATATGTGGTTAATGCTTGAGATAACTGTATAAAACCACAAAATTCCTAGAATAGGTGGTTTAAAGAATATCTGACCAATAGATAAAATAAAAGGAAAAACCACTTAAATTCATTCCTTTTAGATTAAAGGTAACGTGAGATATTTGTATTAAATGATACGTAACGAAATTTTAGATATACCAATTCACTTTTCAATAATAAAAAGTACCGAAAATAAATTTTTTCCTTCTTTCCCAATTGTATATTTTTGTACTTAGGCTTTTTTTTCAAACAAAAAATAATAAATGCAATAAAAATATAATGCTTTAAATTTTGTTATCTTTAAGATTATTTTGCGGTCACACATGATTTGGGACAGTAATTTTTATAGAAATATAATTATTTTTCAATGCAACAACGATTTTGAGTTAGATAAATATTTTTTAAAAATGTATATTTTACTAATAAAAATATATAAATAAATAATAAGTGATTGTTAATGAAATCACTTAAATCAATATTGTATTAATAATACAGTTGTTTAAAAATACAATATTGTTAAAAAAAAAAGGTTTTTATTGTTAAAATATTTCATTTGAAAGAGAAAACTTCCATTCATTTTACTCTTCCACGGAATCATATATATATATATCTAATAAATATGTACATAAATTCTCAAACTTAAAAAATAAAATAAAAAAAACTCATGAAATTGAGTGAATAAAAAATTTAAATCTAAAATATATTATTTTTTCATCCCTTGCAGGGAAAATTCATTATCTTTTAATAAAAAAAAATATAAAAATCTTAAAAACTTTAAAAAACTATCTAATGTTTATTTGTATTAAATGCGAAGTAAATTAAATATTTTCCTTTAGTAAGAAATTGTTTAATTTTAAACGAAAAAATATATAAAAAGTAAATATATAAGAAAAATGTTTCTATTAGAAACAATTGCAGTATTAGATTTTTTCCTTTTTCTGTAGGATAGCTCTGGAAAAAAAAATCGTAAATATCTGTCTAATTATTCCAAAAAATTAAAGAATAGATGATTATTAACAATAATTCTAATTAGTTCAGTATTGTTTTATTATTTAAAATTATAATAAAATTGTTTTTCAAACAAATATATTTTTTAAATGATCATATTTCTCTTTACCCTGTTGTTTTCATGATTAGATTGAAATTTTGCCATTTGGTTTCCGAGATCCTTGTTAACTGCGGATACATAACATTAGACCTTTGGTAGCAATTCGGTTAGAAAAATTCAAATTAGATTATTTGGTTAGATTACTCAAATTAAAAAAAAAACTATTTTATATGATAATTATTTACCCTCAAAAATTAAAGAAAAGATTATTATTAATAATACCTCTAATTAGTTCAGTATTGTTTTAAAACTGAAATGAATGTCGAAAAAGGATTTTGTTACTTAAAATTAAAATATAATTGTTCATTAAATTTTTTTTTCTTGGGATGATTATATTTCCCTTTCCCTCTTGTTTTTATGATCAGATTGATGATTAAAGATGATAAAAAATGATGCCATTAAGTTAACAACAAAAATTTTCATAAGTATATACATCACACATGATTATTTCCAAGTATGGTACCACATGTTCATTTATCTTCTCAAAACCTCCTAACTTTTACTAATGAAGTTGATTACAAAATCCTGAAGAAAGGAGGAGGTGATTTTTACTGTTTTGCTCTCTGAATGAATGTCAGAAAATTATTTTATTATTTAAAATTCTAATATAATTATTCATTAAACAAATATATTTTTTTGAATGATCATAGTTCCCTGTTCCTCTTGTTTTCGTAGTCAAATTGAAATTCTTCCATTTGGTTTCCGAAATCCTTAGTAGCTATGGATATCATAAAATTGGAGCCATTGTAGCAATTCAGTTACAAAAATTCAAATTAGATTATTCAGTTAGATTATTCAAATTAGTAGAAAAAAATTAAAAAAATTAGTTGTTTTCTGAATCAATGTCTAATGATAAATGTTTAAGGAGTGTTAAAAAATGATTTTATTACTTAAAATTATAATATAATTGTTCATTAAACAAATATTTTTTTTTAATGATCATATTCCCTGTTCGTCTTGTTTTCATGATCAGATCAGATTTTGCCATTTTGTTTCCGATATCCTTAGTAGCTATGAATATCATAAAACTTGACCTTTTGCAGCAATTCTGTTAGAAAGATTCAAATTAGGTTATTCAGTTATATTATTCACATTTAAGAAAAACTACCTTATGTGATAAAACAAAATGTCACCATTATGTTAACAACAAAATTTTTCGTAAGTAAATACATTACACATGATTATTTCCAAATATGTTCATCAATATGTGTTTCCAAATATGTATATATGTTCTACATCACGTTCATCATGTTCTTTTTTCGTCACAAAACCTCCCAATTTTTACTAATGAAGTTGATTACAAAATCCTCAAGAAAGGAGGAGGTTCATTTTACTGTTTTGTTTTTTGAATGAATGTCAAAAAATTATTTTATTGTTTTAAAATTATAATATAATTGTTCATTAAACATATATAGTTTTTGAATGATCATATTTCTCTCGCCCTCTTATTTTCATGATCAGATTGAAATTCTGCTATTTAGTTTCCGAGATCCTTAGAAGCTGTTGCTAATCATAAAATTGGACTTTCTGTAGCAATTCGGTTAGAAAAATTTAAATTAGATTGTTTGCTAAGATTACTAATTAGTAGAACAACAGAAATTTTCAGGAATAAATACATCACTCACGATTATTTTCAAGTATGGTACTACACGTTCATTTTTCTTAACGAAAAACCTCCCAACTTTTTACTAATGAAGTTGATTACAAAATCCTCAAGAAAGGAGGAGGTTCATTTCACTGTTTTGTTCTTTGTTGTGGTTTCGCTACCTCTAAAAACTTTTAGGTCTCTAATCCGTGTGAATTTCTTCAAGGCTGACCCACAACTGACCTCCCTCATTCTGGAACCACCCCTTCTCATTCTGGGAAGTGCGCGTGCGCACGTATGATGGATTGGGACCAAACGATAAACGCCTTGCCAAACACCCATGGGCATGAAAACGATTTTTTTTCTTCCACTCTCTGTGCCCCTCACGATTTTTTGAGGAATAATTGTCAAAATAAAAATACTTACGTAAAATATTATCGATAGATTTCTTATAACAATAACTGCAATACACCCTACCCCCTCCACACCCCTACAATGCCTTCTGGAATACGGATAAATTTCTTTTGTTTCGGAATGATGTGGTGACGGAATTATGGATTGGTGTATTCTTTTAAAGAAAACAATAAATTTGGGACTGGTGGTGAAATTAGGGGCACGACTGGGTAAAAATTAAATGATTCGGTCACGGAATGGCGTACAACAATAATGATGAAGGGCAAAAAAAAACGGTCTAAGTAAATAAAAGACTGAGAAGGGGAGTGTATGCAGTCAGAAATACTCTATTTGTATTAAAACACTAATGCTTTTTACGGATAATTAATCATTGCTGGCCACTGAAAGGCATGTCCACCCATTTTTAAATAAATGATACACGATTGTATGTTTTGTATCATTACCCAGGACTTTTTCAATGAAGGAACTTCCAAGCCAAGATTAAATTTTTATACATCAATTTACTTGACAACAAAAAATTATGAGGATAAGGACAATGTTAAATGTAAATGTAAATGCCATGTATTTCAATGTATGACAATGTCACAAGTGTATTTATAGTGCTATACATGTGTTTCTTAAATTAATTTTGATAGGAATTGATCAATAACGTTTGCACCTTCAACACACTGTTTAAATTCAATTACAGCTTTATTTTTTATACTAAAGTGAAGATAATTTTTATGCAAAATGTTAAATGCATGCTAACTAATCTTTCATGTTAATTAACTAACTTAATTGTTAACTAATTTTTCAGATTGCTTTTTTTTCACATAAAAAGTGCCAAACAGCGATAATGCACCACTGAATGTTACTAGAAGTGGCAACTTCCATGGTTGACTACTAGAAGCGTTAACGTCTATGTGATTTTCGATGTTAAAAAAATTTAATTTCATCCTACGAGATTCCTACTGTAAGTTATACTCTGTGAACATTAACAGAAGACGAACTAATAGTTATATCCACTGATCGCGGATTGATGATTAAACATAAGGAATCCTCTCTTGTAACCTTTTGAATCCCTATAAAGGAAGAATGTGTGCCAATATCCAAATGAGCTTTGAAAATTTTACTGCAATTTTCAACGTTATATTTATATGAATTACGACTTTGTACCCTCATCACAATTTAGTGTAAAAAAGAGAGGTTACTTTCAATATATTGACATTAAAAATTGACACGAGAGTTGGTCTTTTAAATATATTGGCCAATTAACAGGCATCAGGTTCATGTTTCTCATAAACTCAAGAATAAATACACTTAATGTATGTTTCATTTTATTTTTTATTGCATTATTTTTTTCTGTAATATTTAACCGAAAATATTTTAACCTATTTATCAGAAATTAGTATCTCAGTGCGTCCATAATTATTTGTAAAATTTTAAATGCTCCCCAACTTCAAAAAGTTGGAGAACCACTGTGCTGGCGGCATCAATACAAAGTTAAATTATACTTTTGTACTGAGCAGATAACTAATCATACCAAATATTTATAATAAAAAATTTGTGGAATAGAATTGTCGAATTTTAAATGCGTCTCGACTACAAAAAGTTTGGAAAATCATTGTGCTGACGGCACAATGATTTTCGAAACTGTAACTTACTGTAGGAATTTAGCACGAATACAAATTCCAAATATACTTTTACATTAAGCTGATAACTTGTCATACCAAGTATTTATAAAAAAAAATACGTAAATTAATGCATTAGTTTTAAGTAGCTTTTAAATACTCGATCAATTAAGTATTAGTTCGTTGAATTTAAATGTGTACAAAATCGATTTTTGTAAAATGTTACAAAATAGTTCATTATATCTAATGATTAATATATCATATTTCTTAAAAATTTAAAATTTGATTGATGATCTACCGATATATTGTCATCGCGATTTGAAATAGCATAAAAATAAATAAGAAATTGAAGTACAAGCTGCAAGTATTTCAAATTAATTTCCTTTAGATAAAAGGGGGAACTGAAGGCGGAATTTGTCCTGTTTAACATGCAGGACACAGTTAATTTCTATTTATCTTACCAGTCTGAATCCAAATGGAGCTGATGATTACATAATTGATGGGCTGAAATAAAAATTTTGAGTATTGTTTAGTCGAGAACTGGAAGGTAATTCAGAGAAATCATGTTCAATTTGCCACATCATTAATCGCGTTTCATATTAATGCGCCACGTGTTAATGGAAGACATAAATATGCAAGATAATGCTTGGATTTAATAAATCAAATATTTAAATTTTCTTGAAATGTAAAAGATATTGGAGGAACACCCTAAAGCTTTAAATTTAAGGCCAACCACCCTTTGTCGCGTGTAGTAATTTGCAATGTATGTTGTCCAATGGAAAAACACAAACTTCTTTAAAATATGAAATGTTCCTTTTAAAGTTTAATTCGTGACATTTTAATAATTTTGTACATTAAAAAAACTTGATGATCATCATCTAAGTCAGGGGTGGCCAACCCAAATGATCTTGAGGGCCACTTTGGAAATGTATCATAACTCCGAGGGCGCATATAAAATTATATATCCTCATATCAGATTTAGATCCACTATAGACATTTTTTGGAGTGAAAAATAATGAGTTATTATTATTGTGTTTACTATTATTCATGTTTACTATTATACATGTAAACATAGATAATATAATAATAATGATACTAAACGCACATTGTAAAGAAATATATAACACTAAAAATGAAATATAAAAAATATATAAATATAAATGAAATAAAAGAAATGAAATCATTAAAAAATATGTATTTTGCTAGTGCGATATTTGTTTCTACAGTCTTTCACTTAGTTTTTGCAAATCGATGCGAGTATATTATGAGTTCGCAGAATATAATTTAATTATTCTGCGAACTCATAACTGTAAACTCATAAATATAAGCGGCAATATCTGTCCTATATTCTCAAGAATAGTATTTTAAAATCAAAGTTAATTTGTTTCTCATAATTTCGATAGTTAATTTTTGAATATAGGGCTGCTCAATTAATTTATTTTTTACATTGGTTTTTATTACTTTGGCCATTATAAAATAAATGCATTTTGTAAAAGTGTGATCAACCTCACTAGCGGGGAAAAAGTTCAAGGCGGGCCACGGGTTGTCCAACCCTGATCTAAGTCTATTAGACTCACCAACTAAATTAATCAGAATTTTGGGCATTATGGCAGAGTTTCTAGCCATTTCGGATGGGAAAAAAATTTGCTTGTGTATATTTATAAAGAAATTGAAATGTTAACTAAATGTTAATGACAAATCTTTTATTCATAATATTAATTTTATTTGCTAATGTCTCATCATTAGAATTTAATAAAAATTACCTGAAACCAGTACAACTCGTAAAGATTTGAGCATCTTGTAACATTTTTTTTTACCCATAAAATTATCTGTATTGTTTTAGGGAGTGGGGTTTATCGTTTCCTTGATCAGATGTTTCGTGTGCTTGATCAGTTTTTTCGTTTTATTGACCATTTTCAATGTTTCTTATAGGCTTAACAATTTTTTAAATATCTGTCACGTGTCATTCTACAGATTTATTTAAATTTCTTTTATGTGCTTTTTTTTATTAAATTTTATTCATGTACTGTTTTTTAAAATCGCTTGGAATTGTATAGATTTTTTTTTCTTTTTTAATTTTCTCCAAGTGCTTTTTTATAAAATCGTTTGGAATTCTATAAGTTTTTTGGGGTTTTTTTAAATTTTCTACACGTGCTTTTTTATAAAATTGTTTGGAATTCTATAGATTTTTTTTTCTTTTTTTATTTTCTCCAAGTGCTTTTTTATAAAATCGTTTGGATTTGTATAACTTTTTTGGGTTTTTTTTAAATTTTCTACACGTGCATTTTTATAAAATTGTTTGGAATTCTATAGATTTTTTTTTCTTTTTTAATTTTCTCCAAGTGAATTTATAAGTGGGGGTTTTTTTTTTTTATAAAATCGTTTGGAATTCTATAAGTTTTTTGGGGTTTTTTTTAAATTTTCTACACGTGCTTTTTTATAAAATTGTTTGGAATTCTATAGATTTTTTTTTTTTTTTTTTTTTTTTTTTTATTTTCTCCAAGTGCTGTGTTATAAAATCGTTTGGATTTGCTTTTTATATAAAACTTTTTTTTTTTTTTTAAATTTTCTACACGTGCATTTTTATAAAATTGTTTGGAATTCTATAGATTTTTTTTTCTTTTTTAATTTTCTCCAAGTGCTTTTTTATAAAATCGTTTGGAATTCTATAGATTTTTTTTTTAATTTTCTCCAAGTGCTTTTTTATAAAATCGTTTGGAATTGTATAACTTTTTTTGGGTTTTTTTTAAAATTTTCTACACGTGCTTTTTTATAAAATTGTTTGGAATTCTATAGATTTTTTATCTTTTTTAATTTTCTCCAAGTGCTTTTTTATAAAATCGTTTGGAATTGTATAACTTTTTTTGGGTTTTTTTTAAATTTTCTACATGTGCTTTTTTATAAAATTGTTTGGAATTCTATAGATTTTTTTTTTCTTTTTTAATTTTTCTCCAAGTGCTTTTTTATAAAATCGTTTGGAATTGTATAACTTTTTTTGGGTTTTTTTAAAAATTTTCTATAACTTTTTTGGCTTTTTTTTTAAACACGTGCTTTTTTATAAAATTGTTTGGAATTCTATAGATTTTTTTTTTTTTTAATTTTCTCCAAGTGCTTTTTTATAAAATCGTTTGGAATTGTATAACTTTTTTGGGTTTTTTTTAAATTTTCTACATGTGCATTTTTTATAAAATTGTTTGGAATTCTATAGTTTTTTTTTTTTTTTTTTTAATTTTCTCCAAGTGCTTTTTATAAAATCGTTTGGAATTGTATAACTTTTTTTGGGTTTTTTTAAATTTTCTACATGTGCATTTTTATAAAATTGTTTGAATTCTATAGACTTTTTTTTTTTTTTTTTTTTTTTTAATTTTCTCCAAGTGCTTTTTTTTTTTATAAAATCGTTTGAATTGTATAAGTTTTTGGGGTTTTTTTTTTTTTTTTTATAAAATCGTTTGAATTGTATAATCGTTTGAATTTTTAACGTGTATTTTTATTTTTTTTTTTTTTAAATTTTCTACACGTGCATTTTTATAAAATTGTTTGGAATTCTATAGATTTTTTTTTCTTTTTTAATTTTCTCCAAGTGCTTTTTTATAAAATCGTTTGGAATTGTATAACTTTTTTGGGTTTTTTTAAATTTTCTACACGTGCTTTTTTATAAAATTGTTTGGAATTTATAGATTTTTTTTTTTTTTTTTAATTTTTTTAATTTTATAAAATCGTTTGGAATTGTATAACTTTTTTTTTGGGTTTTTTTAAACGTGCATTTTTATAAAATTGTTTGAATTCTTTTTTATATTTTTTTTTTTTTTTAATTTTCTCCAAGTGCTTTTTTTTTATAAAATCGTTTGAATTGTATAACTTTTTTAATTTTTCCAAGTTTTTTTCGTTTGGGTATAACTTTTTTTTTTTTAAATTTTCTACACGTGCATTTTTATAAAATTGTTTGGAATTCTATAGATTTTTTTTTTTTTTAATTTTCTCCAAGTGCATTTTTATAAAATCGTTTGAATTGTATAACTTTTTTGGGTTTTTTTTTTAAATTTTCTACAATTTTATAAAATTGTTTGAATTCTATAGATTTTTTTTTTTTTTCTTTTTAATTTTCTCCAAGTGCTTTTTTTATAAAATCGTTTTGAATTCTATAACTTTTTTTTTTAATTTTCTACACGTGCTTTTTTAAAAATTGTTTGAATTCTATAATTTTTTTTTTTTTTTAATTTTCTCCAAGTGCTTTTATAAAATCGTGCTTTTTTATAAATCGTTTTTTTAAATTTTTTTTGAATTTTTTTTCTTTTTTAATTTTCTCCAAGTGCTTTTTTATAAAATCGTTTTGAATTCTATAACTTTTTTATTTTTTAATTTTCTACACGTGCTTTTTTATAGAATTGTTTGGAATTCCATAGATTTTTTGTTTCTTTTTTAATTTTCTCCAAGTGTTTTTTTTATAAAATCGTTTGGAATTCTATAGATTTTTTTTTTTTTTTTTTTTAAATTTTTCCCAAGTGCCCCAAGTTTATAAAATTGTTCGGAATTCTACATTTTTTAAAAATTTTTTGTTTAATCTGTTTTTTTATATCAATTTTAGAAGAAAACTTATAAATATAATTTATTGCCTGAATATGATATACTTTTTATTTATTTGTTTAAATTCGCTGTTATGCGTTTTGTTCTTACATTAAATTCTGGATTTTATGGGTAATCAATTATATCGACACAGACGATTTAATCCCTGCCCCTTTCTTCTTCTTGAATATAATTGGAAATTTACCTTTTGCAGCGTATTACCCAGGTTAGAGAAACGTGAATTTTTTCCCAGAATAGATAAAGAAAAGTACCTGTGAACTGTAATCAGTGAGTATATCTTCAGGAATATCAAAGTCAACTACTTGTCTTCATTAAAGATAAAAACAAAACAAAAAAGATAAAAGTTAGATGAAATATATATTTGTTTGGCTAGGTATACGTGTCAGGATGGCCGAGTGGTCTAAGGCGCTGCGTTCAGGTCGCAGTCCACTTCTGTGGGCGTGGGTTCGAATCCCACTTCTGACAATAATTTTAGATTTAATTGTTAACTTTCAGTATCGTTTTCTTTCCTAACTTCTCCTTTTTTTTTTTTCTTATTTTTTACTTTTTTTTTTCTCTCTTTTTTTCTTTAATTTATTTTTTTATTTAATTATTATTATTATTATTATTATTATTGCGGCCAATTGGCTAGCGTTCTGGCCTTTGGTACCACAGGCTTCAGGTTCCAATGCTGTTGGCAGGAATGTTTGTGAATGGTTCAGAATCCAAGTTAGGTCCCGGTCTAATTAGTCCACATTGTGCAAAAAATGACTGTAGAGCGACAAACTAAACCAATCTCCTTTTTTTTTTTTATATATATAAATATATTATTCTGCAGAGAAAAAAAAAGAGAGAGAGATTTAGAAGGATAATATTGAAAATAAAAATAATTACTCTCACTTCATATTAAGTAAAAAATTGAACATAGGCTAAACATAATAATGCTTTATAAATTAAATTTAAATAAAAATTGTATCTCATACTATTATAAACCACACTTGAGACGAGTAAATTTTAGACTGTGCCCAATGCGTATGTCTATAGAATTAATTTTATTAGAATGTTTGCCGTCATATAAATATAACAATAAAATAAGAAATTTTAGATAAGACAAATGTTTTCTTTTGCAAACATATATTTTTTCCTGAAGCAATCTATTGGTCAGGATGGCCGAGTGGTCTAAGGCGCTGCGTTCAGGTCGCAGTCCGCTTTTATTTTATGGGCGTGGGTTCGAAGCCCACTTCTGACAAAATTCGTATTTTTGGTTTTCATTGGTTTGTTTTTAGATTTTATTCCTTAAAATCACTGCACTTAGATTCATAAAATCACTGCACTTCACTTTATTCCTTAAAATCTTTGCGCTTAGATTTTCCTAACTTGTTATTAGATTTTATTACTTCTTATTAATTTTCAGTATCATTTTCTTCATTTACTTTTTTTTTTTAAATATTGATCTTCAGAAAAAGAGAGATATATAGAATTATTATATTGAAAATAAAAATAATTTCTTTCGCCTCATATTAAGTAAAAAATTAAATGTATGCTAAACATTTTTTTTTATAATTTAAACTTAAATAAAAATTATATCACAACTCATTCCACATTCGTAATAAGTAAATTTTAAATTGCAGCCAATGCGCATGTCTACAGGAACAATTTTAGTAGATTATTTGTCGTTATATAAATATAAAAATAAAATAAAGAAACGAGATAAGACAAATATTTTCTTTTGTAGATATATATATTTCCATATACTATATATAATATCTGTATGAATAAAATAACTAAACAATAAGAGTAAAAAAATTGGCTTAGATTTAAACAGTTTTACGATACACTTAACTTTATCTTTTCGTTAAATGCAATTAAATCAAGACATTTAAAACACCATTTATGATTCGTTTCAAGTATCTTTAATAATCAATTTTTGAAACCTTCCTTAAAATTCCTTGTTTTCCACAGGTTAAAGAAGCGTTATCTTCCTTCCCGAAATAGATAAAGACAGGAAACTGTGAAGTATAAACTGCACTCAGTGCGCATGTCCGCACAAAGCAATTGAAATCGGCTATATGTCGTTATCTAAAGACGAGAGTAAAATAGGAAATTGAAATAAGATAATTATTTTCTTTTTGTATTGTTTCCATGTCAGGATGGCCGAGTGGTCTAAGGCGCTGCGTTCAGGTCGCAGTCCACTTCTGTGGGCGTGGGTTCGAATCCCACTTCTGACAGGACGAATTTAATTTTTTTTTTTTATTAAATTTGAACTAATCTTTTGTTCGTTAGTTTCTATATTTTTGGGAGGCTTTTTTAAACATTAAAATAACATCATATTATGTCCTTTATCTATATACTAAGAAATTTTATTGATATGGTACATATAGAAACATAAAACAAAATTTAGCACTCCATCCTCACAAGTACAGGGTGGCTATAATTAAAGTGACATTATTCAGACCCCTCTAGAATTCGTTCTACAAATCGGAATTTGATGAAAATTGGTACATACGTTATATTTACCATGGGGAAAGGATTTCTGCAATTAAAAAAATAGTTCAAATTTTGAACACCGGGAGATAATTGTGGCACAGAAAGAAGGACAAAAAATATGTCAGAATCATTAAATTTATTCAAGCACAGAATGTTCTCAAAGTGCGCTTCTTTGACATCAATTTTGTGTTGAAATCACATTATAACTTGTTCAATGATATCGCAAAGAAACTCTAGATTGATTTCAGCAACATAGCATGTAATGCTGGATTTCAACTCAAGTAAAGTCCGAATTCCTCCTCCATAAACACGATCTTGTAAGAATCCCCACAACCAGAAATCACAGGGATTAAAGTCGGGTGAACGAGCAGGACAGGCATGCGGAAAAGCTGTGGATATTACACGATTTTCCCAAAAGTTAGCACGTAACAATTCTTTGACTTGGTGTTCAATGTGAGGAATTGTTCCATCTTGAATGAAGACAGTGGTCTGCAAAAGCAATTTTACCAGTAAATCTTGATCTTTCTTATGTAGAGTATGATTAACAGTGACAAAGGCACGCAGAATGATTTTCGGACTCTGACTGCAAGTATCTTTATAGGTTTGACTAATTATCGTAAGGAATTTTTGAAAAGTGCCATCTGATGGTCAAAGTTTGAACTATATTTTATTGCAGAAATCTTTTCTTCATGGTCCTTATAACGTATATATACCAAGTTATATACCAACGTATATATACCATCAAATTCCAATAGGCAGAACGAGTTCTAGAGGGGGGTCTGAATAGGGTCACTTTAATTAAAACCACCTTGTATATTAGGAAATTTTACTTCCATTCTTTAGGGGGGAAAATAGCGCCCGACCTAGATTAAATTGTGGGTTGTTTTGAGCTTTTTCTTTGTGCACAATATAATAAGTGGGAATCGTATACTATCTCTATATGTCAATCAAGATATTTGAGTGTCTGTTTGTATTTATTTAAACATAACTATGTATAAGGTTTTTTTTTTTTTTTTTTTTTTTTTTTTTTTTAGTTCAAAAATTTATTATTTTTTTATCTGGTGCGTAGCCAAACATTTCAAATGTCTATTTATTAAGTTAAACATTATTCTTTTTAGTTCCTAAATTGCATTTTTAAATTCGAAACATGGACGAGTTTCGGGATCAGCGATAAGTAATCGGAATCAAGTAGATAAGAGATCGGGATAGCTTATCTGCTTAGACGTGATTCGGGATCAGATTCGAAGTTTACTGAAAATATGTCTAAAGAATTTCACTTCTGCCTTCTCCTTAGGATATTCTGTAGTATAGTCTATCATTTCCAAACAATGCCTTTAAGGCTCGTTTGGGCTACGTTGGAGAGATATTTATCTCATAAGTTACATCCACTTAAGAAATATTTTGAAGCACACGCTGGTCGTATTCCAAATAAAAATTCTTGCATACAACAGAGCGTATATCAAGCTAAACACATTCCAAACATTCAGTAAAAGAATTTCGAATGGAAAATGACGTCGTTTACGCGTTCATGAAATGAAAAAAAATTACGTCGTAGCTGTTCACGTGTTCTTTATTTACAGTAATATTACACCATGACCTGCGGTTTAAAGGAGATTCCGAACCACTAAAAACAGCCATGCTACCCACTGGGACTCGAAACCTTTGATACCGAGCGCCTGAGAGCTAGCCATTCGGCCATCAGCCCTTGCCATTATGTTATACAAGAAACATTGAAAATAAGAGGCTTTGCTGAGGAAGAAACATTGAAAATAAGAGGCTTTGCTGAGGAAGAAACATTGAAAATAAGAGGCTTTGCTGAGGAAGAAACATTGAAAATAAGAGGCTTTGCTGAGGAAGAAACATTAAGAATGAAACGTGGAGGAACTTGACCAGTAATAAATTCTGGAATATTTAAAGGAAAAATTCTTCTTAAAATATTATTAGGAAACATATAAATGATGGCAAAAAAAATTATTGGACTTATTATATTTCAGAACTTGGTAGGTTCATTATACTCATATGAAGTATAACAATATAATTTTTATTTATGTGATAATAAATATATTATAATAATATATTAATAATAATTTTTAACAGAAATATTTTTTATTATTAAAAAAGGATTTTTAAAATATTTTTATACCTTCCAAAAAATTATTTAAAAAGAAATATTCGATACCACTTAATTAATTTTTAAATTAATGTCACATATTATGTTCCGGTACTATATAAATTTCCTATTTTTCCCCTTTAATTTTAATCAATTGATCACTCTATAAAACATAACCTATTTTAAATAAACTGAATGTGTTAAATACATTTGAGTTCGATGAACTCATTTTTTTAAACTAACTATTTTTTATGCTAACGAACTTTTTTTAAACTAACTTTTTTTAATGCAACTAGTATTCTTTTATTGGCTGTATAAAAATATTTCAAAACATATGCCACTGTTTGACCTCTTCTTACTCACTCTCAACAAATTTTTTTCATCTATCCAATGGCATACCTCTGTTTACTTGCCACTGAGAAAGCATTATCGAATAAACAGAAGAATGTCACTGCCCAAAAATAGTGACAAACAACTACCCAAAAAAAGAAACTGGACAAATGGCTTAAAAAAAAAAAAGATCCAACCGCTTTTGAACCAACCCTCCAGATGATACGATCAACGGACCGCCTGGACTGTAGACACACAAGATAGGACAAACACTTAGAGCTATTGTCCGGCCCCCACAAACCACTTGACCGGAACTTACCATTCTCTGGTGGCAGCACTCTATCATGTAACTGCCATGCCTTTTGTGTGGCAGTCGACTTCTGGTGACTTGGTGTCTTGACACCTTAATGCTGCTAGAAGTCAAGAAGTCTGAAGAAAGTAATGCCGGCCATAAGCCAATATTATCGGAAAATACCGTGAGTAGTGGCAGTTGGTTATGTTGAATTTCTGACTAAATGTGAATGTGGATTTTCAGTAAAGGACCCTTATAAATGTAGATATATAAAGGGAATAAGTAAAGGGCTCTTCTTTGTAAATATGACATAAATATAGATATATAAAGGGAAGGTTAGCATTTTCGTAAACAAACTGAGAAGAATGTTAATCTTAATTTTTTTTTTTTTTTACTCTTATGCCTGTCCTGAAGTTCTTATAGGATCTTGCCCATTATATAGCTTCCTTTTATCCAATTCTCACCCTACTTTAGTAATAGTTGTGAGATAGCATTTGTCATATTTTTTTTGCCAAGTTACTGACATATTACATCAGTATTGCGACCCAATGGCCAATTGGCTAGCATTCTGGCCTTTGGTACCACAGGTTTCAGCCAATATTAACGGAAAATATTCTGATTGGTGCCAGATTGTGACTTTATTGGTGGTGTTCAATTTCTGATTAAATGTGAATGTGGATTTTCAGTAAAGGACCCTTAAGTGTTCCTTATAAATATGACATAAATATAGATATATAAAGGGTGGGTTGGCATTTTCATCAATAAACTGAGAAAAATGTCAATCTTTAAATTTTTTACTCTTATGTCTGTCTTGAAGTTCTTATGGGATCTTACCCATTATATGCCCCAATATAATGGATAAACTTGAGACATCGGAAAGGAACAAAAAGTATGTATGATACTATTTCCAGATTTTCACCCTACTTTAGTAATAGTTGTGAGATAGAATTTGCCACATTTTTTCAGTATTGCGGCCCGATGGCCAATTGGCTAGCCGTCTGGCCTTTGGTACCACAGGCTTCAGTCAATATTATCGAAAAATATTCTGAGTGGTGTCAGTTTGTGACTTTACTGGTCATGTTGCATTTCTGACTAAATGTGAATGTGGATTTTCAGTAAAGGACCCTTAAGTGTTCTTTATAAATATGATGTAAATAAAAGTATATTAAGGGAAGGTTGGCATTTTCATCAATAAACTGAGAAGAATGTTAATCTTACAGTTTTTTATTCTTATGTCTGTCTCGAAGTTCGTATAGGATCTTACCATTATATGACCCGATATAATGGGTAAGCTAGAGACATTCGAAAAGGAACAAAATGAATGTATGACGAAAAACAGTATGTATACAAGAAGTATGTATAAAAGTATGTATACAAAAAGTATGTATACAAGTTTGTACTATTTCCAGATTCTCACCCTACTACAGATAGTAGTGGTGAGATAGGATAGCATTTGCCGCATTTTTTTGTCAAATTATCGACATACTCTATAAGTATTATACTGAGCAGTATTATTAAAAACAAATAAGAATGTCTGCCATAATACACCAAATTAATAAAAAAAAGTTGCAAATGCATTTTATTCAGAGAAACTTTCTTGCATAAAAAAAACACAATAAAACTAAAAAATGTATAAATAAAAGAATCGCATAACTGAAAGTAATTTTTTTTTTAGCCTAGTTTAATTCAAAATAAGGCACAAATTAAGAGACGTTTATGACTATATTTATTTAATTTCAGCTACTAAAAGTTTAAACAACAAGAAAATTTCAAAGACAATTATTGAAATAAACATACATTTCTTATTATTCAAAAAATATAAAGCCGAAGATTGTTTCTGCTTTTTTCCTATTATTTAAAATAGCCTTGTAGAATGACTGTATTTACATTATTTCAGGTATTAAATACCTAAACAGCAAGAAAATATAATAGACAATTAATGAAAAAAATAATTACATACCTTTCTTACAATTCTTTAAAATAATATAAAGCCAAAGATTGTTTTACAACCTGATGGTCAATTGGCTAGCGCTCTGACCTTTCGCACCACAGAATTTATGTTCCAATCCTGGCGGTGGCATAAATGTGTGTTAGTGGTTCTGAATCCACGTTAAACTGTAGGTCCATGTATAATTAGCCCAAAGTGTGTACAAAATTGACCGTAGAGCTACAAACAAAACCATCAGTTGTGAAATATAGTGACACTTTTCTGTGGATTTTTCAAAAACTCATGACACCGTTGTAGTCTTTCTAGATGTTGACAAAATAATCAGGAAAGTTTGGTCCAAGTCAAAGGACTCATAATAAGCTTACCACGTTAACTGTAGGTCGTCTAATTATCGTCTAAGTGTGCACAAAAATTATCGTAAAGCGAACAAATCAAACCAAAGATTGTTTCTGCTTTCTTCCTATAATTTAAAACAGTTTTATAATATGTTTGATATGATGCTATAAGTTTAACCAATCATTGTGTTGTAAATCATCGTAATATTTGAGGTTCTTTGAAAATGTACATGTAAAATTATTTCACGCTGCCCTTGACCAGTACCTTGGAATCTAATTATATGATATATCTGAGAGAAAGGTAAAAAAAAATTACACAAGAATGAGATTTTAGGTACACCAAGATATTACTAAAAGAAAATTTTACAACAACGATTCGCATAAAAGAGGGGGACAAAACGACATAATAATCGCGCAACGAAGCAAGTCCATCTTTATTACCTGCGTACTTAATAAACCCAAACACGACTTTTCAAAAGGAATATCGCATGTAATTTATGTAGCGTAGATTAAGTGTTTTAGTACCGAGGCTAAAAGTGCTTGTCGGATACTTTGTTAAAGCACAGATAAGAATGTAAATCCGGAATTCGCCCGCAGATGGCTATCTTGATTAATCGCTCCTCATTCAAATTTGTGACAAATTTCGCAGAGCTACAAATTCGGTGGCGCGTTTTTTACATCAACTCGACTCGCTGATAAAGAGTATTTGAATCCTTAATGCGGACGGGGAACTATTTAGTTCCCTGATAATTAAGGGAGTGATTTATTTCTAAGAAAAACACGCTTGTCACGGAAATAGTTGTTTTATTTCTCTTAGGTATTTCTTGTCGTTTTCTATCATATTGGCAATAAATTTTGTAAAACGCATACTGGATTAAGACAATATGAAAACAAATATGGTTTTAGCATTAGAATTATTATTATATTTTAGTATTGCATGTATCTAATTTTATTGATTAAAATTAAAACAAGAAATGGTTTTAGCATTAGAATTATTATTATATTTTAGTATTGCACGTATCTAATTTTATTGATTTAAATTCAAACAAGTAATGGTTTTAGCATTAGAATTATTATTATATTTTAGTATTGCACGTATCTAATTTTATTGATTTAAATTCAAACAAGAAATGGTTTTAGCATTAGAATTATTATTATATTTTAGTATTGCACGTATCTAATTTTATTGATTTAAATTCAAACAAGAAATGGTTTTAGCATTAGAATTATTATTATATTATAGTATTGCACGTATCTAATTTTATTGCTTTAAATTCAAACAAGTAATGGTTTTAGCATTAGAATTGTTATTATATTTTTAGTATTGCACGTATCTAATTTTATTGATTTAAATTCAAACAAGAAATGGTTTTAGCATTAGAATTATTATTATATTTTAGTATTGCACGTATCTAATTTTATTGATTTAAATTCAAACAACTAATGGTTTTAGCATTAGAATTATTATTATATTTTAGTATTGCACGTATCTAATTTTATTGATTAAAATTAAAACAAGAAATGGTTTTAGCATTAGAATTATTATTATATTTTAGTATTGCACGTATCTAATTTTATTGATTTAAATTCAAACAAGAAATGGTTTTAGCATTAGAATTATTATTATATTTTAGTATTGCACGTATCTAATTTTATTGCTTTAAATTCAAACAAGTAATGGTTTTAGCATTAGAATTATTATTATATTTTAGTATTGCACGTATCTAATTTTATTGATTTAAATTCAAACAAGAAATGGTTTTAGCATTAGAATTATTATTATATTTTAGTATTGCACGTATCTAATTTTATTGATTTAAATTCAAACAAGTAATGGTTTTAGCATTAGAATTATTATTATATTTTTAGTATTGCACGTATCTAATTTTATTGAATTAAATTCAAACAAGTAATGGTTTTAGCATTAGAATTATTATTATATTTTAGTATTGCACGTATCTAATTTTATTGATTTAAATTCAAACTAGAAATGGTTTTAGCATTAGAATTATTATTATATTTTAGTATTGCACGTATCTAATTTTATTGATTAAAATTCAAACTAGAAATGGTTTTTAGCATTAGAATTATTATTATATTTTAGTATTGCACGTATCTAATTTTATTGATTTAAATTCAAACAAGTAATGGTTTTAGCATTAGAATTATTATTATATTTTAGTATTGCACGTATCTAATTTTATTGATTTAAATTCAAACAAGTAATGGTTTTAGCATTAGAATTATTATTATATTTTAGTATTGCACGTATCTAATTTTATTGATTTAAATTCAAACAAGTAATGGTTTTAGCATTAGAATTATTATTATATTTTAGTATTGCACGTATCTAATTTGATTGATTTAAATTCAAACAAGTAATGGTTTTAGCATTAGAATTATTATTATATTTTAGTATTGCACGTATCTAATTTTATTGATTTAAATTCAAACAAGTAATGGTTTTAGCATTAGAATTATTATTATATTTTAGTATTGCACGTATCTAATTTTATTGATTTAAATTCAAACAAGTAATGGTTTTAGCATTAGAATTATTATTATATTTTAGTATTGCACGTATCAAATTTTATTGATTTAAATTCAAACTAGAAATGGTTTTAGCATTAGAATTATTATTATATTTTAGTATTGCACGTATCTAATTTTATTGATTAAAATTCAAACTAGAAATGGTTTTAGCATTAGAATTATTATTATATTTTAGTATTGCACGTATCTAATTTTATTGATTAAAATTCAAACTAGAAATGGTTTTAGCATTAGAATTATTATTATATTTTAGTATTGCACGTATCTAATTTTATTGATTTAAATTCAAACAAGAAATGGTTTTAGCATTAGAATTATTATTATATTTTAGTATTGCACGTATCTAATTTTATTGATTTAAATTCAAACAATTAATGGTTTTAGCATTAGAATTATTATTATATTTTAGTATTGCACGTATCTAATTTGATTGATTTAAATTCAAACAAGAAATGGTTTTAGCATTAGAATTATTATTATATTTTAGTATTGCACGTATCTAATTTTATTGATTTAAATTCAAACAAGTAATGGTTTTAGCATTAGAATTATTATTATATTTTAGTATTGCACGTATCTAATTTTATTGATTTAAAATTCAAACAAGAAATGGTTTTAGCATTAGAATTATTATTATATTTTAGTATTGCACGTATCTAATTTTATTGATTAAAAATTCAAACTAGAAATGGTTTTAGCATTAGAATTATTATTATATTTTAGTATTGCACGTATCTAATTTTATTGATTAAAATTCAAACTAGAAATGGTTTTAGCATTAGAATTATTATTATATTTTAGTATTGCACGTATCTAATTTTATTGATTAAAATTCAAACTAGAAATGGTTTTAGCATTAGAATTATTATTATATTTTAGTATTGCACGTATCTAATTTTATTGATTTAAATTCAAACAAGAAATGGTTTTAGCATTAGAATTATTATTATATTTTAGTATTGCACGTATCTAATTTTATTGATTTAAATTCAAACAATTAATGGTTTTAGCATTAGAATTATTATTATATTTTAGTATTGCACGTATCTAATTTTATTGATTTAAATTCAAACAAGAAATGGTTTTAGCATTAGAATTATTATTATATTTTAGTATTGCACGTATCTAATTTTATTGATTAAAATTCAAACAAGAAAATGGTTTTAGCATTAGAATTATTATTATATTTTAGTATTCCACGTATCTAATTTTATTGATTAAAATTCAAACAAGAAATTGTTTTAGCATTAGAATTATTATTATATTTTAGTATTGCACGTATCTAATTTTATTGATTAAAAATTCAAACTAGAAATGGTTTTAGCATTAGAATTATTATTATATTTTAGTATTGCACGTATCTAATTTTATTGATTTAAATTCAAACTAGAAATGGTTTTAGCATTAGAATTATTATTATATTTTAGTATTGCACGTATCTAATTTTATTGATTTAAAATTCAAACTAGAAATGGTTTTAGCATTAGAATTATTATTATATTTTAGTATTGCACGTATCTAATTTTATTGATTTAAATTCAAACAAGAAATGGTTTTAGCATTAGAATTATTATTATATTTTAGTATTGCACGTATCTAATTTTATTGATTTAAATTCAAACAAGTAATGGTTTTAGCATTAGAATTATTATTATATTTTAGTATTGCACGTATCTAAATGATTTAAATTCAAACAAGAAATGGTTTTAGCATTAGAATTATTATTTATATTTTAGTATTGCACGTATCTAATTTTATTGATTTAAATTCAAACAAGTAATGGTTTTAGCATTAGAATTATTATTATATTTTAGTATTGCACGTATCTAATTTTATTGATTTAAATTCAAACAAGAAATGGTTTTAGCATTAGAATTATTATTATATTTTAGTATTGCACGTATCTAATTTTATTGATTTAAATTCAAACAAGTAATGGTTTTAGCATTAGAATTATTATTATATTTTAGTATTGCACGTATCTAATTTTATTGATTTAAATTCAAACAAGTAATGGTTTTAGCATTAGAATTATTATTTATATTTTAGTATTGCACGTATCTAATTTTATTGATTTAAATTCAAACAAGTAATGGTTTTAGCATTAGAATTATTATTATATTTTTAGTATTGCACGTATCTAATTTTATTGATTTAAATTCAAACAAGTAATGGTTTTAGCATTAGAATTATTATTATATTTTAGTATTGCACGTATCTAATTTTATTGATTTAAATTCAAACAAGTAATGGTTTTAGCATTAGAATTATTATTATATTTTAGTATTGCACGTATCTAATTTTATTGATTTAAATTCAAACAAGTAATGGTTTTAGCATTAGAATTATTATTATATTTTAGTATTGCACGTATCTAATTTTATTGATTTAAATTCAAACAAGTAATGGTTTTAGCATTAGAATTATTATTATATTTTAGTATTGCACGTATCTAATTTTATTGATTTAAATTCAAACAAGAAATGGTTTTAGCATTAGAATTATTATTATATTTTAGTATTGCACGTATCTAATTTTATTGATTTAAATTCAAACAAGAAATGGTTTTAGCATTAGAATTATTATTATATTTTAGTATTGCACGTATCTAATTTTATTGATTTAAATTCAAACAAGAAATGGTTTTAGCATTAGAATTATTATTATATTTTTAGTATTGCACGTATCTAATTTTATTGATTTAAATTCAAACAATTAATGGTTTTAGCATTAGAATTATTATTATATTTTAGTATTGCACGTATCTAATTTTATTGATTTAAATTCAAACAAGTAATGGTTTTAGCATTAGAATTATTATTATATTTTAGTATTGCACGTATCTAATTTTATTGATTTAAATTCAAACAAGTAATGGTTTTAGCATTAGAATTATTATTATATTTTAGTATTGCACGTATCTAATTTTATTGATTTAAATTCAAACAAGTAATGGTTTTAGCATTAGAATTATTATTATATTTTAGTATTGCACGTATCAAATTTTATTGATTTAAATTCAAACAAGAAATGGTTTTAGCATTAGAATTATTATTATATTTTAGTATTGCACGTATCTAATTTTATTGATTAAAATTCAAACTAGAAATGGTTTTAGCATTAGAATTATTATTATATTTTAGTATTGCACGTATCTAATTTTATTGATTAAAATTCAAACTAGAAATGGTTTTAGCATTAGAATTATTATTATATTTTAGTATTGCACGTATCTAATTTTATTGATTTAAATTCAAACAAGAAATGGTTTTAGCATTAGAATTATTATTATATTTTAGTATTGCACGTATCTAATTTTATTGATTTAAATTCAAACAATTAATGGTTTTAGCATTAGAATTATTATTATATTTTAGTATTGCACGTATCTAATTTTATTGATTTAAATTCAAACAAGAAATGGTTTTAGCATTAGAATTATTATTATATTTTAGTATTGCACGTATCTAATTTTATTGATTAAAATTCAAACAAGAAATGGTTTTAGCATTAGAATTATTATTATATTTTAGTATTGCACGTATCTAATTTTATTGATTAAAATTCAAACAAGAAATGGTTTTAGCATTAGAATTATTATTATATTTTAGTATTGCACGTATCTAATTTTATTGATTAAAATTCAAACAAGAAATGGTTTTAGCATTAGAATTATTATTATATTTTAGTATTGCACGTATCTAATTTTATTGATTAAAATTCAAACTAGAAATGGTTTTAGCATTAGAATTATTATTATATTTTAGTATTGCACGTATCTAATTTTATTGATTTAAATTCAAACAAGAAATGGTTTTAGCATTAGAATTATTATTATATTTTAGTATTGCACGTATCTAATTTTATTGATTTAAATTCAAACAAGAAATGGTTTTAGCATTAGAATTATTATTATATTTTAGTATTGCACGTATCTAATTTTATTGATTTAAATTCAAACAAGTAATGGTTTTAGCATTAGAATTATTATTATATTTTAGTATTGCACGTATCTAATTTTATTGATTTAAATTCAAACAAGTAATGGTTTTAGCATTAGAATTATTATTATATTTTAGTATTGCACGTATCTAATTTTATTGATTTAAATTCAAACAAGAAATGGTTTTAGCATTAGAATTATTATTATATTTTAGTATTGCACGTATCTAATTTTATTGATTTAAATTCAAACAAGTAATGGTTTTAGCATTAGAATTATTATTATATTTTAGTATTGCACGTATCTAATTTTATTGATTTAAATTCAAACAAGTAATGGTTTTAGCATTAGAATTATTATTATATTTTAGTATTGCACGTATCTAATTTTATTGATTTAAATTCAAACAAGTAATGGTTTTAGCATTAGAATTATTATTATATTTTAGTATTGCACGTATCTAATTTTATTGATTTAAATTCAAACAAGTAATGGTTTTAGCATTAGAATTATTATTATATTTTAGTATTGCACGTATCTAATTTTATTGATTTAAATTCAAACAAGTAATGGTTTTAGCATTAGAATTATTATTATATTTTAGTATTGCACGTATCTAATTTTATTGATTTAAATTCAAACAAGTAATGGTTTTAGCATTAGAATTATTATTATATTTTAGTATTGCACGTATCTAATTTTATTGATTTAAATTCAAACAAGTAATGGTTTTAGCATTAGAATTATTATTATTTTTTTTTTTAGTATTGCACGTATCTAATTTTATTGATTTAAATTCAAACAAGTAATGGTTTTAGCATTAGAATTATTATTATATTTTAGTATTGCACGTATCTAATTTTATTGATTTAAATTCAAACAAGTAATGGTTTTAGCATTAGAATTATTATTATATTTTAGTATTGCACGTATCTAATTTTATTGATTTAAATTCAAACAAGTAATGGTTTTAGCATTAGAATTATTATTATATTTTAGTATTGCACGTATCTAATTTTATTGATTTAAATTCAAACAAGTAATGGTTTTAGCATTAGAATTATTATTATATTTTAGTATTGCACGTATCTAATTTTATTGATTTAAATTCAAACAAGTAATGGTTTTAGCATTAGAATTATTATTATATTTTAGTATTGCACGTATCTAATTTTATTGATTTAAATTCAAACAAGTAATGGTTTTAGCATTAGAATTATTATTATATTTTAGTATTGCACGTATCTAATTTTATTGATTTAAATTCAAACAAGTAATGGTTTTAGCATTAGAATTATTATTATATTTTAGTATTGCACGTATCTAATTTTATTGATTTAAATTCAAACAAGTAATGGTTTTAGCATTAGAATTATTATTATATTTTAGTATTGCACGTATCTAATTTTATTGATTTAAATTCAAACAAGTAATGGTTTTAGCATTAGAATTATTATTATATTTTAGTATTGCACGTATCTAATTTTATTGATTTAAATTCAAACAAGTAATGGTTTTAGCATTAGAATTATTATTATATTTTAGTATTGCACGTATCTAATTTTATTGATTTAAATTCAAACAAGTAATGGTTTTAGCATTAGAATTATTATTATATTTTAGTATTGCACGTATCTAATTTTATTGATTTAAATTCAAACAAGTAATGGTTTTAGCATTAGAATTATTATTATATTTTAGTATTGCACGTATCTAATTTTATTGATTTAAATTCAAACAAGTAATGGTTTTAGCATTAGAATTATTATTATATTTTAGTATTGCACGTATCTAATTTTATTGATTTAAATTCAAACAAGTAATGGTTTTAGCATTAGAATTATTATTATATTTTAGTATTGCACGTATCTAATTTTATTGATTTAAATTCAAACAAGAAATGGTTTTAGCATTAGAATTATTATTATATTTTAGTATTGCACGTATCTAATTTTATTGATTAAAATTAAAACAAGAAATGGTTTTAGCATTAGAATTATTATTTTATTTTAGTATTGCACGTATCTAATTTTATTGATTAAAATTCAGCTGTGATTTTCGTTTTCATTTAAAAACTAATAAATGCTATATTTGTAATCAGTAAGCTTAAAAGTGGTGAAAATTTATCAATTGGCTTTATAAATATATCATGCATTAAATATCGCTCGAATATTTTTTTTTAAATCTATTTTCATCGACTTTTTTTAAATATGTATATTAATCAAAAATTAATTTTGATATCAAATAAGGAAAAAACTCGAAAATTTTTCTTGTTTGTTTTTAAATAATTAATTTATCTATTATTCGATACAGATTTCATACAATATTTTTAGAGCAAAATCTACCAATTATTTCAGGATGACAATCATATTTTACAGTTTCTTTTATGAAAGAGTTTCAATTATATTATAATTTTAAACAATCTGATCGACAATGAATATCGTATTTCTTTCTAAAAAAAGTCTATATTGGGTGCAATGAAAAAATTACGCAGTAGAAAAAATCTACATTATGTAAGAAAAAATAATAGAAAATAATAAATAATAAATAAATAGAAAACTCTGTATTGGGCACAGTGTGAAAAAACTCCTTATTGTACTTTATAGGAAAGGTTAAAAAATTCCTCTTTCAGAAAAAAATTAAGCCAAGGAAGAAATAATAATTTACAATTGTGTAGAAATCTTACACACACTCACACACACACATATATATATTATATATATATTCTTACCTGATTACCATTGATGTTAAATAATACAATCATCATATATATAAATACGTATGTGTGTGTTTGTCGATTGTATTATTTTTATTATTTAACATAAGTGGTAACGAGGTGAGAAGATGCGCCTTCCTGGATGACTTTTATGGGTAATTTCCCGTATATGCATGTTACATATGTTGTTCACCTTCCTGTTCCCCACCTATGCATGATGCAAAACTCTTTACGTACATTGTCACAATTGCCATAAAACTCTTTTCTAACAGCGGATTTTAACTTGAGTTCACCGCATGTTGCCATTAAGTCAAGAATCATGAAATTTGTTATATTGAAGCTTTATCAAATTAAATCTATAAATATTTGTAAGTAACAATAATTGTTCTTTCATCAATAATTATTGTTAATTGTTCTTTAGAATGACTAAGGTTCTTTGTAGTATTATAATGAAATCTTACATAAAATCAAGAGGGATTTCAACGATTTTAGAAATCTATATGAAATTTATTTCTTTTTTATATAAAAAAATCGTTAACATTTCTCAGTGTTCCTAATATTCGACAGAAAATTATGCAAAAATATGATGTAAAAAAATATTCATTCAAAAACTGTACAAACGGAAAATATTTGTGTATCTAAATCTGCTTACTTTATCAGTTGTTTTATTCGAAAGCTTATTTGCTTAGATAGTCTATACATTTATGCGGGTATTACAATATTGCCTTTCCTACCAAAAAATGCCTCATGTGCAATCGAGCAGTTTCAGTATCAAACAAATGCTGGTAAATCCTGATATCAAGCTTAGTCAAGCGCGACTGATTCCTATTTGAATCAAATTACATTAAAGCCTAGGTCATTAATATTAATAAAGGAATCCTGCAATTCTCTTACAAAAGATTATTTTAAATCTTCTGGGTTTTTAGAGGGCATTACACACAGGGTGACACCCAATTGTTAATTCATTTGTAAATAATACATTACCACATAATTTTCGTTACAACAAAACTCATACGTTCCCGTTCCCCCAGTCATACGAGACTGATTCCTATTTAAATTAAATTACATTAAAGTTTAGGTCATTAATAAAAGAATCCTGTAATTTTTTACAAAAGCTTATTTTAAATCTGGTTTCTTAGAGTGCATTACACAAAGGATGACACCAGGGCCAGATTTTATTATAGCAAATTGTGAGCAAAATTAGAATTGCACTATTCTAAAAACAGTAAACACTAAAACACTGAATCGAAAATAAGGAGAAATTTTACACATATGACTCATAAACAAACATAAAAATAGGCATTGGTTAAGATTAACGCGTTCGGCTCATTTGATTTGATATTTTCTTTTTTGTGATCTAGATTTTGTCTGAATAAAGTTCCATTTTTGGTTTAGTTTAAAACTTAAAATTCATAATAATTCATACTTAAACTTTAAATGCGTATTTTTATAAAATAAATTTATCTGAATGGAATTTGCTTTAATCTTCAATGTATTGAATATATTTGATTTAATTTGATAGAAAATACGATAATTTTTATTGCATATTTTATTTCCGTAGTCAAAGATTTTTATTATTAGAATTTTGCTTCTTTGTAAATGTTGTGTGTTACGTTTGATTAGTTATTGTTACAAGTACTATATATGATGGTGAGAATAAATGTCCAAATAAGTGTTCTAGACTTTTTTTAAAAATTTATTAACCGTGCCACATTTTTTATAAAGATTAGTACCCATCACAACATGTTTCATTTAACATATTGATATATATCACAGTAATGAATGTATTTTATTATCTGTCATGTAATTTACAAACTTAAAAATGGGAGCAGAGAGGGTTTCATAAGTGGAATAGCCTAGGACCTCTTTTCATCTAAATCCAGCCCTGGGTGACACCCAATTGTTAATTCATTTGTAAATAATACATTGCCACATAATTTTCGTTACCACAAAATTAGTGATGCAATTTGGAGATGGGCCCCTCTTCTTGCAAATAAGCATTATGAGGGATGTTTTATTGGAATAGACATTCAATAGTGACAGGAGTTCGAGATTCTATCACCCCACCCTACAGTGATCGGTGATCGCGATTTTCCACTCGCTTGGGTGATGTCTGATCACCTCAACCGTAACTGCCCGTCATCCGATCGCTGGCGATGGCTTGATTGTTCCAATTAAGGAATGAGCAATTTATCTTGCCATCTTTTGCCCTTAATTGTGTTCTCATGCCAATCTCTACGAAATGAGACTCAATATGGACAACTTTTGTCATTATGAGGAGATAATATTAAGGTTCGAAAAGAAGTTACTTTATTATTAGCGTAGTTACAGAAGAGCCGAATTATTATTGAATCGATTTATTAAGATATGTCGTAAGGTAGGTCGGAATTTCCTTTTCGTAATTAATTCTAAATGATCATTGATTCAATATGAAGTGATATTACAAATGGCAAAAGAGAACTGTGTTTAAACGGTAGTTGTGAATTTTTTTTCCCTTTCATTTTTGAAATGGAAGCTATCATACATTTACAGTATAGTTATGTCGCGCAGCGACCTCTGACGTCCCTTCTGGTTTGAAATCAAAAGGTTCTTTGATATATTGTCCACTGAATTATTTTTTAAAACTGAATACATTTATATTTTATTTTTTAACACTGAATTACTTTTTTAAAAAATGAAAAAAAAATTAATTTATATTTAAATATGTATTGCAAAAATGTCAATTGTAAAGTTGTGGAAGTAAGAATAGATAAATCGTCGACAGACGAGGTTTGCAGTATTGGAACATCAGAAGGAAATCAACAATAAAAGATAATTAGTTATTGGTATTAAAAAAAGGTCTGAACTTTTTACTGTTTTCCTTCAAGAAAGCATCAAAATTTAAAAGAGCATCTAAGGCTAGATTTAATAGTACAAAAGCAACAGAGAACTGTCTTTAAACGATAGTTTAGGATATTTTTTTTTCTTTCATTTTTGGAATGGTAGCAGTTGCTCATTTACTAAATAGTTTGGTACTGCAATGACATCTACCTTCTCTCTTAGTTTGACAGCAATATTAAATTATTAAAACTGAATTATTAAAAAAATATTTTAAATAAAAAATACGAAATTTTTATTTATATTTAAAAGTAAAAGTGAAGAAAGTTAAAAAATGTCAATTGCAAAGTTGTGGAAGTAACAATAGATAAATCGTCAACAGGCGAGGCTTGCGATATTGAAACAGCAGAAGGAAATAATCAGTAAAGGATAATTAGAATGGTATACAATCATTAGTAAAGGATAGTTAGAATGGTATGCAATCATCAATTAGAAAAATATAATTAGAGTGGTATACAATCATGAGTAAAGGATAATTGGAATGGTATACAATCATCAGTAAAGGAAAATTAGAATGGTATGCAATCATCAGTAAAGGATAATATTAATGGTAAGCTATCATCAGTAAAGGATAATTATAATGGTAATAATTAATGGTATCATCGGTAAAGGATGATTATAATGGTAATTAATTAATGGTATCATCAGTAAAGGATAATTAGAATGGTAGCAATCATCAATTAATAAAGAATAATTAGAATGGTACACAATCATCAATTACTAAAGGATAGAATGGTATGCAATCATAAATCAATACTCATAAAGAATAATTAGAATGGTATACAATCATCAATTACTAAAGGATAGAATGGTATGCAATCATAAATCAATACTCATAAAGAATAATTAGAATGGTATGCAATCATCAGTAAAGGATAATTAGAATGGTAATCATCAGTAAAAGATAACTAGAACGGTATGCAATCATCAATTAGTAAAGGATTATTAGAATAGTATGCAATCATCAATTAGTAAAGGATAATTAGAAAGGTATGCAATCATCACTCAGTAAATGATAATTAGGATAGTATGCAATCATCACTTAGTAAATGATAATTAAACTGGTATGCAATAATCAGTGAAGGATAATTAGAATGGTATGCAATCATCGAGAATAAATAGAATAGTATGCAATCATCAGTAAATGATAGTTAGAATGGTACGCAATCATCAAGAATAGTTAGAATGGTACGCAAGCATCAAGAATAGTTAGAATGGTATGCAATCATCAAAGATAATTAGAATGGTATGCAATCATCAGTAAAAAATAATTAGAATGGTAATTAATGGTATGAAGAAAAGTCTGGACCTTTTTTTTTTCCTGCACCAAAATTTGGAAGAGCATCTAAGGCTCGATTTTCAATATCTGGAATCAAATTGTAAAACTTAGTACAGATATTAAAAATAAATTGCCTGGAGGTTAATTGCATATCTCATGTCTTCATTTCCAAAGTTACAAGGCGAATTGGTATTCATTCTTAGAACTTTATTTTCTAATCTTCGAATGATTTCCATATTAGTGCGTGCTGCAGAACCCCAAAACCAGACTAGCATAGATAATTACTGGACGCATGTAATTATGTAAATTAAACGTTTATTTGCAAGTAACAGGATTATTGTAGATGGTGATGTTTGATAGCGAATAATTCTTTTAGTGAAAAGCACTGCTTCTGTTTTGTCAACATTTAATTTTATTTTCCATTTGGTTAACTGCTCTTTGTGGCGTAAATAATTTTGTAGGATATGTGTAATATAATCTATTTTTTATCTTAGTAAAATAGAGCTTTATTGTTGACATAGAGGATAATTTTAGCGTCTTTGGAATAAGACAAATCTTTAAGGAAGAGATTATAAAGAAAAGGATTTAATAGCATAACTATTTTGATAGTTTAAATAGATGAGTAGATATTACTGGCAGCAGCTACAAATTTGTTAGTTAAGTAAGAATTAATAATTTTAATGATATACAAGAGAAATTAGATGCTATGAGCTTATGTACGAGTATGTCCTTTGATGCAAACTTTATCGAATATTTTGGCAACATCTAGGAAAAAACTTTGGCAGCATTTTTTAAAAAATCCTCAGAAAAGTAATACTATGTTTAACAGTTGATGAGTTATGGATAATTTTTGCGTAAAACCAAATTGCTGAGTAACAAGGATTTTACTTTTTTGAAAATGTTTTGTAAAACAGAAATACAAAAATTAAGGAATTAATAAAGAAATAAAATAAGCAAAACAATGTCGAATTGTGATGAAGTAAATGCTGAGAATTTGTACAAAGAACAGATGATCCCAAATGAGGTATTAAACATTTTAATGTTTTGCTGCATTCGATGAAAAATTATTTACACTATGACACTGTGATTTAATCTTTGATATTTTAAGAGAAATAGAGGAAAAAAATAAGCTCAATTAATGTAGTTTATTTTAATTGAATGTTAAATAAATATTACTACACACAAGAAACAACAATAAGTATTTTATTTGTGCAATAAGTTGTTTTGTGTGGAAATCCACAAATGCAATAAACATTAATTAATAATATTTCATTTTTTTTATGTTTTATAATCAATGAAATAATTTTTATTTTATTTTCTTGTTGTAGTTTTCTTTTGGTACCTAATAATTAATAATTTGTTAAGTAATTTTTTAAAATAGTAATTAATAATTTTGTAATTAATAATAATTTTTAGTAATTGTATAATTAATATTTTTTAATAATTGTATAATTAATACTTTTTAAAAATAATAATTAATATTTTTTAAAGATAATTAATATTTTTTAACAATATTTAATATTTGTAAAGATAATTAATATTTTTTAAATAATAATTAATATTTTTTATTAATAATAATTTTTTTTAAATTTGATTAATAATTTCTAATTAATAACAGTTTTTAATAATTTTATAATATATAATAGTTTTTAATATTTTATAATTTAATAATGAATAATTTTAAATATTTAATTTATTTTATTTTTTATACATATGATTTTATAATTAATAATTTATAATAATTAATAATTTGCTAAAAAAATTCAAAAAAAATTTTTTTTTTTTGAATTTCAAGAAAACTTTCAAACTTTACACAAACATTTATATACTCTCTTATATATTTGTTATAAGCATTCTTAAAAGTTATAGTTATTCTAAACTCTTATATTTACTATGAAAGTACTTATAAGTTATGTAAGAAAATAATATATAAAAATATATATGAGAATGTCGTTTGATTGTAGAAAAGCACCCTATGAACATAAACAATGAAAAAAGTCAGTATTTGTTGAATCAATCATTACGCATAAGTACAGTAGTTGTTGACATCTTTTATATACATTTATTTTTAAAAGCTTACTTAGTGATTGTCCAGATAGGATTACATTGAGGATTAGTCGCTTTGTTGTAACTTTCTAAATTTAAAGAAATCAAAGTGATTAAGATTGTTTATCAGCAATCAAGAGGATTGCTTAACAAAAACTGCCTGAAGACTAAATAGAATAAGAATATTTAATAGAGTTTAATCTCATTGAAATGACCTTCTGATTTATGGAAAACATTTTTAACATTTTTAACAACAACAACAACATTTTCATAATTCAACATTTTAAATAATTCTTTAAAACTACAGTTTAGTCCAACGCTACGAATGCAAATTTTTCTGCAATTAATGATCTACCAACCATCAATCAGTACATCTTTCAAAATGTATTTTCTGTTTCTTTGTCGATTTGAAAGCTTGTTTCATTATATTCTTAAACCAACTTAACACAATCCTCATTCCGCGAAAAACACTGTTTTTTTTTTTGTTTTTTTTATGCTTGTATTTTTTCCAAATTCTGTAGCAGACGTTCTTTGTTTACACTTGTGGCATCATCCGTCGAAATTTCTATGCGGATTCATACACTGCAATGTAAACACGCGTCGTAAAAAATTTTCCATTGATTCTACGAACACGCCTTGAATTCGTAAACACAATTTAAAAGGCCATCCTCAGAAAAAAAGGAATTCTCAAATGAAGTTGAGACATCTTTAATTATTTTATAATTCATAATGTTTAAAAAAATAAATAATAATTTTAATAATTTTATAATTAATAACTTTTAATAATAATCAATAATTTGTTTAAAAAATTGAAAAACATTTCCTTTCTGAATTTTTGAGAAAGTTTTCATACTTCACATTACCATTTATCTACTGCATATTCTATATATTTATTATAAACAATCTTAAAAGTTATATTTATTATTTATTTATTGTCCAGATACAATGAGGATTAGTCGCTTTGCTGCAACTTTCTAAATTTAAAAAAATCAAAGTGATTATCAGAAATCAAGATTATTTACCTGAAGACTAAAAATATTTAATAGAGTGTAATCTCATTGAAATAACCTTCTGATTTATGCAAAAAAGCATTTTAAATAATTCTTTTGAAACTACAGTTTAGTCCAATACAACGAATCTTTTTCTGCAATTAATAATCTACCAACCATCAATCAGCACTTATTATATCATCTTTCAAAAAGTGTTTCCTGTTTCTTTGTTGATTTTAAAAGTTGTTTTTTATATTCTTTAACAAACTTAATTAAAATATTCTGGTAACACAATCCTCATTCCGTGTAAAAATTTCTACTTTTTTATGCCAATATTTTTTCAGAATTCTGCAGACGTTCTTTGTTTACACTTGTGGCCATCCATCGAAATTTCTATGCGGATTCATGCACTGCAATGCAAACACGAGTCGTAAAAAATTTCCCATTGATTCAACGAACACGCCTAGAATTCGTAAACACAATTTAAAAGGCCATCCTCAGAAAAAAAGGAATTCTCTAATGAAGTGAGACATGCCATTAATCTAATTACCACAAAGAAAAGTTTTCTGGCGTGCAATTGCAACCACGATTTCTCATTTAAAAACCTGGACTGTACCCCATTGTTTGGCGGTAATTGCTTTCATTCACTGCTGTTTAATCTGTATTCAGGCTCGTAAAGTTGGCAATAAAATGGAGACCCCAAAACGAAATAATGTGCCAACAAGGCAATTTAAACGCGGAAACAGAGGTGAATCAGCAACACCTTGTATTTATTAAATAAATTCGACGCTTAGCGAGATGTTGGCATTTATTGTGAGCCAACTAGTCACTCCCATGTTTGGTTGGCACCCCGCCGCGCCAATTTATCGATGCCAAAGCCGAGAGATTTGTTTAATCGCTGGCAATATTCACGTCAAGGATGGTTCATTAATGTTTGGGGATAATTCGCGAAAGAAATGTAGGGATTGGGGATTTTTAAGGGAGGATTCAAAAGTTTTCTTTGTATCATAAAGCAAAGATTTGTGACTCTCTTTGTTTTTCTGTTTCGTCTATTTTCTTGGTATCATAAAGCAAAGATTTGTGTCTGTTTTCGTATTTCCTATAATTTATTTCTCAGGTACTATAACACTGGTAGACTAATTTTTCTACCACGACATTCATTTTGTGATGTGAGTAAATAAAAATTATTAGTAGTAATTTTTAATGAAATAAAAAGTGTTGTTTATGATCAAAAATCAATTTAAGAATATTTGTCTGGACTTTTGATTGATAGGCAGTTAAATGTAATTAAAGCTGAAAAATTGTTGTTTTTTTCTTATCATTTATTTGCCTGGGTTATTTTATTATTTTATTATATTTATTTATCTTTGTCAAAGGCATTTTTTCATTTATATATATATATATATATATATATATATATATATATATTACTGTGTCCAAAGAGTAAGATCAATTTTCAATTTAAATTTCCGAGACATATGGAATTTGAATTTTTTTTTTTTTTTTTTTTTTTTTCTTTTTAGGTTGTTGGCACTGTGCCTTGACATCTGTGTGAAATTTCGCATCAAAATATTCATCAGTATTTGAGTTACGCTTGGTTTTGTGAGAGCCTAAAAATGTTTCCGGCGATTTTTGAAGTGTCTGATTTAATTGAGCAAAGAACTTGCATTAAATTTTGTTTGCGGAATGAATATTCGTGTAGGGATTTTGGATTTTTTTAACATCCGACTCAAATATTTTCTTTGTATCATAAAGTAAAAGATTTGTGTTTTCCATAACTTATTTATTAGGAACTATAACACTGATAGTCTAATTTTTTCCCCGCGAAATACATTTTTTGATGTTACTAAATAAAAATAAGTAGTAGTAATTAAAAAGTGCGATTTTTGATCAAAAATCAAATTTAAGAATATTTATCTGTACTTTTGATTGACAGGCAGTTAAGGCGCATATATATATATATAAGAGCACACAAATCCTCCGTCTTATGCAATTATTTATGCATACATGCACACACATGCACACACACACACACACACACACACACACACACACACACACACACACACATATACATATATATATATATACGGTGTGGTTGGGGGCGTGCGTGTGTACGCATAAATAATTGAATAATATTTAGGATTTCTGTTTCTTAAAGCTATAATCACGGTATGTAAAAATTTTTTTTTTTTTTAGTTTATTACATTTTTATCTGGACCTACAGAAAATCTGACAAATAACTCTCTGTTTTAATATTATAAACCTGTAATTTCTCATTGCAAGTTGACAATAAAGCATAAATTGCATCGTAATATTTTCGCAATGGCGTGTTCTTAAACTCGTACGTAGAGCTTAATTAATATTTAGTAAATTTATTTATTTAATGTATGTTTTTACTGTTTTCTGTTTTTATATAATGAAAAAAAAAAAATTGATTTTTTTTTTTTTTTTTTGCTCATTGCTACTTTTATTCTGAAAAATATGTTCAAATGTCCTGAAATTATCTAATTTATTAAATTTTTTCCGTATAATAGTGTTATGTTATTTGCTGAACTCAAACTACATCAAATAAATATTCTGGACATGCATATACGCTTGCCTACAATAATAATATTGTTATCACGAGTAACACTAATTTTATTCTTCTATTCTGCTACTAGAATAGATATTTATTCATCAAGCATATAAATTTAAATCTAATAAGCCGTTTTAATAAACTCAAATTGTATGGTGATTATCTTTTACTTAAAAAAAATACGCAATTACAAAAAGTCAATATAATTCATGATAAAGATCTTATATACTACTTCAGCACATAATATTGCTTTATGATGTTATTAAATAATATTTATTATTTCAATATCACGATTTATTATAATAAAGCTATTTCGATGATCTATTAACATCCAGAAAGTTATTATCGATAATATAAACCTCAATATTAGAAAAATAAAAATTACTGCAAAAAAATAGTAGTAAAGCTACTATGTAATTAAATGATAAAATAACCCAGTCATATAAATAAGAAAAAAAAACAAGATTTTTTTTTAGATTTGATTACACTTAACTGGCAATCAATCAAAAATCCATATAAATATTCTTAAATATTTCGTTAAAATGCAATTAGAGTACATATTATTTAAATTAACGCTTGTTTAATTTCCTAGTGGTTAAAATACAAGGAAATGTAATACGGTTTCTAATATAAATCCAATTATATGCAAATAACACCTAATTATATTATAATTAGATGTTCATTTTTATGCTTTATTTTAACAGATGCGATGTGCTTATTTCCCCAGGGAAGAAATGTAATAAATGGATTTTTTATTTTAAAGATCATTAGCAGTAGCTTAAAAATAATCATACTCTTTGAGGAATACAATTAAGTAATTAGGTATTTTGTTTTACTGTGCCTTCGAAAATCACATATTTTCTGATGTTAGCGTATTAACAAACTAACCATTATTACTTGTCCTACATTAACTAATGATTAACGTTAAAGATTTTTATCATTAGCTGACTTTCTATAAAATATATATCTACCAATATCAAGTTAATAAAGAGCATTATATGTTATTTTATTACTTATTTAGTGGTGTATTTTGTTGCCATATAGGTTCAAATGAGGCTTAATGACCGAGTGACTGGCGCTCGGTGCCATAGGTTACGGGCTCCAGTTCCGGCTGTGCCGTGGATGTTTGCAGTGGTTCGGAATGTAAGTCCCGATCTAATAAGACTGTTAGGCGTAGGGATGACATTCCTGCACCGTAAAAAGACAGCATCTCTTGTCTCGAAATCTGCCAGCAGGTAGACAGTTTTGGCTTAGCATGGGGCTGCTGAGCCAATGAAGAAAATAGGCGTCAAATTTTTAAATTAATTCTTCAATATCAACATAGAATCCTTCAAAATGCGTACGGATTTTTTCTGTATGAAAACAACCTTGTAGAATCTAGAATCGAATCAATACGAAACATTAAGGATGCTTTTGGGAATCACACAGCTCAATTTTCCCCAGTAACACGATGGATTTAGAAGTTTAAATTAGGAAAGAATAGAGATATGAATCCCATAAAATATCTGCAAATATCTTTTGTAATGATATTCTGAAGGTAAAAGTTAAAGCTAACCCTACAGTAACTATTAGAGATCTTGCTGTAGTTAATGGAATAAGCATAGCAACTGTAGCAGACATCTTGTAGCACTTGGAAAAGCGAAAACATGCGACACAGCTAATGTTTTTACAATAATACGGTGGATTTAGAAGTTTAAATTGGGAGACTGCTAGAGTTAGAGTAGAGTAGTAGAGTTAGTTTAGAGTTTCGAAAATGAACTGTTTCAAAATGAAGAGTAGAATCATGACAAATAAAAGAAAAGAAGACAATGGAATTAAAATTTGTGAGTATATGCTCAAAATAGACACTCATTTATGCAAAATATATGCATATGAATTTATATTCAAAATTCTCTAACAAAAATTTGCATCACCAAATTTGGTAAGCTTCCTATTACAAAATCAACGATTTAATCTATCAGAGTAATAAAGAAGGAAAAAAAGTGTTACTACAAAATAAATCTTAAATTTATTAATTATCCTTACCAGCTTTTCAAAATAGGACTTGATTCTCAGTTACATAACGATGCTACCAAAAGGAGTGACTAGCAATGACTTAAACTTCCATATTTGGCAAATCTTTCATGGTTAAAAAATATAGGGACTGCTCCATTATATACTTCTTCCATGATATATTCGTCGATTGGAAACGTCCTGCCTCTTTTAAACCATTTTTAAATAACTATGGTAATGATCATGATAAATAAAAAAAACGAGCGTAATGGAATCAAAATATATATGCGCATATGCGCAAAATATACACGCACATATATCAAATATACTTGTATGAATTTATATTCAAAACTCTGTAACAACAATTTGCATCAACAAACTTGGTGAACTTTCTATTTCGAAAACAGCGATCTAATCTCTCAGGGTAATAAAAAAAAGGAAAAATGAATTATTAAAAAAATATATCTTAAACTTATTAATTTTCCATCCATCTTAAACTTAAAATTGGTAAGCATTCTATTTCAAAATCAACGATTTAATCTCTCAGGGTAATAAAAGAATGAAAATGGTACAAAAAATAAATCTTCAATTTGCTAATTATCCATACAAGCTTACCAAAATAAGTCTTGACTCACACTCTTGTCACAAAACGACGCTACCAAAAGGAGCGACTAGTTAACTCCTTATTTGGCAAATCTTCCATGGTCAAAAAACAGGGACTTTCCTATCTCTTTGCATGCCTTCGGTAATAAGCTGTCAGAATTACTTATTCGCCAATTTCGCGTTCACCGTCTCACCTGGCGCAGACCCATTGAATAATGAAATCAATTACCAGCTAAGTAAACGGCATCGCGCATTGAGCCATTTTAGGCTTTTATTAATTATTTTCATATTATACAATAAAGTGAATATTATTTACTGAATATCAACAAATAAAATATTATAGTATACCACATTGAATCAAATATCATTATTATTTCATGGTAAGTCAAGATATACCTTTTGGACACATGCTGTTTCTCTATAGTCATTTAACCCATTTTTTTTAATAACTATGGTAGAATTATGACAAACAGAATAAAAAAACATAATTTAATCACAATATATGCACAAAATATACGCGAATATATGCCAAATATGCACGCGTATGTGCAAGATTTGCACATATGAATTTATATGCATTTACATTCAAAGCTCTTTAATAAAAATTAGCATCACCAAACTTGCAAAGCTTTCTATTTTAAAATCAGCGATCTAATCTTCCAGGGTAATAAAAAGAATGGAAAAAGCAGTTACTAAAAAATTTAATCTTAAATTTACTAATTGTCCATAATAAAAGAACACAATGGAATCAGAATATATACGCATATACGCACAATATACACGCATTTAAAATAAACGCACTTGAATTTATATACATTTATATTCAAAACACTCTAACAAAAATTTGCTTAACCAAATTTAATAAGTTTTCTGTTTCAAAATCAGCGATCAAGGTAATAAATAGAAGGGAAAAATGAGATACTAAAAAATAAGTTTAATTATCCATACAAGCTTTCCAAAATGAGGTTTGACTCTCAATAAAAAAACTAGCTAACAAAGCTATTAATAGGAGCGACTAGCAACGACTTAAAACACCTTATTTGGCAAATCTTTCATGGTCAAAAAAATAGGACTTCTATCTCTTTACAGGGGAAAAAAGTCTCACATACCTTCGGTAATAAACTGCCAAAATTACTTATTCGCCAATTTCGAATAATCTTTCTATTTCAAAATCAGCGATCTAATCTCTCAGAGTAAAAAAAAGCAGGTGAAAAAAGAGTTATTAAAAATAAATCGTAAACTTATTAATTATCCATGCTTTCTAGGCTTGACTCATATAACGACGCTACCAAAAGGAGCGACTAGCAACGACTTAAAATTCCTCATTTGGCAAATCTTTCATGGTCAAGAAATAGGGACTTCACCATTATATACTTCTTTCATGATATACTCTTGTGGACACATCTTGTCTCTTTAAATCCATTTAAGCCATTTTTTTAATGACTATGGTAGAATCATGGCAAATAAATTAAAAGAACACAATGGAATCAAAACATATGCGCATGTACGCTAAATATACGCATATCAATTTATATGCATTTTTATTAAAAACTTTCCAACAAAAATTTGCATCGCCAAAATTGGTAAGCTTTCAATTTCAAAATCAGCCATCTAATCTCTCATGGTAATAAAAAGAATGAAAGACGGAATTCTTAAAAAAATGAATCTTAAATTTACTAAATATCCATACAAAATAAAGCTTGACTTATATAACGATGCTACCAAAAGGAGCGACTAGTAACTCCTTATTTGGCCAAACTTTCAAAAAAATAGGGACTTCTCGTATCTCTTTACAGGGGAAAAAGTCTCACATACCTTCGGTAATAAACTGTCAGAATTACTTATTCGCCAATTTCGCGTTCGCAGTCTCACCCGGCGGAGGGCCGTTGAATAATGAAGTCAATTACCAGCTAAGTAAACGGCATCGCTCATTACGCCGTTCTGAGCGAGCAACCAACCATTCACTAACGCACCTGAATTCCCAGCACCCTTTGGGAAAACGTCGCATCCATCTTAGTGGCATTTCTGCAGATTTGGCCACGAGATAGCCCGACCGCAAGAAGCCAGTTAAAGACTGGCGGTTGCGAAACTGGTTAATTAGTTGATAAGGGTACTAAATGTCCCCCTGTACCAGTGCAGCGAAAATTGTAGCACTGGATTCGTGTTTTGTTAATTGGTCGACATTAATCATACAATGGCCTCACCACTTCTTTCTTTTTATTACTATTATTTAAGTAATAGCTGTAGGGTAGCGAATGTGTAAATGCGTGATATAATGTGCTAGAAATATTGGAGTTTTTTTTTTTTTTTTCCTTTCTTTGCCACTGTGATAATTAGCTATTTGTGAAAAGATAGATAGGACTTCATTTAATGGAAATAGTTTGAAAGTACAGTGGGGAAAAAAACTTCTTGGGAATTTTGAAAAATATTGAAGATTTTTTTGTTTTGAAATGGTGTTCCTGTTAGTTAAAGTGAGTCAATTTATTAAACATATTGTTTGTTTATTATTATTTATTTAAACACTGCAATCTCTTGTCACATCGCACATTCTAATATATGGATATCTTAACAAAATGTTTTTATCGTTAACATAAGAAAAAAAAATTAATATACAGCAAGCAAGCAAAGTAATTATCAACTTATAGTCATGTTAATTAAAACTAGGACTGGAGAAAAGTTAGTTAGTACCCTTAAAGAAATAAATAATTTAATAATTTGTTATTCCAAAATTTAAGAGATTTAAAATACATTATAATAAATTTTTGTTACAAATTTAAATACAATGCCATCAGTATTGAAGTATATAGTTTGTATATCATATATTTTGAGCACTGTATATATAGTTTTCTACAGCTGTCGCTAACAATATATGTATATTATTAGAACCCGGCGTACGTTGTCCTGCCAAAAAAAAAAAAAAAAAAAAAAAAAAAAACATTGTAGAAGATTACATATCACGAATATATTCTCCATGTTCCAATAAATGTATATGCTAATTTTCAAGAATATCGTTTAATGGTATATAAGATGAAATGCTACAGCACCATCGGGTGGTAAGTAACAATAAAGTGGATGGCGCGAACCCATTTTCAATATTCGAATACATATTATTACCAATTTTCAAAGCGATTGGTTGAATGATATAGAACTTGATAGACTGCAGCACCATCTGGTGGCGACTTACAACAAAGGAGATGGCATAAAACATCTCCATGTTTTGTCAAAGACAAAAAATTTCACCAAAATCGGTCCAGTCGTTTAGGAGGAGTTCAGTGACAAATATGTACAGAAGAATTATATATACATAGTTTTCTACAGCTAAACAATCTTGTGATACTGTAGTGCATAAGTAATTTTTCATAATATTTATGCTGAATATGCTCTGATCCTATTATCTATATTTTTTAGAAAAACTAATAATATCCTTAATGATATAATTGCATTTGTGGGAAAAAACATTTCAATGTTCTTGAATTCTTGAACATTTCAAAATTCTAATATTCATGAGTATAAAACTTTTAAGTGAAGTTTTGAATTGAGTCACTGAAAAACAAACACAGTTGGTCATAAAATTAAACTTTTTTTGTTATCCCCATCCATGATACATAAATTTATGGTAGACCAAGACCTCCCTCACAACATTTCCCAAAACTTTCATACTCTTGTCTTTCATTTTCATTGTCTCAATTTCATTGCCACTTATCCTGCTCTATTTTTTATATCTCCCCCTAAGCCTATCGGATTAACTCTTGCCCTTTAAATTTTCTGTACAATTGTTTCCCGTCATTTTGTTGTCCTCCATTTCTTCCAAATTCTCAAAACTTCGTCATCTTGGACAAAACCAAAATTCCTTCTCAAGTAGGGAGTATCCTTTTTCCCTTTTACGGTCCATGCTTCTGATCCGTACATTATACGTTATTATCCTTATCCTTTATCCTTATCCTTTATCCTTATCACTATCAAATAAATTTACATGAGGAAACGTTCTCAAGGAATATATAAATAGTTCTAAGTAAACAGTCTAGTAAACATTCTTAAAGAATATATATAGTTATGTACATAATTTTTCTATAGCTATCCCTAAGACGTTTACAACCAATCTTGTGATCTAGCTATCAATTATATCTGCATCTGAATAATTCAATTGAAAATCTTTTTTTTTTTTTTTTTTTTTTTCCTTCAGGATCCGAGATAGCCTTGTTCTGAATATAAAAATTATTTTATATTGAAATAATAAAAAAATAAAAATAAAAAGGATAAATTTGTTTTACATATTATTAGTATTCATAATCATAATTACTTTTAACAATGGTTTATGTTGAGAGATAGCGTCAATAAAAGTGGGCGCGAATAAGTTTCATATTCAGATACCGCAATTTTATATATTTTGTTATTTTTGTTTAAAAAAATATGTAAAGCGATTAAAAAAAAACTTGAAATTTAAAAAAAACAAAACATTTTTTATCTAACAGTTTTATGCGTAGCTTGATTATGAATGTAACTGAAAAATTTTATGTGACTTTAAAAAAAAAAAAAAAAGCTTTTAAAGAAAGTAATGGACTAATGCATGCGTAATTTAACATTTTTATGTAATAAAAAGCTTAAATAACTAATTAGTAAGGTTTCATCAAACTCCATGTTCCCCCACTACCAACCTCTAACTCCATCAATATCAAATAAACCTGAAACTATTTATGCCCCATTTATAATAATCTCAATTTACCCGATTTCCTAAATGATAATGAGACAACGTGCTACATTATATTGGACATATAAATTCTTTTATTCTGCCATATTTAATTTTTCAAACAGCAAATTTTGACCACAAAAATGTTTCATCTGAAAAAAATTGTCGAAATTATTTTAATTTAATAGGTAATGATATCATTTAATTCAACTTCAATGAAAAACTTTCTTTTTACTTTCCAAGAACTAAAATTCCGCAATAAAACATTCATAAAAGAATTCAAAAAATAAATAAAGGAAATAAACTCGTTAAAAAGTAGCCAAACAACAAGGCAGTCAATAAAGTATATTTCCTGAATGAAAATTAGACAATGTGCTATATTATATCAGACATATAAATTCTTTTATTGTGCAATATTTGATTTTCAATCAGAAAATTTTGACCACAAAACTTTTACATCTAAAAAAAAGTTGTCAAATTTATTCTAATTTAACAAGTAATAATGCTATTTAATTTGACTTCATTGAAAAAAATTTTTTTTTACTTCCCAAGAGCTAAAACTCCGCGATAAAACATTCATAAAAGAATTCAAATAAAGAAAAAGTTGAATAAAACTCGTTAAAAAGTAGCCAAACAGCAAGCCCGTCAACAAAGAATCTTTCCTGAATGAGAATTAGACAACGTGCTATAATGAATTAGACATATATTCTGCAATATTTAATTTTTCAAACAGCAAATTTTGATCATAAAACTTCTTCATCTAAAAAAAAAAACTTGTCAAAATTATTCTAATTTAATAGGTAATAATTTCATTTAATTTGCCTTCAATGAAAACTTTTCGTTTTTACTTCCCAAGAACTAAAACTCCGCAATAAAACATTCATAAAAGAATTCAAACAAAAAGAATAGAAAAAATAAAGGAATAAACTCGTTAAAAAGTAACCAAACAGCAAGGCCGTCAACGAACCACCTTTCCATCAGTTTCGCATTACAAACCTGAAGTGAGTATTAGACAATATGGTATGTTATATTAGACATATAAATTCTTCTATTGTGCAATATTTGATTTTTCAAATCGCAAAATTTTTTCATCTGAAAAAAAAAAAAAAAAAAAAAAAAAAAAAAAACATCGAAATTATTCTAATTTAACAGGTAATAATATCATTAATCCTCATTGAAACATTTTCTTTCAACTTCGCAAGAACAAAAATTCCACAATAAAACATTCATAAAAGAATTCAAAAAAAAAAAAAAAAAATAAAGGAAATAAACTCGTTAAAAAGTAGCCAAACAGCAAGACCGTCAACGAAGCACCTTTCCACCAGTTTGGCATAACAAACCAACAAAACGTTATCCGATTTTATCCTCATAAAAGGGGGTTAAAAGGCAAATCTCAGTGTGAGACAACAACAGAAAAACCTTCCTCTTCAAACACGCCAGACAACTTAGCATTCTGATCTCGATGCTAATTTCAAAACACACTTCACAGCTTGTGTGCTCGGTAATTTATACCCACTCCCCACCTGTTAAACAAAGTAAGATGAATGCCCGTGGGGAGGGGAGGTGCGAAGGGCCTCTCCTCCCCCCTCTACCTTCAGCAGACGACATATAAAAAAAAAGGTAACAATTTGAAAGTTAGGCTTCCTACTGTGGTAGAGGGTGTTTCTTGGTTGATCCCTGACCCCTTAGTTAAACGAAGCGAATGCTCAGTTCCCCCCTATTGCTATCGTCCTACAAGAACGTGAAAACAAAGCTAAAAAAAATAAAAAAAAGTACAGCTTCAAATTGCGTGACATTGGATTGGAGGCAATGTAAATCCAGCCATCGGTATTTGGTGTTTTGAACCTATCGCCATAAATTCCCATACGCGAGGAAAAGTAACCGATTTCTGTCAATTATGGCCGGTCCATTCCCCTTATTAGCTTTTACTGGGGGAATGATGCCAAGGTGATGCCAAGATAGTGCTGGGTCTGCGATTTACAGTTTTGGCTTTGCCATCCTCTTAAAAAATCCAATCGCTTTATTAAACAAAGAGGATATATCCACTAAGTCGTTGGTCTCTTGATCGCTTTTATGGCCCTAGACGGTGGGTTTTTGTGGCTTTTTAGGTGAAGATTGTTGGCGGTGGTTTCGGCCATAAACGATTTTTATGTAGTATTTGGCTTAAAAAGACATTGGGATTGATAGATATTTCAGGTGTTACTGATTGCAATGTTTTATGCGCATTTTTTCCTTTTTATATCTCTCATTTGTTTTCCTAGCTGTCAGGTCTGTAGAGTAAATTGCAAGAAGACAGCAGCGTCCAGTGCGTTCGAGATATCTCATCGCTAAAATATAAAATGTCCCCAGCGACATTCCACAAATTAAATTAGGTATCAAATGGAGAAAGACGAGCTCTCTTTTATCAGCACATTACTACAAGGAAATGCATTTATACAGATAGCACTGATGGATTTCGTATTAATGTAATAGTCTTTTTATGTCGAATATACATTAACTGCTAATAAGTGTTTGGTTTTTTCTTTGGATTCCACTTATTTCGAGTCGCATCTAATTTCTGGGACAGATAAAGGCAAAATGTATAATTGCCTGTGTTAAATTAATAAATGGTAAAATGGCAAGCATTGTAATAAAGATGTAACTGGAATGCAACAAAACAAAAGCAAAAAAAAAAAAAAAAAAAAAAAAAAGGTGAGGAATTTTTATTAACATAGAGAATTAGTTTCTTAATTGGTTGTATTATTAAATGTGCGTTGTTGGATAAATGTCTTTTTATGATTTTACTACATGTCAGTTATAATGGTCATAACTTTGAGAGTAACTGTAATTGTTTTATCAAATAAGTCAAACAAAATATCTTTTTTATATTCGTTATTTTTTGATATCTATTTCTGTTTTTTTAAGGTAAATGATATTTTGATATTTTTTATTTGAATATTTGTTTAGCAATGAATATACATTAAACGATGATGAATAATGATTAATGATGATGATTAATAATAACATTAATGATTCACGATTTGAACCAAATCCCCAGACATTATGGCATTTTGTACAGTCGATATCAAACTTTTGCAATAGATTTTATTTTTCTTTCTGTTTATCATGAAATTCTACTTTTTTTTTTTTTTTTTTTTTTGTATATCTGTCCCTTTTTTTTTATTTTGTATGCCATAAAAATTTTCCAAACAGATAAAGAGAGGTCATTACACAACGGAAGGTCTTTAAGGGGAATTTCTCAGTATGTGCGTGTCATATGGGAGAAAATCTGAACAACACTCACCAGCAAACTACTTGGCGACATGAGAACAAATACAAATTATTACAATCGTATGAGGCAAATGAAAGCTTTAAACATATTTTTTAGCGAAAATAATTAAAAATTAAACGCATTAAAGTTTGTATCTTTATGTCGAATATACATTAAATCTCAATAAGTATTTGCATTTTTCTTCATATTCCACTTATTTCCAGTCGCATCGAATTTCTGGGCAAGATAAATGCAAAATGTATAATTGCTTGTATTAATTTACTGAATAGTAAAATGGCAAAAATTGTAATAAAGATATATCTGGGATACATAAATAAAAAAAAAGGCGGGGATTTTTTATTGACATTAAGTATTAGTATCATAATTGGTTGTAATATTTATTAAATGTGCTTTGTTGGATAAATGTCTGCCGATGATTTTACTAGATGGGGATCATATGTATGACAATTATAATGGTCTGAACTTTGAGAGTAACTGTAACTGTTTTATCAAATAAGTCAATCAAAATACCTTTTTTATATTTATTATTTATTGATTTGTATTTCTCTTTTAAGACGAATGATGTTAATTTGATTATCTATGGAGCAATGAATATAATGGCTCGAGATTTGAATCAAATCCCCAGACATTATAGTAATATGTACAAATGACATCAAATTTTTGTAATAAAATTTTTTTCTGTATACCATGAAATTTTATGTTGTTTTGTACATTTGTCCTTTTCCTATTTTGTGTATCATGAAACTCTATTTTGTTTTGTATATTTGTACTTTTTTATTTTGCATACCATGAAATTCTATTTTGTTTTGAATATTTGTACTTTTACTGTTTTGTATACCATGAAAATCTCACTGATAGATGAAGACAGGTCATAGCATATCAGAATTTAATGGAAATTTCTTCTTATGTATTTTTCATATGGGAGAAAATCTGAACAACACACACCAGGCAACCTATTTGACGATGTGAGACGCAAGTTATTTAACGGAAGTCGGTAGTACATTTGAACTTGGGCTATGCCTTCTAGCTGCTCATATTACCGCGGGACATAATATTTGTTCTTAGTAAAAATGGAAATTGTTTAATGGTGTTTGTTTTAGTTTGCTTAAACGTACTTGTAAACTTTAAACGTTCTTCTTACAATGTTTTTTTAATTCATAAAGTGTTAACCATTAAGCCAATGCAACCTTTAATTATATTTTTTATTGCAAACAGATGGACCTCTTATGAGACGTTGGCTTTTTTATTATGAGTTTATATGCTCTACTTTTAAGTTCTACTACTATTTAAATTCTGATGATCTTTAAAATTTATTAAAGATAATTCCGATACGTTTAATATGAAGATTTAAAAAGAGAGAGAATTAGATAAGAACCATAAAGAAATTAATGTTGAAAAGGTTATAAAAAATTTTATTACATATTAAAACTTAACAATTATATATTAAAAATTAAAAATTATATATTAAAAATTAAAAATATTAAAAATTAAAAATATTAAATTAATATTAAAAATTAAAAATTATGCATTTTTAATTTTTAGTTTTCTAAAGTCATTACATAAAAAAAGTTAAAGAGTTTTTATGATAACAAAACTTTTTAATTATAGCAGCGCGCATTTTGTCAATTCTCTTTCCGTAAATAGAGTTTTAGAACTTTAATTTTCAAAACAGTTTTCGTTTTGATTGCTATCACATTTATCATTATTATTTTATTTTATTTTATTTTTTAACTTATCAATTATTTGCCTTATTTAGACATCTCTTGCTATAACGTAATTGGATAAATCGAGATTAAACAGTCAAAGATGGGCGTAAAAGCCAAGTCAAAACATTCACATGAATCTTACTTTTATCAAAGCCTTAAAGTAAACTTCCTTATTATTAATTTCTAAATCAATCTTAAAATTATATGCTTTGAATTTTTCAAGCAAATTGGCTTCTCTCATGTATATAGAATTTTCCATCAAATAAAAAAAAAATCTTGTTCATCACGCTAATATTGCGAAAATCGTTGTCTGGTAAACAACAAACCACCATTAATACAAACAGTTCTTTGCACGACAACAGTCATTAACGTGCGCTAAAGAAGAAAATTGCGTTTAATTTAGCGTGTCGCGGTTATTTGTTGATCGAGATTTGGTTATCATAACATGTAATTTTCAATAATTAACATAAATTTCAGCATTAGTTGTCGTTTATAAAAGCGATTACTTTTTTTTGCATAGTTTGTTGACTTTTGTTATTTCTGATACGTTATACACGAAAAATTTAGAATGCGTTAGCCTAATCAGTTTATTATATGAATAGTTTTATTGGCTATAAAACGGGGTGCATTGGTTTTGAAATGATTCTTTTTATTGATTTTATTGAAGTTATTATAATTGAAATCTTTTTTATCGATGTATCCTACTTTTGAAAAACTGTGACTGTAACAGACTCTTCCAATACTTGTCAGCCGGAAACCATCTTCATACTAGCTGCTCATGTTACTACTGATGCTACTCATGTTACTCAAGTTGGATTTTCGCAAATATGGAGAAATTGTCACAGCTTCTGTAAACAGTTGTCCTGCAGCAATTTGTTTGTTGTTGTCACGGTTTCTGTAAACGGTTTCTAATAATTTGTTCGTTATTGTCACAGTTTTTGCAATCAATTGTTCTGTAACAATTTGTTCGTCACTGTCACAGTTTCTGTAAGCAGTTGTTTTGTAACAATTTATTTGTTGCTGTCACAGTTTCTGTAAACAGTTGTTCTGTAACAATTTGTTCGCTGCTGTCACAGTTTCTGTAAACAATGACAGCAACGAACGCCATCAACAGATTCGAGACAGTATCCTCCTACATGCTATGATACTTTATGGAACTACAACAGTAAGCCCTTCCCGAAAGTAGATTTACAGTTCGTGATCGTGCGTGTACAAATTAACTTAATTGCTTTAATTTAGTTCTTACAATGGTAGAATTATATTCATGCGCAGTAAACTGTAGAGTGTGTAGAGCTGGCTGTATTGCACTGGCCAGAAGTTGTCAACAAACTTTAAAAGATTTCCATCAATTGAAAACGAAAAAAAACAGTAAAAATTGCAAAACTGGTTGATGGCAAAGGATTTTGATATGGAAGGAAAATTCAATGAATTAATTCAGTATGACGTCCAGAAAATGATGAATGAAGAATTCGATGATCTTGTAACTTTTAACAATAGTGAAGAAGATAAAGTGCCTTTAATTTACAAAAAAAAAAAACAAAAAAAAAAAACGAATTGTTAAAACAGGTAGAGGAACCTTATGATTTTGCTATAGAGACTGACCCAATTGAAGAAAGAAAAGGTGACTTAATGATAGTCAAGGAACACTCTGCATCGGTCATTATCCCTCCCAAAAATTACTATATTAATTACTAAACTAATACTAGACTAATTACTTACTAATATTAGATTAAATTACTAGACTTAAAACTAGACTATTACTAGGCTATTTTACCAAAATTACTCTGACTACAGTTTCGAAGGCAGTACTGACCAATAAGAAGTTTCTTGAAATTCTTCTAAACTGAAAGCTAATAATCTAATGATAGTCATGAAAAAACTGCGTTTGTCATTGTCCCACCCAAAAATTATTAGCTGTTTTTAGAAGAATTTCAAAAAACTTTTTATTTGATTATTAGATTGGATTATTAACTTTTTTTAATTAGATTGTTATTTTTTTTTTCCATTTGATTATTAGTTTGCAGTTTAGAAGATTTTCAAGAAATTTTCTTGGTCAATTCTGCCTTCGAAACTATAGGTAAATTGTACTGGGTTTTTTTTCATGACTATCATTAGATTATTAGCCTTTTTTTCCATTATATTATTTTTAGCTTTTTTCATTAGATTATTAGCTTTCAGTTTAGAAAATAATTCAAGTAACTTTTTATTGGTCAATCCGGTCTTCGAAACTATAGTCAAATGACAAGTGATTTTTTTTTCATAACTATCATAAGATTATTAGCTTTTTTTTCATTAGATTATTAGCTTTTTTCATTAAATTATTTTTTAATAGATTATTAGCTTTTGGTTTAGAAAAATTTCTAAAAACTTCTTATTGGTCAGTCTTGTCTTCGAAACTATAGTCAAAAGACACGTGATTTTTTTTTTTTTTTTTTTTTTCGTATTTTAAATTCTCATTTTATTGTTTCTCAATAATGAATCCAAATTTTAATTAAAATTAACTCTAAAGAACTACGATTAATAAAAAGACACAGATAACAATGAGGGGTTAAGGAAACAAACAAAAAGATTTCGTTAAAGATGGTGGGGTAAAAAACTCCATCAATTTTATACGTGTTTAATCAACAGCGTTCATCCAACTCGATTGAAAAATATATCACTATAATTTTTTCCCACACTTAATGTTGCCATGTCTCGCCTTTAAAAAACTATCTCTCAGCCCGTGAGCAGCCTAATTATGTATTATTTCATGCCATTACTTTTTTACCGCACAATACGATTGGGGACGAAACATGGCTTCTGTATTAAATGACTGGTCACGACCAGTAATGATTAAATGAATGAATGAACACTTTTCCCTCCCTGCCCTAAGTGAGAAGAAAAAAAATCGCTCCATTTTGCTTTCGATAAATTGGAATTAATGGAAATAAAAGTCCAAACTGATAAAGAAACGCCATGTTTGTCTTGGTGCTCAATTTATTTTTTCTCATTTACACTACTGTGTCCAAAAAGTAAGACCCATTTTCAATTAAGAATTTCCGAGGCTTAGGAAATTTCAATTGTTTTTTCTTTTTTAGGTTGCTGGTACTGTCCTTGACATCTGTGTGAAATTTGACGCCAAAATATTCATTAGTGTTTAAGTTACGCTTGGCTTTGTGAGACACTAAAACTGATTCCGGCGATTTTTGAAATGTCTGAATGAATTGAGCAAAGAATTTGCATTACAGTTTGTTTGCGGAAACGTGTAGAATGTTGCAGAAGGATATCGGAAATATCCTATATCGGAAAGAAATGTTTATAAGTGGTATAAACAGTTCAAAGAAGGCAGAGAACGCGTTGAAGATGAACAACCCTCTGGTCGACCATCAATCTCAACCGACGAAGTTCACGTCCAAAAAATTAAAGATTTTTTGCTTGCAAACCGTCGATTTAAAATTAGAGACCTTGCTGATGATGTTGGAATTTCAAAAGGATCGGCCAATTCCATTTTGGACCTCAAACGCGTCAAATCTCGATTGGTGCCGAAAACACTGCATTGATTCTTCGAGACTTTTTCGCCAAAAATTAAACCCATATCGCTCCACAACCACCGTATTCACACCTTGCGACTTCTGGCTATTCCCTAAACTCAAAAGACTACTCCGAGGACACCGTTTTGAGTCGATTGAAGGATTCAACGTCGCGTGCTTTAAAGGCCATCCCAGTCAATGACTTTTTAGCATGCATTGAGTATTGGAAAAAAAATTGGCATGAGTGCATTCAGCGTTGGAACCTTTTTGGATTTTTTAAATTTTTTTTTTGTAAAACTTTGAAATGACTTTCCCCGTTCCCCATGGGGTGGCATGTAAAGAGCTCGCAGCCTTCCTTTCTCTGGTTCGAATCTTGGCGGTGACATGGATGTTTGTTACTACACCACATCACATCATTGTGCTTCGAGCTGAGTTGGCCCTATACAATTTGGGAACTATGTGGGTGACTGGCATCCATGGCGCTCTTACAGTCGTTTGAGACCGGAACCTACGGCTTAAAGTGGATTTGGAACTACAAACATCCATGGCACGGCCGGGACTCAATCCCGAAACCTGTGACACCGAGCTACAGAGCGTTAAACACTCGGCCATTCAGGCGCCTGGATGTTTGTTAGAGGTTTGAAATCCACGTTAACCTGTAGGTCCCGGTCTAATTAGCCTAAAATTGGGGTGTTCAACCAAAATGATTTTATGAGCCACTTTGGAAAAGCATCATAACTGCGCTGGCCGCATATAAAATTATGTATCACCATATTAGATTTAGACCCACTAATTAATCTACGAACTCACATCTGTAAACTCATAAATAAAACAGGCAATATCTATCATATATTAGCAATAATATCATTGTAAAATCAAACTTAATTTTTTCTCATAATTTCGACAAGTAATTTTTGAATATATGTATGGACAAATAATGTTGTTTTTTTTTAATACATTGCTTTTCATTACTTTGGCCTTATAAAATAAATATATTTTGTAAAAGTGGAATAAATCTCACAGGCCGGAAAATTATTCAAGGCAAGCCGTATGTGGCCAGCGGGCCGCTGGTTGGCCATCCCTGATGCGCAGAAGATAACCGTAGAGTGACAAACCAAATCTTCCTTTCTCATAGAGACAATAAAATTCTCTTAATAAATTTTCAGCTGATTAAAAAGTATATGCTCCAAATGGTGATAAAGCACGTATTTTTACCCCCTTCTGTTTTAGGAATAAAAAAAATAGTAAAGACATTAAAATAATTTGATGCTATCTTTCCACAATTTGAAGTCAGTTGCACCAAAATGTAAATACTTCTGAAAATTTCTTTAAGTTCTTCTCTTCCTCCTCTGGCAACCATCTTTTTTTTCCCCTTAACTTGCTCACTGTTCATTATGTTTCTATAGAGTAAACAAATAATGAATTCTTATAAGTTAAAGGTGATCTTGTAATGGATATTCTAAGTTAATTTAATTAATCTTGCCATGCAGAAGCATTTTAATAGATCGATATTAATTACAATTTTGATTGTTGTAAGATATATTCATCAATTAGTGATCATATTGTAGCATGAAAAAAATATTATCAATTTACAAGTGGAAGTACGAATCAAATTTTAATAAAAATAATTTATTTTTGCATGTTTAAATCAGAATTGCTAATTAATTTTCTTCTTCATCGGCGCAACAGCCTCATGGGGGACCAAGGACATTCACCTACTAACAGATGAATTGATATCTACAGGTATAAATTATAAAAAGTAATATTTTATTGTTTCAAGTTATTTTTAAAAATTGTTAACTCCTAATACTAAAATTTGACTTATAATATAGAAAAATAGGACTGGTATATTAATCTAACAATCTACTTATCTGATAACTGAAGGATAAAACTATTCATTATTATGTTTTTATTAAATTAATGAATGTAATAAACCAATCTAAAGCAATTGGTTTTGCTTTAGCAATTTAAAATATCAGCAACTCTTTCTTCATTACACATTGCACAACTTCTTTTAATTTTAAGTACGTCTCACTGCCATATAAGCAGCAGATAAATAACTGTCTATTAAATCGTATATTTTTTCCCCAGAATTACATTTACAACATTATCCAATAAACCACCAGGTACATTTCTCAAAAAATATTAGAGAAATTATAACTGATATGTGTAAATAATTCTAGATTATATAACGTCAAAGCAAAAAAGATTAATGAAGAAATATTCAATCTTGCTGATAGTACCAGATTCATATACTTCTAGGATGGACGGGGTTGCACCTAGACCACTTTGAATCGCATGACGATGTGGAGTCGGAAATGCTTTCTTGACGTGTACACAACACCAGGACACTACGCAAGTGAATAAGTGGTTTATCAATCAATGTTCATCAGTACATTAACAAAAGTAATATGGTCTATAGTAAAAGGATATATTACGGAAACATGTCGTTTTTATGTAGTACCTTGTAAACTTCCAATGAAACATTTTATCTTTGGTTTGGTTTCATCGCTCTACGGACATTTTGTGCTCATTTTATGCTAATTAGACAAGAACTTAAAATTTAATGTGGATTCCGAACCACTAACAAACATCCATGTCATAGTTACGATTCGAACCTGAAATCTGTGGTACCAAAGGGCAGAGCTCTAGTCAGTTGGCCATCAGGTTACAAGAGAAGCCACAATAACTTTTGTTCGGGAGTTAGAACTTAAGTACATTGTCCTGTACTGTACCTTGTACAATCTCCTTAATATCCATGGTCCATAGACGTCCAAAAAGGATATAGTAGGAGTAAATTTCATCAAATATCACATTTCTTACAAGCTCTGTGCGGCTCGCCCATTGTACTTCGGTGACCAGTACATATACATTTTCGTACCCTGACCTTTGATGATACAGGTTTCAGTTCGATTCCTGGAGGTGGCATGGATATTTGTCAGTAGTCCAGAATCCATGTTAAACTGTAAGTCCCGGTCTAATTAATCTAAAGTGTGCACAAAATGACAGTACAACGACAAACCAAACAAATCAAATCAGTTATCCTACTAGATTTGTTTCAGTATGTGAAACAAAGAGTTTCTGCGAGAATACTCTGAATCCCAGCACCACGCAATGCCATCTACCGTGAATGAAAATCATTTTCAACGCAGAATTTCTATATGATAGCTAGTCATCTAGGCGTACCCTACTCCTCCTAGAACTATGCAAATCTGGAGCTGAAATACCATGCATTTCCAACACTAGACCATATCTGGCTAGTAGCTTTAAGGCATACTAATGCAATATATTCCAACATATCGGCTACGGCGAAAACCAACAAACATATACAAAAAAAAATTTTAAGAACATTAGAGATTCCCTAACTTTAGAAGAGCACAAGTGCTGTCATTTCGAATGATTCACATTGCTTTACAATTATGGTTTTTCCAGTAAACAAAATTGTTCAGTGACACATTACACTGAAGTGACAAAAGTCATGGGATAGCAATATGCAAATTTTCAGATGGCAGTAGCATCGCGTAGAACAGGTATAAATGCACAGTGCTTTCGCAGAGCTTTCATTTCTGTTCAAGTTATTCATGTGAAGAGGTTTTGACGTGATGATGACCGCACGACGGGAATTAACAGACTTTGAACGCGGAATGTTAGTTGGAGCTAGACGCATGGGTCATGCCATTTCGGAAATCGTTAGGGAATTCAACATTCCCAGATCCACTGTGTAACAAGAGTGTGCCGAGAGTATGAAATTTCAGGCATAACATCCCACCATGGACAGCGCAGTGGTCGACCGCCTGCACTTAACGACCGAGACCGGCGACGTCTGCAAAGAGTCGTAAATTCTAACAGACAAGCAACACTGCGTCAAATAACCGCAGAAATCAATGTGGGACGTACAAGGGACTTGTCTGTTAGAACTGTGCGGAGAAATTTGGCTTTCTTGGGCTATTCCAGCAGAAGACCGACTCGAGTGCCTTTACTGACAGAACGACATCGCTTGCAGCGACTCTCGTGGGCACGTGAGCATATCGGTTGGTCCCTAGATGAATGGAAAACCGTGGCCTGGTCCGATGAGTCACGATTTCAGTTGGTAAGAACTGATGGTAGGGTTCGAGTGTGGCTCAGACCCCACGAAGCCATGGACCCAAACTGTCAGCAAGGCACTGTTCAAGCTGGTGGTGGCTCCGTAATGGTGTGGGCTGTTTTTTCATGGCATGGACTTGGTCCTCTGGTGCGACTGGACCGAACATTGACTGGAAATGCTTATGTTCAACTACTTGGAGATCACTTGCAGCCATTCATGGACTTCATGTACCCAAACAACGATGGGATTTTTATGGATGACAATGCGCCATGTCACCGTGCCACAACTGTTCGCGATTGGTTTGAAGAACATTCTGGACAATTCCAACGAACGATCTGGCCTTCTAGATAGCCCGACATGAATCCCATCGAGCATTTATGGGACATCATCGAGAGGTCTGTTCGTGCCCAAAATCCTGAACCATCAACGCTTTCACAATTATGGACGTCTATCGAGACAGCATGGCTCAATATTCCTGCAGAAGACTTCCAACGACTTATTGAGTCCATGCCACGTCGAGTTGCTGCACTTCGCCGGGCGAAAGGAGGGCCGACACGATATTAAGAGGTATCCCATGACTTTTGTCACTTCAGTGTAAAACAGCTTTTCAATAGTAACATTTTTAATTATCAATTAAATTTACATTTCTTGAAAGTCATAAAAGATATATTTTAGGGGAAGCCATAAAAACAGCATCATGTAATTCAGAAAATTCAGCACATGAAACTTTGTAAATTTTTATACATCATTTAATCTTTTTTATAATACACTTTTTTTTTTATCATAACTTTGCTATGTGGTGCAAAGTGACAAAGTTATCATGGAAATGCACTGTATGTTATATCGAAACAGAATTGTGATATTTATATAAAATCATAAAAATAATAGTATAGCATTTAGATGATTGAGAATATTCCACGTCACAAGATGCATCAGCGCAAGCGTATTAAATCTAAATATGATTTCGCTACAATATTTTCAAGAACTGTGTTGGTTCGGGGTATATTAAAATTCTTTTTTAAAAAAAAGAACACAAAAACTCTTCATCATTTCCCTTTTATTATTATTGTTATTATTGTTGTTGTTATTATTTTTCAATGATCATGATTTTTTTTTCAGAATCTGTTTATTGTCAGTAAATTTTATAAATAGTTAATTGAATATATTTTTTTAAAATTTAATTGTAAATTAAAAGTAAAATGTAAACTTAACTATTTATAAGTTTGTTAATTAAAAAAGAAATTCACGTGAATATCACACTGATAAATTTTTGTTTTATTTTTGAAATCTTGTTCAAAATAACATATTTACTTACTTTTGGGAATTTTTATTTTTGCTTAACAATAAAATTTTATATTATTAATAAAGTTTTAGACAAAAACGCCTTTTGAAAATTTCTCCAGTTTAGCTACACAACATAACATTCTTCTTTATCTGTGTCCATAAATAATTATTTTAACAAAACCTCTTTCCTTAAAACTTCTTTATTAAATTATTCCTAAATCTATATTATAGTGCAAACTCATTCAAATTTATTCTGCAAAAATTCTTATTTTTTTAAATCTTTTTAGAATGGGTGTGCCAAACGCTCATTTTAAATTTATTTTCTGTATTCAATAGCATTTAAAAACTTCTAACAATTTGTCAAGTTAATAAAATATATATATATATATATATATTATAACCTGCCAATGTGGATGAATGGCAAATATTTTAAATCTCACCAACAATTTTGTATAAAATTATTTTTCTATTTTTCTTTTGAACGCATTAAAAGAGAAAAAAATGTTTTGATCCACTATGATTTGAAATAATCAACAGCGACAATTTTAGAAAACCAAAAATGGCGGCATCCAGCAATCGGTCTTTCTTTGATGAAAAGTTCACGCCATTCGAGACGTAATAACCATTTTCGTTGCCACTCGGAGAAAATAATCATACCCGCAAATTTACACCAATGGGCGAGGTATTTGCTCAAAGCGTCAGATAATTCGAAATTAGCAGCAATCGTGACTTCACTTCATTTCGCATCTGGTTTCAGAACAACCAGAAGAAAAAAAAAAAAAGATCGAAAGGAACTAAATAACAAAAACAAACGAATCAAAACCTTTTGATGCATGTACCAAACAATCAAGTGCAATTACAACAGGAAAAACTTTCTTTATTTTATTTTTTTCTCCCCATCTTATTTTATCGTGCTTTTTTTTTTATTTATTACATTTCCCCCAGATCAGCAACTTGTCAAGTACGAAAATGGCGAATTAGGACCAATTCAAAACCAATATTTATCTAGCAAAGTGAAAAAAAGCTTTTACGAAATTATATAATAGGTCTACCTATCTCTCTCGCTTTTGTAAGAATAGCTGGGCGCTTTAATAACCATCCACTTTTTTTATTTTTTTTATTACTTTTTAGTTTGAACCCAGGTGCTATTCGAGAAACTGGCAAGATTTATGAGGGATGTTTCGCCCAATGTGCAATAGATGGCGCTGATAGTGGCAGTCCAGAGCTTAAACAAACACAATTAGGAGAAAGTGCCAATGCATGACCTCTGGACCATTTATCAAAAAAAGTTTTTATAACTGCAAACGTACCTTGTTGCAGAGAGAAGAATTTTTCCGTTTTGACAGGTTATCGTTTTTCATCGGCTTCGAGCAATGGTGGAGCATCAAAATGGTTTCTCCACTCCTTTCATTTATTTATTATTCCTTTATTTAGCAGAAGTGGGCAAAAGTCAGGCTACATTGTAGGTTTTTTGTATTTGCAGGCCATTTCACCCTGTCAGTATTTCCGCCCCCATTAGTGGAGGGATGTTTAAAATGCAAATGATCCGACGAGTTTTGAAAATGTATATATATATATATCGTAATTAGATATTTGATACATTGAACAAATCTGGCATATAATATGTTTTGTATCTTTTGTTTTGGGGCATTGAGTATTTTTCATATACTATATATATGTATATATATATATATATAAACTGTTCCGTTTTTTATTTAATATATATATATATATATAATAGAACGTATCAGCACAACTGACTGGAACTAGAAATATAATTAATTTGCACAGCAAAGCCAATATATATATTATGTATCGATGCTATATTACACAATTTGCTTGAAGCGAATATCTGTAGTGGGTTTTGTTATCCAAAATGGTCATGTTTCTACTTCACATGTTTCTAGTTATGCTCTTTTTCTAGTTACGTTACATGTTCTAGTCAGTTCTCGTTCAATTTTTGTGTTGTTTGAAAACATAAGGAAAACAGACTAGAACTAGAAATATGATCATTTTGCCCAACAAAGTCAATATATATTATATATCGATGCTGTGTCATAAAATTCGGTTGAAGCGAATACTTGTAGTGGCTTTTGTTGTCTAAAATGGTCATGTTTCTAGTTCTAGTCAGTTCTCCTTCGGTTTTTGTATTGTTAGGAAATTAAAGGAAAACTGACCAGAATTAGAAACATGACTATTTTGCCCAACAAAGCCAACATATATTGCAGATCGATTCTGTATTATACAATTTGCTTGAAGCTGCTGTCCAAATTGGTAATGTTTCTTGTTCTAATCCGTTCTCCTACAGTTTTTGTGTAATTTGAAAACAAAAGGAAAACTGACTAGAACTAGAAACATTGTTGACCATTTTGCACAACAAAACCAATATATATACTATATCGATGCTATGTTGTACCATTTGTTTGTAACGAATACCAGTCGTGGCTTTTATTGAGCAAAATGGTCGTTTCTAGCTCTAGTCATTTCTTCTTTAATTTTTGTGTTGACGTATTGTGTACTGTATGTATATATATATATATTAGCTGATATGATTCGGATTTGGATTTAAGATCTTTAAGAAAACTTTCGCATAAGAAATTGATAGAAGATAATTTCAAACGGGCAGGGAAAAAAAAGGACCAACAAAACAAATTTGCCACTGTGACATTGCAGTCACTCTTGATTGATTTTACATAGATGTAATGAATCATGACTCTTGAATCTTAAAATGAATCATGACTCTTGAACCATTTTGTTCATTCATCTTAAGCAGGATTCTCCCCCCTCCCCCTCCATTGATAGGCAATATGCTCTCTACTTACGTACTTCTAATATATTTGAATATGCGACGAAGTGCATGTTATTAAATAAAGTATTATTTAAAGTTTAAATATCAATTTGGTCGATTTGCATAGTGGAAGTATTAAAAAAAATTAACTTTTATGTAATGTTATATCAATGGAAAAAGAGATTTCATTTCATTTCTTGAAAATAAATTTTTTTTTCCATTTTTTCTATTTTTTCCATTATTATTAAAATTATTTTTATTGTACATCAGTGGTCTTTTATGCATACCAAAAACAGCCCACCGATGGAAAAAGATATTGCTTCCGCTAGAGTTTTTAGAAGTAATTGCCCGCATTAGTGTGCCATTTAGGAAATAAAACCCCGAAATCACCCAATAGACAGCTTAACTGTCAATGCGTCAGTTCTGGTAATTGAAATCAGTGACCGCAACGGTTGCCGTAAGTTGGTATAACCATGGGCCTCCTTTTCTATCATCCACCAACACTAGTAGTGTTTTCTAGTATAAGTGATTAAAAAAGTCATTGTACTCTTTATGTCACACCCAGTCACTGACGGACGATGATGACATAGTAGGGCTTTCAATTCCATAACTACCTCACAATTGTGTGTTGTTTGGGAGAAAGTCGGAAAACTATCACCAGATAGCCTCCTGGTTTTTAAAAGTAGTAGCTTCAAAACATGCCAGTGGTGGATTCGAAAAGCAACCTCGTTCTCACTAATCTGGCATTTGTTTAAATATCTGTGAAGAACTTCCAGATATATAGTTGTTTCATATTTGTATGCAACATAAGAGAGAAGTTTTAAAACCCCAACCAGCCAGTCTGATTACCAATACGAGACGCTTTACGCATATTGTCACGTCACCAACGGATTCGAACGCCATCAATGGATTCGATTTCATTCGAGATTTGAGTTTTCGATGAGTTCTCTTCATACTAATTACATATTTATCCCCTAACCCACAAGGCGTCCAACTCGTGTTGCTTGGGTTAAGCAATTTGAGCATAAGCATAAGCATAAGCTTGGGATCAGTAGTAACGCGAGCCGCTGGTGAGCATTAGCGCTGAAGTTCAATCCGTTGGCAGTTTTGTTGTAGGCATTATTTCAAAAAAGGTGGAGTTTGTGGTGTTTAGCATTTTTCCTCACTAGCCGGGCTACCTGGTCGGAGTTTGCCGGGTTTTCTCCCGTACGATATGTAAATGCATGGGTAGTTCCCCCTAAAATGCCTCCCAGAAGGTATTGCCTGTTTTCTACAGCGACACTGAGCCAAGTCAGGTACCTACGGGTGTTCCATCACGGCAGAAGCTGCCCCCCTTCCCTCCCCCTCCTTCCATAAGGATACGACAACAACAACAACCCACAAGTCAGGCCAAGGCTGTCTGTCTACTGGGAGATTTCGAGACAAAAAATGTTTTTAAATTTGTAGGGTAGTGTAATTAGCCCAACGTTTTACAGTCATATTAGAGAGGGCCGTACGGTTTAAAGAGGACTCCAAATCACTACAAGCATCTATGGCATAGCCGTAACTCGAAACCGAAACCTGTTACACCAAGTACTCGTCCCATTTAATCCTCTAGTCTTCAATAAAATAGAAAATATACGTAGAATTAAATATCTTTCTAATATTTATATGTTTACTTTTTTGTAAAGCTAAAGCTAAATATATTTCCAGTTTCAATTTTGCATCGAAATCTGAAAATATATCACAAATGTTGACAGTTGTATATATATATATATATTTTAATAAAAGGGCCATATGATGAAGTGAGCCGTAAGGAAAGCATCGGTCTGTGCATCCTTTCTTTAAAATAATGTGCAATAAAAATAACTTTGACATTTTTCCAGCAACGAGAGAAAAACTTTATATTTCCTTTATATTTCCCTATCGCTTTTATGAGGATGGCCCCCAATTACTGAGTTTCAATTTTCCTCTTGCTATCCCAGCTCAACTAGGGGCACTGATCCTCGATCCTCCGGTGATCCCCCTAAAGAGAATCAATTTCCCTGGATTTTAGGGATTTAAGAAAGGTTCTTCCTTTTAGTAAAACATATTTTAGCACCTGGAAGGGAAAAAAATTATTAGGCACTTCTAGAAATTTTTCTGTTAGACTACAGTTTAATACTTATTCAGTCTTATTCATGTTATTATTATTATGCCAGTCTTTTTTACTGTTATTTTAATCATTGACAACATTTTTTATTGTCAATGATTATCATTGAGAATGATTCATTGAATGAGAATCATTGGTAATTATACATTTTCAATTTCTTTATGGCAACATTCGAATAGTGGGCGTTAAATAGGCTATAAGAGTGTAAGGCTTCGATTTACGTTGACCACCACAGTCACTGTTTTTAAAAACGAGTAGATTCTGTGGAGACTATGACACAGAATTTTATATTAACATTTGGACTGCTTTGAATTTATTTAGTTGAAGTTTTATGGATTTTATGTTACTAAATGCAAATGAGGTATAATTAACTTTAAAATTTCTGCCATAAAGTATTATAACCCCCTCATTCTTTGATTCTTGTGAATGTAATATTCCCTTTATGGCAAGCTCTTAAAAACGCTGATTGCGCTACAATTCCACTGAGTTGAACCCTACCAAAAGAAATTTACATGGATAGACTCCTCATTTGTCTGTAGTAAAGGAGAAAACTAGTAAAACTCTTATCAAATCATCTGAAACTTTCTTATACATGTTCTTTTGGAATGCTATGCAATTTCGTTTCCTCATTGGGCAATATAACTGCAGATTTGTAGAAAATTCAATGTTCATCACGGGAAAAAGCTACATTGCAGCTTTAAGAAAAGTACGTTGCTGAATTTTGCATCCATCTCATCTAGTTCAGAAATACGGAGCCTGAATGGCAAGTGTCTAGCGCTCTGGAGCTCGGTGCCACAGGGTTCGAGTCCTGACAATGCCATGGATATTTTTAGGGATTTGGAATCCCTTTTAAGCCATAGGTCCCGGTTTCGTATGACTGTAAAGAGTCACGGAACTAAGTAAGATTTCTACCTACGGATGCTCCATCACAACAGAAACTGCACCCTTTTCCCCTTCAATTATGAGTCCATACGGATTCGTGGGCTTGGTCTAGATATCTACCACGTGTGATAAGAAACAACATCAAAAACAGTTCAGAAATGCAACTGAATTCCATATGCCACCCCGACACACGCATGCGCACTAATGCAATCGCTGTCTTTTCTTTCTTTTTCTTTTTATAGCAGTGATTGCATCGAAAATTATTAACAAGATTCGAACTCTGGACCTCTGGGAATTCAAGTGAGTGCGTTATTAACGCACATCACGAGTAAGTTATTTTATTATTGAATTTATCATTATTTCCGAATGCTTAGAAACTGAGTCACGAATCGATCAGGGAAGATATATATTAAAAAGAAATTGATTTCGTGAAAAGTAATCAGCACGAAGTTTTTCAAAATTCAATTCACATTTTATAAAAAGTAAGCATAAACAATTTATTTTTAGGTTTAATAAACAGAAAAACAATTCTTTATTTTAAATCACTTATGGTATTACAAAAGAATGGTGATGTATGCATTTTACATGTTTAATTACATATCGTTTATTGACTCTTTATAAAAATACGATAGAATGATTAATAATACACTGGTTTCTAAAAAAATAAGGAAAAAATAGAAAAATTTTGTGATTGCGAAATTTCTATTCGTTGGAATTTAGTGAAATTCAGCAAATACAGTGTTTCACACATTAGGCACAAAAGACAATCAAATGCTAAGTATCTGTCGTGAAAAAACACAAAATGCAAACATATAAAAAAACCATTATTTTAGTTCAAAACTTGTTTAATTTAGAAGCTATACAAGTAAAACAGCCATCTTCCCTGCTCAAAAAGATGGTGTTTATTAACTACATTAGCAGCAAAGCCAAGTGAATCAGTAGACGAAGAAAGACAATTCGAAACATACAAATTTCGAATTTTTCAAAGATTAAAAAAGATTTAAAATTTTGAATTTTCGAATTTGTCACAGGTTCAAAAGGATGGTGTTTATTAATTACATTAGTAACAAAGCCAGCTAAATCAACAACTGTAGAAAGGCAATTCCAATACGCTGAAGGATTGCAAGTGACGAGTTAAATGCATAACTGCAGTAGCAAATCTCCCATAAGCATTACATTATTATGCTTAATCGAGTTCAAATCTATAGGACGTGCACATAATAGTCTTCTCACGTCAACCAATACAGACAATAGGCTACTTACGAAGGTAATTCTCCACCAACCGAGCAGTATCTTCTTGCAAGATGAAGGAGCCATCGTCTACAACTGTGTACTGAAGAACAGTTGCATGTCGTCTTTGTATAACTGAGCAGTAATGGTGACACTTTGAGGATATACAAATCAGTTTGGTCATTCAAAGTGATGCCTACCTACCCACATGCATTGCACCCACCAATCCTTCTCTTTTCCTGAAAATCTATGATAAAAGTGGGCTTCCAAGCTTCTTGAGCTACATTGTAAATAAAATCACTTAAATCGATATATATTGATCACTCAATTTTCACTTCGGTGGCGTGGTGTGAGAGACACACAGTGTTGAACATCTTGCTTTACACCCTTTCTTATTACGCTTCTACTGCGCACATTTAATCTAGATACCATTAAGAAGATCGTCTTGTGCATTAACTACGTAGGGCAGAAGAGTTGCATGCCGTCTCTATATAATTGTGCAATAATGGTGACTCTTGGGAAGATATATAAATCAACATAGCCATCCAAAGAGATGCCTGCCTACCCACATACATTGCTCCCACCAAATACGTCTTTTTAGTAGTTATGACTGGGAGAAAAATGAGCTTCCACTCTTCTTGTGCCCCTTTGTAAATAAAATAAAGAGTCCTTAAATTAATATATATTGTTCACTGAATTTTCGCTTCGATAGCGGGGAGTGAGAGACACACAGTGTTGGGCAACTTGCTTACACCTTTTCTTGTTACGCTTCTTTTGCGCATATTTAATCTAGATACCAGTAAAAGATAGTCTTGTGCATCAACTACGTAGGGAAGTACAGTTGGATAAAGAATGGTTGGTCTATGCAACTGAGCAGTTATGGTGCTTCTTGGGACGATATACAAATCAGTACAGTCATCCAATGAGATACCTACCTACCCACATACATTGCGCTTACCAACCCTATCTCTTTCGTAAATATGATTGAGGAAAAAATGAGCTTCCACTCTTCTTGGGCCACTTTGTAAATAAAATAAAGATCCACTTAAATTGATATATATTGCTCACTCAATTTTTCGGTAGCGTGGTGTGGGGAATACACAGTGTAGGACATCTTGCTTACACCCTTTCTTGTCACACATCTACTGTGAACATTTAATCTGGATACCAGTAAGAAGATTGTCTTGTACATCAACCGCGTAGGGAACAACTGTTGGATCATGAATGCCGTCTTTGCATAACTGAGCAGTAATGATGACTATTGGACGATATATAAATCAACACAGTCATCCAAAGAGATACCTACCTATCCATATACATTGCGCCCACCAACTCTGTTCCTTTCGTGGATGTGACTGGGATAAAAGTGGGCTTCCAAACAAAATAAAGTCACTTAAATTGATATATATTGCTCACTTAATTTTCATTTCGGTGGCGTGGTGTGAGGAACACATTGTGTGGGACATCTTGCTTACACCCTTTCTTGTCACACTTCCACTGCGCAAGTTTAATCTGGATGCCAGTAAGAAGATCGTCTTGTACATCATCTGCAACTGCGTAGGAAAGAACGGTTGGATAAAGAATATCATCTTTATAATTGAGCAGTAATGGTGGCTCTTGGAACAATATATAAATAAGTGCTGTCATCTACCCACATACAATGCGCCCACCAACTCTGTCTCTTTCGTGGATATAACTGGGATAAAAGTGGACTTCCAATCTTCTTGAACCACTTTGTAAACAAATAAAGAGTCATTTAAATTGATAAATATTGCTCACTTAATTTTCATTTCGATAGCGTGTTGTGAGGAACACACAGTGTTGGACATCTTACTTTACACTCTTTCTTGTTCTACTGCGCACATTTAATCCGGTACCAATCTTTCAATCACTTCTACAACAACAGCTGTAAATGAAAGTGGGTCGGTATAGTTGCTCTATATCTCCTTCCAGTTAGCCGTAAATAAAAAAGCGTTAGTGGTCAATGGCCAATTAGCAGTCCTCTGCTGCACTTATAATAATTCCTCTGAGTAATTTTTACATGAATATCCTTATTTTTTGGGTGTGTAATGTCAATTTGTCTGATTTTTTTATTACTATTTGGAAACAAACTTTATTTAAAACTAGTTTGATGGTTTAACATCAATAAACTTGTCGTTTACTCTTTTTTGTAACGAAGAAATATATCAATAAGAAATAGGTTTAAAAATCGAAAAAATAAAAAGTATAAAAAAATTTTCATTTTTTAAAATTTTGAATGGAAACACTTATGGAAAAGAATATCATCTGATTAAAAAGGAAAACAAATTAAAATTGTGTAAAAGTAATACACAGTTATTTAATTATATTTTATCCAAAAGGATATATTTTATCAGAAAGTATTCAGAGAGTTTTCTTATAGTTGGTAAAAATATACTTGTAAACTGCTGACTCAGAAAAGATTACATAAATTGGAGAAGTCACCAGACCAATCTGTGAAACATTTATCATTCTATACAATAATAATTTTAATTCTCTGCAATACAAATTCTCAATTAAATGTCCACTGATATCTGGAGGTCCACAAACAATGGGTAAGAACTTCTAACTAAATCCACCGTTCTAATATGAATAAATGCAATAAATTATACATTGATTAATTGGATCTATAGTTATAAATTGAATAGACATTTTTCTATCTCATTCAAGCTTCATTGAAGATTAATAATATCAATATTCCAATTAAGTTTTTAATAATGCAGTATGACAGCATTTTATCATTATAGTACTTAGGGAAACATATGTTATTCACTGTGTAAAATTTTTGTTAATTATTTTTAATTAAATTACTTTGCTTTTATTTTATTCTATTATTGATATCATTCTGAGAATTGGGTCCGTGTCCTTCATTTTATTATCAAAATTGGTCCTGGGAACGAAATGGTTAAGAATTCTTGCTCTACAAAAATAATGATAAGCAGTTATATGGGAACTTGCCATGGTTAATTATAAAAAAGATGAAAGTGGGTAAAACATAAAGTAAGTGAAATTTAAATAAATTATTGCATTAAACGAGTATTTAATTAGAAAAAATATTAAGTGTATCCAGAAAACAAATTCATACATAGTGGTACCTTGGTTAAATATTATTTGAGATAACTAAGTTCTTGTTTAACGACCGTCTCAAATAATTACATTCGCGATAACCATTGAATACTTTCTTGATATCTAACAAAGAAGTACAAGGAAAAATTTCTCGATTAACGACATATGCTTTGCTTAATGGCTCAACCATGGTGGAAGGTTTTGGTTTGTCGCTATATGATCATTTGTTTTTGTACCCTAGGGCTGATCCGACAGTGACCTCTAGTTTAAGGTGGATGCCGAACCACTAACAAACATCTATGCCACCGCCAGGATTCGAGCCTGACAGTTGTATCACCAAAGGCCAGAGTGTTGGCCCCTTGGCCATCAAGCTGTTCACGGGCAATGTAAAATTAGATGGTCACAAATTGTTCTTGATTAAAATAACAATGATTCTTCTAAGCGGTAGTGACCAGATGACCAATTGACTAGCGCTCTGGCCTTTGGTACCACAGGCTTCATATTCGAATACTGGCAATGTCATTAATATTTGTTAGTGGTTCGGAATCCACGTTAAACTATAGGTCCTGGTCTAATTAGCCTAAAGTGTGCAAAAAATGACCGTTAAGCGACAAGCCAAACCAACTTTGATTAATTATGTTCATTTTTAAAGTCATCAACAAATTTTGACAATTTTTAAGCCACAGCCTGCCAAACTTTGGAAAAACCCATATAAATTTTTAATATCAAAACAATGCAATGTGCTGTATTTAATTTTTAAAACTTTCCCTTAACTTACAATAATATCAGTAAAAAAAAAAAAAAGAAAGGAAGGAAAAAAAAAAGAGTTTGTCATTCCTCGTAGTGCATTATTTTGCGTCCTTTTTCTCAAAATAAGTAGTTCAGAAAAAAATATCGTTAAAATGTATCGAAAAACAGGATACGAATATCATTCCTTAAATTGAAATCTAACGCTGTTTTGCTCTAGTAATAAAGGGTTAAACCCCCTTTCATTGCGAAAGGTGTAAAAAGTCAAAAAATATAATAAAAAAAACGGATCCGACCCATCCCATTTTCCCATTTTCTCCCAGTTTTACAGGATTAGATTGGAATGCAGTCATCGAAATGACGTTATTTGAGAGCCAATATGGAGCCTAACTTTTTTATTATTTTTTTCCAAGATCCTCTTTTCGTCTGTATTTTTACATTATTTGGAGAGATGATTGCATGGACGGGTTCGGCTAAGACCAGCTGTGCTTCCTCCCACAGAGTTGAGTTACAAAAAAAAAAGAGATTTTGAGAAGCAATCACTGAGGATTTGCTGAAATGGATATTTGAAAAAGCAATTGGAGTAGCTTTTTCTTCCCTTTCTACGTGTTATTATCTTCCGATAATAACTTATAGGAAAACTTAAAAACTAATAAACGGAATTTGGAAATTTATCATTGATGTGCCTATCGTCATCCTACTAACTTTTTGCTGTAATATCATTTCATCACGATTACTAAAGTGGGTGCTCTTTATTTATTTATTTTCAATGTTTTTTTTTTATTTTATTTAAAAAAATTGCGTCATTTTCATTGAAAATTTTACACTTGAAGAAAAATTTTTTAATGCTTAAATAATTGACAAATTTCAAGATCCACTTTTGTAATAATAAATAAAAAAAATTCTAACTTTTAAAATAATTCTAATAGCTTTCTTCTTCTTTTTTATACGTGCTACATAAAATATGAAAATGAAAACCGCACCGTATTATTCCCATTGTTGTTTGACTGCTCTTTTTAAGACAACAAGTAGTAGATGTAAAAAAAATTATGAACCAACGGTACAGCATTTTAAAATGAAAACATGGCTAAAATTATTTTTTTTAAGTGGATGACTCAAAATAATGTAGAAAAAATAATAATAATTCTAATAGTTTTCTTCTTTTTTACGTCCTACATAAAATATGAAAAGAAGAACGACATTGCTTTCAAATCGTTGTTTGACTGCACTTTTTAAAATTAATTCAGTTTCTTTGTTAAGATAACAAGTAGATGTAAAAAATTGTAGATGTGAAATGTAAATAAATAATAGATGTAAAAAATTTTATGAACCAAGGACACAACATTAAATTAAATCATGGATAAAAAATTTTTAAAGTGAATTACACAAAATAATGTAAAAATATAATTCTAATAGCTTTCTTCTTCTTTTTTATGCCCTACATAAAATATGAAAATAAAAACCACATTCACTCTCAGATTATAATTTAACAGCACTTTTTAAAGCTAATTCAATTTCTTTGTTAAGACAACAAGTTGTAGATGTAAAAAAATTTATGAACCAACGACACAACATTTTAAAATTAAAACATGGATAAAATTGTTTTTTTAGAGTGAATTACTCAAAATAAGGTAAAAAAAAATAATTCTAATATCTTTCTTCTTTTTTATTTGTCCTACATAAAATATGAAAAGAAGAACGACATTGCTTTCAAATTGTTGTTTGACTGCACTTTATAAAGTTAATTCAATTGACACTCAGAGTATTAGTGTCACTGAACAAAGTTATTCATGTAAAGTTGGAAGATTATAAAACTTATTTTTTGGCAGGTTGCATGCAAAAGTAATTTTGCTCACAAATAAATTGACTGTCTGGGCATTTTGACTGGTTCCATTTTTTATTTATTTCTTATGAAGCAAGTGGAAATTGATGGATTAATTGGTTGATTTCCTGCAGTCTCATCTATTCTGTCATTGATCTCATAAGAGGCAGGGGGTCCAATTTTCACAAAATATGTCTTGGTGAATATTTGCATGCAATCAAGAACAAGTCCACCATCCATTTGTTAAGCACACCTTGACATATGGTGTTTATAGTCAATCCATCACTGTCAAGGAAGACTGCTCAATTAAAGGAAAGGCTTCTTTAACATGGTGTCTCTTCTCAATATGCAAAGCATCATTCAAAAAGAATACATATATATGTATAACACTACCCTTGTCCAGTCTTTTCCAACAAATTAAAAAAAGAAAATCTTTCTTTTTTTTTTGTAGCAGCACCAAAGCTTGATACCTTCGCCCCAAATGAACTACAGAACTGATGACCAAAAGGCATCTGTATTGAAGGAAAAAAAAAAAAAAAGATTTCCAAACCAGAAGACATCAAGCTGCGAAAACAAATCGTTATGTTTTACATCCGCCAACTTCTCGTACTCACCCTTCAGTCTTTTGAGAGGTCCTTTAAGTTCTGTCTGCCATTTCGGTTGGAATGGGAATGAAAAACGACACCTCCGAGCCATTACGATAGCAGCCAACGTAAAAAAATCACACCAAAGTGCAAGAAACAAAAGGAGCAAGAGTAGGCAGGTACCACGATTAATCACTGTCCACTTATCCCCGCAAAGGTGTCCATTTGTGTGTATTGCACAGGCTCAGGGTTCTACGACTCGTTAATCAAACCCATGATATATCCCCGTTTCAAAAACGTGAGAGTGCTTCAGAATTAAATGTACTTCTTTAAGACAAATGGACTTGGCAGGGAAGCAATGGCAAGCCAGGCTCGCAGGGGAGTGTTAGATGAGTTTCCTCTACGCTCTGCAATGAGGGGGTACCTCAAGAAGACACTGTGCTATTTGGAGGATGGTCCATGGATGTCTGCAAGCAGTGTTTGTTAGGACTCCAGCCAAGTTCTGTCTCTATATGTTCATCCAATTACTATTCTTTATGGCTAGTTTCCTCAAGAAATATCTACCCTCTATATAGACCATAACTATGTATATCCACTAATTGAAAGATAGTAAATGCTTGAAATATTAAAAGATGTATAATGTTTATTTGTATCAAATTATATCGATATCTTTTTTTCTATTTTAAGACTAAGAATGAGCAACTCTATATTTACATCAATATATAAATGTGAAAATTTTTTAAGAGATATTAAAGGGGGTACCTCAAGAAGACACTGTGCTATTTGGAGGATAGTCCATGGATGTCTGCAAGCAGTGTTTGTTAGGACTCCAGCCAAGTTCTGTCTCTATATGTTCATCCAATTAATATATTTTATGGCTAGTTTCCTCAAGAAATATCTACCCTCTATATAGACCATAACTATGTATATCCACTAATTGGAAGATAGTATATGCTTGAAATATTAAGAGATGTAGATGTATCAAATTATGTCGGTGTCTTTTTCTATTTTTAGACTAAGAATGAGCAATCCTATATTTACGTCAATAGATAAATGTGAAAAGATTTTTAAGAGATATTAAAGTTATACATGGACTAAATTTTATTTTGATATATCTTCAATTGTTAGCAGAATTACAATATCTATTTCTATATAGACCTGACTTCGTGTATTATTTATGGCTAATATCTACAAAAATATCTATCCTGTATTTAGCATGGTGTTATTTGGAAGATTGCGCAGATAAGTTTGAAATATTAGTAGGTTGTACTACGGCCAAGTTTAGATCAATCTATTTTCTACTATTGTTTTCATGACTACGAAGTTTTTAATCTTGAATTTAGAGTAATAAACAAATGTAAACAATCTTCTAAAAATATCAGTTTTATCGAAATAAGAAATCAGTTTGGCAAAGTTTACATCGATTTTTTTTAGATACATTTGTTATGCTGAAGAAACAAGAGTATATTTTAGATATTATTTCCTAATTGTTTGAATTACTAAGTATAGAAACATTAAATATTGAGTTTCGACTAAAATTATTTTCTGATTTTTTTTTATTTCTGAAAGAAATAAAATTTTATACCTGGAGAAGAGTTTTTTTATATCCATTATCTGAAAACGGTATTATTAGGAATAATTGAGCTTGATCTAAGTCCTGTTTTTATTGCTTTTGCTTTTGCTTTTTTGCTTTTCCAATTATTGCTTTCAGAATTATTTTTAGTCCAATTAATGCCTTTTTTTCAATTATTTCTTTCAGAATTGTGTTTAGTCCAATTAATGCCTTGTTTCCAATTATTGCTTTCAGAATTGTGTTTAGTCCAATTAATGCCTTGTTTTCAATTATTGCTTTCAGAATTGTGTTTAGTCCAATTAATGCCTTGTTTCCAATTATTGCTTTCAGAATTGTGTTTAGTCCAATTAATGCCTTTTTCCAATTATTGCTTTCAGAATTGTTTTAGTCCAATTAATGCCTTTTTTCCAATTATTGCTTTCAGAATTGTTTTTATTCCAATTAATACCTTTTCCAATAGTTTTTATTCCAACTATTGCATTTTTAAATTGAATGTCCTAATTTCCTATTAATTTCATTTCATTTTTAATAATTAATTTCATTTAATTTTTTTCCTTATAATAATTCTAATATCCTGGAGGATTATCTACGAACGTTTAATATATAAAAATATATCTGATTACGTTAAACTCAAATAGACTTTTTTTAGGGAATTCAATTAGATGGTTTTAGGGAGCGGGGGGTATGATTTTAATGCTTTTTCAAATAATATTTTTTTCTAATATTTTTCTCAAGAAATATCATTTAAAATATTTTGAGAATTGCTTACATATGTCTGCATTTCTCAAGGGACACAGATCTAATATTCTTATGTTTGGAAAAAAAATTATCAAATTTTTTTATTCAATTATTTTTAATAGTTAGCAATTTAATTAATATCATTTGTGTACTTAGAAAGCTACATCTAACCAATATTTAGAGAAAAGTTCACAATATATTAATATATGCAGGGCGTTTAAGCATCAAATGGGAAATATTAGTATACTATTTGATAAAGTTATGTCGGAGTCTTTTTTAACTGTAACTTTTCGGGGTTAATATTTTAATTAAATATCAGACTTATATTTAGAAGCTAGTTAATATAATAATCATTTTTGACATTGTACGTAGTTATCTAAATTAATACGATATCTTAGATTGCTGTCTTTAAACTTGTAGCTTCAGTCATAATTTTTTGTAACCAAATTCTTAATGTAATACAAAACTTATATAAGAATTTAGTTAATATATCCTCCATTTAGAAGTATAACCAAAACTATATCATATCCTAATCCTTAAATATAAGAATAATCAAGAAATAACATATCGGAATTATTGAAAACTAAGAGTTATAGATTTTAACAAGTTCTGCATTAATATCTTTCTCTTCGGTTTTTTTTTAAATAGTTTATATGCTCAGAAAATATATCTGGGAAATTTTGTAAGTGCCATAATAAATATCATGTATAAAGAATGAAATACTTAATTATTTTGAAACTTATTTATAATTATCTATATCAAATTAATAAAAGATCTGGAATATAATATTCATACACAATCTACTGCTTCACATATTGGATAACATTTATATATTATATTAAATAATTAAAAGGGATAAAAAATTACATGTCACACATATTTATTTAATTGCTAAATTTAATACAGTATGTAGTGCTAATATTTTAATTTAATTTATAGCAGATATCCATAAATATATCTTAATTACCAGGGGAAGAAACTTTCCATACGATTAAAAATCTTTAAAAATAAAAAAAAATATCACTAGTTTAAATATAATATGTGACCCGACTCGTGGCTCAGTGGCAACGTGCGAAGTTTGTAGGGGCTGAGGTTCAATCCGTTGGCGGCTTTGCTGTAGTCACTGTTTCAATAAACGAGGAAATTCGATGGCGCTTGTGATATTCAACATGTTGCTTTTGTTAGTCGGACTACCTAGTGGCAGTTTCTGAGATTTTCTTCTATCGATAAGAAAACGTGCGGTAGTTTCCGCTAAAAGTCCTCCCGGAAGGCCCTGCCCTCCTTTTTCAACAACACGGAACAAAGTCAGACTTCTGCCTACAGGGGGCTCCATCACAATAGAATCTAAAAATATCTTCCATCGTAGGGTTCGATAACCAAATTAATAATTCACCGAATTTATAATCCATCGATAGGCACCATACATCCAGAGATTTGTATTTGAAAGAAAAATTGGCATTAAACAAGATTGAACTTGACACCACTTTTTTAAACCAATCATCAAGCGCAGGGTTCGATCACCAAATTAACAATCCACTGATAATCTACCATACATCCAGATTTATATTTGAAAGAAAAATTGGCACTAAGCAAGATCGAACTTGACACCTCTTTCTCAAACCAATCACCAAGCGCAGGGTTCGATAACCAAATTAATAATCCACCGATAATCCACCAATCCCCAAATTTATATTTGAAAGAAAAATTGGCACTAAACTAGATCGAACTTGAAACCTCTTTTTCAAGCGCAGGGTTCGATAACCAAATTAATAATCCACCGATAATCCAACATACATCCACGGATTTTTATTTGAAAGAAAAATTGGCACTAAACTAGATCGAACTTGAAACCTCTTTTTCAAGCGCAGGGTTCGATAACCAAATTAATAATCCACCGATAATCCACCAATCCCCAAATTTATATTTGAAAGAAAAATTGGCACTAAACTAGATCGAACTTGAAACCTCTTTTTCAAGCGCAGGGTTCGATAACCAAATTAATAATCCACCGATAATCCAACATACATCCACGGATTTTTATTTGAAAGAAAAATTAGTACTAAGCAAGATTGGACTTGACACCTCCTTTTTAACCCAATTAATAATCCACCGATAATCCACCAAATTAATAATCCACCGATAATCCACCAAATTAATAATCCACCGATAATCCGCCAAATTAATAATCCACCACACATCCACAGATTTATATTTGAAAGAAAAATTGGCACTAAACAAGATCGAACTTGACACCCATTTTTCAAACCAATCACCAAGCGCAGGGTTCGATAACCAAATTAATAATCCACCGAAAAGATACATCCACAGATTTGTATCTTAAACATTGGCGAGTCTTGAAAGCCATCCATTAAAACATCAAGCCCAAAAACAAATACACCCAATTCAAACAGATCAAATGGGAATCAAATCAAACTTAATCATCATCAGACTTAACATAGAGAAAGAATGAAAGAAAGAAACAGCAACAAAAAATAAAAAGAATCATAACTTCTTCCAGCAGAGAAGATTTTTTTTCTTTGTCCGCAGAGCCACACCCCACAACATGGAAAGCGTCGAGTGGAGAGGTGTTTCTTCGCATTTCGGAGTCGGAGTAACATTTTGCGCTGACATGTGACATTGATCTATGAGGTTGTGGACTCATAAATATGGAGAAAGAAGAAGAGGAACGTAACCACCTGTGTGGGTGACAGGGCGAGAGTGTAATGAAGTACGCCCATGGGGTAAAATATGGCCTTTTATTACCGGATCCTCAGCAGGTAATGAAAGAGGATGTGGTCGCGAATGTGGTTGCAAAGGTGCCATAAAACCAGATGCGAAGGCGACGAAGGCATGCGAAATGCACCTTCATTAGGCTGCCAGAACAAATAAATAACTCGCATCTGGTTGGAGTTGGCTTATTTGAGATTCTTCAGCAAAAGTGAAAGGCCACTGGGTACATTTGACTCGCATCGGTATTTTTTTCAGTTATTGTCAAATGTAGATTCTGAAGGGAATAAAAAAACAATTCCTACTTAATATATGGGCTTTTATTGCTTAAAATAAATGGTACTTTGTTTTTACTAAATATATTTTTTGAACATAAGTTTATCTTTTATTTCAGTTATAAATGTTTTTGTTAGCTTGCTTTTATTTCAGTAGATGATAGTACCTTCGTCATTTACACAGCATATAATAGTCAATTGTGCACTTTTTTTCAACCAGAAATCTGAGATGTACAAGGATTATTTGCTATGTTGTTTCTCATTGAATGAAGAAAACTTATACAACAGATATTGGCGGGCTAGAGAGTTGATGCAATTGGCACCCACCGACTAACTTATGTAGTCACAGCTTTGATCGCGAATGTGATTGCAAAGGTACCATAAAACCAGATGCAAAGGCGATGAAGGCATGCGAAATTTACCTTCATTAGGCTGACAGACTAAATAAATAACTCGCATCTGGTTTGAGTTGGCTTATTTGAGATTCTTGAGCAAAAGCGAAAGGCCACTGGGTACATTTAGCTCGCATCGGTACTTTTTTCCTAAATATCAATTCCTTTTTTGCCACTGAAATGAATTTTATGACTTATGTTTAAAAAATATATTTAGTAAAAATGAAGTTTTTCTTTTATTTCAGGTATAAATATTTTTGTTGGCTTGCTTGTATTTCAGTGTTTATACTACTGTACCCAAAAAGTAAAACCAATTTTCAATTTAATACTCGTGGGGCTTATGGAATTTCATTTTTTTTTCTTTTTTAGGTTGTTGGAATTATCCTTGATACCTGTGGGAAATTTCACGTCAAAATATTCGTTAGTATTTGAGTTACGTTTGGTTTTGTGAGACGCTAAAACTGATTTCGGAGATTTTTTGAAATGTCTAAATTAATTGAGCAAAGAACTTCCATTGAATTTTGATTGCGGAATGAATATTCGTGTGCGGAAACGCATAGAATGATGCAGAAGGCATTCGTTCAGCAAACTACATCGGAAAGAAATGTTTACAAGTGAACAGTTCAAATGAGGCAGAGGACGTGTTGAAGACGAAGACCCTCCCTGGTCAACCATCCACCTCAATCGACGAAGCTCACGTCCAAAATAATTAAAGATTTGGTGCTTGCAAACTGTCGATTTACAATTAAAGACCTTGATGACCGATTTACGATTAGACCTTTTTTTTTTGTCACTAAAATGAATTTCGGGACTTATGTTTAAAAAATATATTTAGTAAAAACAAAGTTTTTTTATTTATTTCAGTTATAAAAGTTTTTGTTAGCTTGCTTTTATTTCAGCGTCCATAGTTCCTTTGTCATATACACGGCTTTGGTATACATAATAGTCCTTTGTGCAACCAGAACTCTGAGATGGACAAAAATCATTTGATATGTTGTTCTTCATTGAATGAAGGAAACTTATACAGCAGATATTGGCGGGCTAGGGAGTTGATGCCATTGGCATCTAGCGCCTAATTATCTTTTATCTTTATGTAGTCGCAGTTTTGATGTAATTAATGTCATTTTTATGTGCTACTGTTTTAATCTGTTTTGCTGTTTTGTATTCCATCTTTATGCTCCAATCTCATGCATTTGTGATGCATGGGAGTCAATGATGTAAAAATACAGTGCTTTTGCAATAAAAAAAAAGGTTCCTTTGTTTAGTTATCGATGGTGCAAAATATAGCCTCTAATTTATTGTTCCTTAGAAAATATTAAAATAAGATGTGGTTGCACCGATAACATAGAAACTCATTTGTATCCCAGGAGCCCAAGTTAGCATGCAAAAACACAATGTCAGCATCTTGCCTTTTGGCCATTATTTTCCGAAAAAAAAAAAAGAAAAACTTCTATAGCGATGGTGGCAGCCTATGTGAGCACATTGCATCAACTGCGTAGTCGGAGTTTAAGAGGGAAATTTTTCCATATTCTTAAATGTGTGGTTTCCATGATTATATGGGAATGTAATATGGGTGTAATCTCCATGTATCCTCATGTAATCTGGGAAATTAATGGGAAATATAATATGTAATATGGGATATGGGAAAAAATATGTAATAGGGGAATTCCTCTTGGAAGGCGTTACCCATTATGGGCAGTTCATGTGGATAAGGTACCTAATTGTAAAAATTGAAGTTAGTAAAATAAGACGAGAAGATGAAGAAGACGAAAGAAATTTGCTGTCCTCACTTTGTTGGACCAAGTAAATAACCTATTTTTTAAAAATGATTTCAATCTTTTGAGAATAAAGGAAAAGCTGCTTCGTACATTTGTTTCGTATTTTCGCTTACTTTTATTTCACCCTCTGTAGACTTTTAATCAACCACTAAATAATTAAATTTTTTCTTAAGCATTTGAAATAATTTTGTGATAATTATGTTTCTATAATATTTCTAAAAGAATAATTAAAAAGATATGATTTATATCAGACAGTGTCATTTTGCTGACTTGCTTTCATTTTAAACTTTCTAATTTATTATCATGAGTGAATATGATGTTATCTTGAATGGAGGTCCGTGGTGTCTCCGACAAGTTAAGCCATAAAAAGTACTGTAAAGCTATAAAATAAAAAAATAAGTAAGAGTTATTATTTAAAACTATTTAATCTCCTCGCAAAACACGAGAAACTTTCATTTCAAAAATTATATTTAAAATAAACTCACGTCATTTTATTTATGTGTGTTTTAAAGCTGATATGAAATATTTGTTGTTAAATATAACAAATGACCAATAGCAAGTCACTGCGAGAGTTCAGCCTAAAACTCAACCAGCGATGTCACACCAAAAATTATAGTATCTCTTTTGGGGAAGTTACGATTTTTTTGTAAGTAGAAGACAAACAAGAAGTTCCAACCATGTCTGAAGCAATGCAACTAATTCTTTGTGAAATGAATTTTTGCAGAAAAATTGTCATCATCTCTTGTCATTTTCTCATTTTTTTATTTAAAAAATATTTCGTTTTTTAATATATGGAAAAAGTGTTCATAAAAAAATTCTGGTCATTTACAACGTCTTTTTTTTTTTTTTTTTTTTTTTTTTTTTTTTCTTTTAAGGAAGCGTAGTCGACATCACATGCTTTGTGATGTCGACTACGTTTTATTTTTTGTTGTTATTGTTGATTAAAAGTAAAAATGATTCTTATTCTTTTATTGAAGTCGTCAATAATCTGCTTAAATAGTCAATTATGTGCCTGTAAGAGCAGATATAAATTATCCGCATTGGTTTGTCTTCGAATGGATTCTTCAACGAAACATTATGATATGGTATAGCTTGTTATTATGATTAAAATTTATTTAAAATTTTAAAAAAATTATTTTTATCATTAAAGAAAAAAAGTATTCTGAAGAAAGAGTACATTTTGGAAACACTTTTCCTACTTTAATCAAATGTTTTTACTTTTGAAAAAAAAACATTTGAGTTCATTAAAAAAATTTTAAATTATTATTTATTATTAATGGAGAAAATATCCATTTGGAAATGAAGGACATCATATTTTTTTATAAATATATAAATCCTTATGACTGAACTTTCATAAATAAAAATATGTTTATATTGTTGCATTTGACAAATTTTTTAAATGTTTCTTCTAACTTAAACAATTTTACTATACTTATTAATCTGAAATCTTCTCACAAATTTCAATTTATCACTTGAAATTCTGATTTACCACTTTTTTCTGTAGCCTAGATTTAATATAAAACTCCAAGTGATAACTAAACTAATTTTCAATAGCTCTCAAAATTCTGTTATTAATAACTTATATAAAATTGATTACGACATCTCTTTGCATTGTTTTCTTAAAAGACCAAAACGCGTATTAAACATCAATAAGTAGACCGGTTTTTCTTTTTTTTTTTATTCATCTGTCTCTGGTCCTGGTTGTTCTTGGTTAGGTTCGCGTTTCGCGTATGATTGTTTATGAAACTGCTACTGCGTGGGTGTTCTGCTGTGCTATGGTTCTAGGTTTACTTTTGGTATTTTTTTTAATGATTGTATCTTTTTCGTTTTTTCTCTTATTCTATATTATCTGATTATTATGCAATATGTTTATAATTTCAATGGGCTGTGACCAACTGCCACTGTTTTTATATGCTGCTACTAGGAGGTCTGGTCGCTTCGCGACCAAGGTACTCCATTTAAATACACCGATTCTAAACTAATTTTCATTAACAACAGTGTTTGAAAATATTTTAAAAGTGTAAATCAACAATGATATTGATTATCACTTGAGTAATAAGGAAAATAATAAATTTGTAAACATGGAATTTTTGTACATATATTCTCTATATAAACAAAAATTATTATATTCTCTATGTAAACACTCTTATCAATCATTGTTATCATTATTTTTTATTTTCAGACAATTTTACATCCATTTAAATTACCTTGCAGTTCAACAATCTCAGAAACTTTTCAAGAAATTCTTAAATTATTCATTCTTAACAAATAAATTAACTCAAACTTAATTAACTCCAGAACTTATTCCAGTGATGCATGCTCTAATAAAATAATTTCTAATTGAAACAAAGCATTTAGTAATTACATATTATTTCTATTAGAAGAATATAAACTACTCAAAATGGCGCTTTCCCGATTTCATATAAATATTATAATTTACATAACTGCTTCATATAAATTTCTACAACATAATTGCAGCTAAATGATAAATTTATGTTAATTAAAAAAATAATTCTTGCAAAATTTTTTTGTAGTATGCATGGAGATTTTATATTTTAAATAATAAAAGGAGAAAAATTTAAGAGAATTAAAAAAAGAAAAGGAAGAAAAACAGAAAATTTTCGTAGATTTAGTAAATGACTGTAAATTTAGAGGATTTTGAATAAAAGACTGTTATTTAGGAAAACAAAATGTGCCACTAATTTCTAACAAGCTATGTGTAGCTCAATGTGGTTGTACAACAACACTTATCTTAATTCGCTATATAGAATGATACATCTTATACATATATGTCATTACAGTGACGAATGGCCTCAAATCATAAGTCCCACAATTTAAATCCATTGATAAATATTTATTATTTTATTTCTATTTTAATATAATAGAGGATAACTGTTAATTATTAACTAACTAACTAACGACTACTACTACTACTAACATCAACAACAACAACTACTACTACTAACAATAACAACTACTACTACAAACAACAACAACAACTAATACTAAAAATAACAACTACTACTATTACTAACAGCAATAACAACTACTACTACTACTAAAAGCAACAACAACTACTACTACTACTAACAGCAATAATAACTACTACTACTAACAGCAACAACAACTACTACTACTAACAATAACAACTAATAATATCAACAACAACTACTACTATTACTAACAGCAACTACTACTACTAACAGTAATAACTACTACTACTACTAAAAATAATAAGTAATACTTCTGCTAACAGTAACAACTACTACTACTACTACTACTAAAAATAACAAGTACTACTTCTACTAACAGTAACAACTACTACTACTTCTACTACTACTACTACTAAAAATAACAAGTACTACTTCTACTAACAGTAACAACTACTTCTACTTCTACTACTACTACCAATAACAATAACAACTACTTATAATAATAACAACTACTACTAGTAATAACAATAACTACTACTGCAACTAACTAAATAACTACTACTACTAACAATAACAAGTACTTCTGCTACTAACAGTAGCAACTACTAATAATACTAACTTAATGCTATTAACAATTAATACTAATAACGATAACAATTAATACTAATAACAATAACGACTATTACTAATAATTAATTAATTAATTATCAACATAATTGAGAAATATTTAATATAATTATTCCACCATTGGGAAATATTTTAGCAACTCATTAAGTTATCTGTCCTTATACTAGTTATCTGTCCTTATGTCCTTATACCCAGATAAAGTTATATTTACGGTGTCACTGGATTTTTACCTTCTTCCAATTAAAAACATTTTATAGATTTTACGAAATAATAAAGTTTCGCGAATTACTATAAAGTAAATATTACCATATCGCATTACATTACAAGTATCTCAGTTCACATTTCTTTTCAGCGAAATTTTTCAGCAAGGCAATACAGTTTATTTTCCCTGAACCCTAGGTTCAAAAGAATGCTTGTCACCGTTCCTCAACGGCAGAAGATGAATCTGCAACATTAATCTAATAGCACCTTAATTCCTGCTACATTTGGGGAGATAATATTCCCCTCATGCCTCCAATTCATCTTCGAGCCATTCCTGACAGAGGACTGAAACAGATAAAGTAAATCTGTAGATTAGAAAAATCCTTCATCGACAACGTGGAAAGGAGTAGGAATCTCAGATGCAACCACTATGATTTCGCACCAAAGTGTAGTAGCTCAATGTAGGTGTAGAGCAACAAGCTTCTACGGTTAAAGCTAAAAAAGCTTAATTCGCTATATAAAATAATAAATGTTATACATATATCTCATTCCAGTGACGAAGAACCTCAGATCCTAAGTCCCACAATTTTAATCCATTGAGGAATTTTTATTATTTTATTAGTATTTTAATATAAGAGTGAATAATTGTTAATTATTAACTAACTAACTAACTACTACTACTACTACTAACAGTAACAATTACTAATACTACTAACTGTAACAACTACTAATACTGCTAACAATAAAAACTAATAATGGTAATAACAATTAATTAATGATTAACATAATTTAAAAAATATATATTAAGTACTTTTAAATTATATTAATCATTAGTTAATTGGTATTAGTAGTAAAAATTTTTGTTAGCAGTATTAGTAGTTGTTACTGTTAGTAGTATTAGTAATTCTTACAGGCGAGAATTAATTGGCGAGATAATTATATCTCGCCTTTGAGAAATATTTTAACAACTCATTAGGTTATCTGTCCCTTATACACAGATAAAGGGATATTTACGGTTTTATTTATTTTTTTTACCTTCTTCCAATTAAAAACATTTTATAGAGGTTACGAAACAATAAAGTTTCACGAATTACTATAAACTAAATATTACCATATCGCATTACTTTACAACCACATTTTTTTCAGCGAAATATTTCTGCAAGCCAATAAAATTTCTTTTCCGTGAACCCTAGGTTCAAAAGAATGCTTGTCACCGTTCCTCAACGGCAGAAGATGAATCTGCAACATTAATCTAATAGCACCTTAATTCCTGCTACATTTGGGGAGATAATATTCCCCTCATGCCTCCAATTCATCTTCGAGCTATTCCTGATAGCGGACTGAAACATTTCCATCTGTGACACGAAGACTTTCTGACACGTTCCATCTCAATTTGGTGTCAAGTGTTCCCGAACACAGGGCACTGTGTACCCAGTGCTTAGAGAGGGAACTTGGAACCACTTGATTGATTCGCGCGATTTAAGAAAATCTACGATGACAAACACGCCTTTTTTTTCCAGTTATCTTTTTACAAGAAGAACTATCTTCCAGTCTTACAACCTGAGAGGTGCCCTTGCCAAATCTGCTGGGGAGGGGGAACTGATAATTTTGCTTGTAAGCACACACCTAGAGACGCCCTAGTCCATGTTTATAGGGTATCGTGTTGAGTTGCTAATATGGGGTATATCTCGAACAATGTATCTTCCAGAAAATGAATCATTTCAGCTTTGGAATGCTGTTCTTTTTTAGGTCATTCGTGACTGTGAAATTCTTCGGTTTTTTGCAATAACGAATAATGTGTAAGGAATCTTTGGTAATAGTCGATGCATTATTTACAATTGTATTAATATCTGCTCTAATATATTATAAGATCTTAACTTCTGTTGCACATTAATGGAAATTGCTCGCTTATTTTCAATAGCGCATAATGTATAAGGAATCTTGTGTAATAGTCGATAAATTATTTACAATTATATTATTAATATCTCCCCCAATATGTTTTTAAGTTCTCAACTTTTTGATTCTTTTATTTTCAGAAATATTAATTAAAAATAAAATATTATTAAATTAGAATGTGGATGTCAAATACACATGTGGATGTCTTATATTTATATACGAGTACTTCACAAGCAGTAAATCGTAAATACAATAATTTTATCCCATTTTTAAAAAAAAAAAAAAAAAACGCGAATTACTCTAGTCATTTTCCCCGTTTTGTTCTTTTTATTAAACAAATTAATTATATAATGGCAAAGAAGCATCATTTATTGTTGCTCCAATTATAGTAAAAAATATTGTAATGTTCAGCTGTTCAGATTGTTCAGCTGGATTGTAATTGGGTGTGATTGGGTTGAAATACTTGAGGCATAGGTTTGAGAACTCACAGCTTTGTTGACACGCGTACACACACCACATACTTACAATTTGAGACAGACAATATTTAACACATTTAAAGGTATATAATATTAGATTGGTAGAAGGATTCCCCTTCAATTCCGAAAATCCAATACTTAGGTTTGAGCGGATGCGCGGAATATACTACATCTCCGTGTAAGAGTCTGTAAGTCAACTTATATATAGAACTATGTTCAATATATTTCCTCTCGGGGGGAGAGATCGTAAACTAAGCGTTTCTCAGCAGGTTGCGCAACTCTTCCTCTCGAATGAGAGTCTCGAGGCCTGCTGACCATTTCTCCCGAAAGTCACAGGGGATGTACTTGCAGTGCGTAGGGTTTTGACTTGTAGCTCTACGGACATTTTTTTTTCACTTTAGGATAATTAGACAGCGACCTACAGTTTAACTTGGATTCCGAACCACTCACAAACATCCATGTTACCACCAGGATTTGAATCTGAAGCCTGTGAGACCAAAGGTCAGAGCGCTAGCTGTTGGCCATCAAGTAGCTACAGCGTGTAGGAGGAAGAGCGATTACAAAACTGGATTTCTAATGGATATAAAATCTCACTTCGTAGAAAGCGCCCACCAACTGAAAGTTGGATTTGCCCACTCATCTGATGGCAAGCCTCTGATTGGCTGGCATTTAGGATATTCAATTTTAATCCAGTGGAAACCCATCTTAAGAAGTAATTGAAAATAAATATAATGATTTTATTGCATATGGGCTCTTGAATTCCTGGAATAAACCCCAAGTAAACAAATAAACCCCAACCCCAATTCTATGGCATCAGAAATAAGCAGATCCCGCATCAAAAACCAGAAATAAGAACAGTGGATGTCAATAAGAAGAGGGGATGTTAATTTCGGCAAAATGTGCATGCGTCTTGCATCTAGGTCTAGGTTGATTGTTGGTAGTTTCCTAGGTTATCTCTAACCTCCCAAATCTCCCCCTGGGTTATCTCTAACCCTAAAAGTCCGCCCTCAAGGTAAAGCCTGCCTTCAGTAAGCTGTTCGTAATATACTGAAATCAAACACGTGATTTTAAAATCCTTTAATTTATTAATTGTAAAAAGAGCAATTATTTGATTAAGATTTTCATGGGTTTTTTTTTCCAAGCTGATTTCTTTAGATGCAACTTTATTATTATTTTTTTTTTAATTCCGAAATCTCACTTAAAATTTTTCTAGTAGAATTATTTATTCTTTGAATTTGGGGCCTGATGGCCAAGTGGCAAACGCTCTGGTGCTCGGTACACAGGTTTTGGATTCGTGTTCCGAAGGTGCCATGAATGTTTGTAGTGGTTCGGAATCCACTATAAACCGTAGGTCCCTCTCTAATATGATCGTATAGCATTATGGGGGTAGTGTTACTCGCGTCAGTAGCATATCTTCAAGCTACACGTGCCCCCTAGGTAGTGCTAAATGAGTATCAGCAGTGCAGCCGTTGTGTATGGCATAAAGATTAACTGTCTCTGTATTGCCAGCTGCATTAGAACAACAACAAAGTACATAGTCCAACAATGGTTAACTGTCTCTGTATTGAAAGCTACATTAAAACAACAAAACACATAGTACAACAATGGCCAAAGAAAAATATCGAATAACAATCATTTCAAATTTAAAAGCTGTTAATTTCAAACTTTGTCTTCTATATAAAGAAAAATAAAATAAAAATATCTCAGCATAACTTTTGAAAAACAGGAGCAAAAAAAGAAAGAATCCGCTTACACAGTTCTTATCACTTAAAAACCGACGAAATTACCGCGAATATTTGGGACAGACGTTGAAAGCCAAATAATCCTTTACGATGCCCGAATCAGCCAATTGTGGTGCGAGGTAATTCATCATGGCGCGAATGCATCTCGCAATCAGGGAAGAAGGAATTGCGCAGAGGAAAAAAGATTAAATAGTGGCTTTTTATCGACAACCACTCGACGGCTTTTTTACTTTACTATGTATTTCCAAAGACCGGTTACGATCTTCGATTTTAATCCGAGGGAAACCCATCTTAAGAAGTAAGTGAAAATAAATATAATGATTTTATTGCATATGGGCTCATGGATTACCGGAATAAATCTATGGCATGCCCTGTCCTATGGCAAATCCCAGTCCATGGCTTCTACAGCATCAGAAACGAGAAAAGTAGATGTCAATTTCTGCAAAATGGACATGCACATCATTCCATCCAGGTATAGGTTGATTGTTGGTAGTTTTCTATGTTGGTGGGCCTGAATGGCCGAGTGGCTAGCGCTCTGTACCACAGGTTTCGGGTTCCAGTCCCGGCGGTGCCATGGATGTTTGTAGTGGTTCGGAATCCACTTCCCACATCATTACCAAACTACAAAGGGTTCAGCTCTAGACACAGTGATATGGTGTGGTGTAGTAGTGGTAGCGGATGTTTCCAAGGTTATTTCTAACCTCCCTAATATCCTCTTGGCTTATCTCTAACCCTAAAACTGCTCCCTGAAGAGAATGTCTTCTCTTCTTACTTAAATGAAACACGTGTTCCACATGGACAAATATATCGAATAACAAACATTTTAAACGTAAAAGCTTTTAATTGTTACAATTGTGCAATTAATTGTGTACAACATATTCCTAGAGGCAAGATGCATGCACACTTTGCTGAAATTGGCATCTGCTTTTCTGGTTTTTGATGCTGTAGACGCCATAGACAGGGGATTTGCCATAGGACAGAGCATGCCATAGATTTATTCCGGGAATCCATGAGGTTAGATGCAATAAAATCATTATATATAACTATAAGGGTTAAAATCTAGGATCCTGTACCCTTTGTGCCAAACACATCGCCAAGTTGCCAAGTCGGTAAGTAAGCATAGAAATGAATGGGCCAGGTAGTTTGCGCGGTAAAATGATATTACGCCAAAATCCTTTACTGTGTTGCCAAATCGCCAAGTAAACAAACAAAAAGGTTGCCTAAGTGCGGTGTCATTGTAAAGTGCTATTTCGCCAAAATTTATAGCCAAACAGTGCTTTTACGCCAACATTAGCAGCCAAATAGCTATTACGTCAAAATTTATTCCTGAAAAGGCTTTGAAGCCAAAGTTTATCGCTTTAACGCCAAATATTATCACTATCCTTTATAGCCATTTTTCACTAAGCAAATTTTGTTATATAGCTTCTTTTAAGCCAAAAAATGCTTTATCGCCAATATTTATCACTTTATAGCCACATTTTTTCACTAAGTGAATCTTGTTTTTTGAGGCGCTTTTACGCCAAAAGTTGATGCTTTATCGACACATTTTTATCACTAAAATTTTTTATCTCTGGAATACTTTTGCGCCAAATGAAACCGCTTTTACACCGCAATGTAGCGCTATTATGCCAAGAAAATTATATCTAAAATGCCTTTACGCCAATTTATATCGCTTTATCGCCAAATTTTTACCACTATTATGTCAATTTTTTACGCCACATATTGCCGCTTTAACGCCAAAATATATCATTATTTTGTCAACATTTTATTCCTAAATTGCTTTCACACCAAATTAAATTGCTTTATCGCCAAATTATTATGTGGAATTTTATTTTGCTAAGTCACAAAAAAGTATCGTTTAAACAAAGATAATAATCACTGTTAATTGATAAAATTTCACCAAAGTTATTCGCCAATTCTTTTTTTTTTTTTTTTTTGTAATGTCATAAAATAAGTCATGTTCTTTACGAAGCAGAATTCAAATGATAAATTAATATTAACAAAAGATAAAAAAGGAGAAAAAACTAGAGAATAACTTACCTTCCTCTGTGGTGGAAACAAACCTTTTATTCCATCGGTGAAATCATAAATTATTTTGCGGATGTCACATTTGTGCTGGCGCCGCCACATGCTCTCTGCCAGATAATTATCAAATGTTCCGGACACATTATTTTATTAATATTAATTTATTTTGTAACGTTAACTTCTAAAAATCTAAAGCTTTAAATATTCCGAGCGAATTCTAATTACTGTTGTCACAAAATCCTAACTAATCGAACATCTTTAAAAAGGAAATTAATTATTTAAGAATAAAATATAAGTTATTAATAAATAAAAAAAATCGTTTTTCTTGTTTGTTTCTTACTTTCCTGAGTGGCAACTTCATAAATATTGTTTATATTCTGAATCAGTGACCGACGTACGCTGTAAGAATAAGTTCGGAATAATCAATAATTTATTGGAATACTAATTTAAAAGAATATATATTTCTGTTCTTATTTACTGCAAATAACTATTCTGCAAATAATAATATAATCGCAATAACAATAAATAGTCTTTATATTGTTTGGAAAATGAAGCTACGAATTCCTCTAATTATAGTATTGCAACCCTAAAGAAATTGGCGGAAAATTGGCGAAATATTCAGGGTTGCAAGATTGGCGACTTCCTCAGGGGTACAGTATCCTGGATTTTAACCACTATAAGGAAAAGAAAAAGAATCTTAGCAACTTTTCAAAAGCATAAACAAAAAAAAAGGAAAATAAATAAAGAAAGAACCCCTCTTACACAATTCTTATCACTTAAAAACCGACGAAATCCTCACGAATAGCTGGAATAGACATTGAAAGCCAAATAATCTTTTACGATACCCGAATTAGCCAATTGTGGTTCGAGGTGATTCATCATGGCGCTAATGCATCTCGTAATCCGGGAAGAATGAATTGCGCAGCAGAGGAAGAAACACCCGACCGAAGATTAATTAGTGGCTCTTATCAACACTCTGTACCACAGGTTTCGAGTTCCAGTCTCGGAGGTGCCATGAATGTTTGTAGTGGCTCCGAATCCACTTTAAGCTGTAGGTAACGGTCTCATATGAACCGTAGAGCGTCGCAGAGCCCAATCAGATTTCTTCTCACCCACCATTCCCTTATTGCAAAGAGGCAACTCAGCTCTATGCACAGTGCTGTGGTGTGGTGTAGTAGTAGTAGTGGTAGTTTTCTAGGTTATCTCTAACGTAACAAATCTTTCCAGGGTTATTCACTGACCCTAAAAGTGCTCCCTGAAGACAATGTCTTCTCTTCATAACCATCAATAGGCTGTGCATAATATACTTGAATAAAACACTTGTTCAACAGATGGACAAAAAATATCAAATAACAATCATTCCAAACTTAAAAGCTTTTAATTTCAAAATATAAGGAAAAGAAAAACAACCTTAACAACTTTTGAAAAGCAGAAACAAAAAAAGAAAGAAAGAAAGAATCCTCTTACACAGTTCTTATCACTTAAAAACCGACGAAATTACCGCGAATCGTTGGGATAGACGTTGAAAGCCAAATAATCATTTACGATACCCGAATTAGCCAATTGTGGTGCGAGGTGATTCATCATCAAGCTAATGCATCTCGTAATCCGGGAAGAATGAATTGCGCAGCAGAGGAAGAAATACCCGGCCGAAGATTAATTAGTGGCTCTTATCAACAACCACTCGACGGCATGTTTGCTTTATTAGGTATTTTCCAAAGACCGGTTCGTCGCTTTTTTAATGAACAACATCTGTTCCATGGCCTGCAGATTAAGAGGAGGTAAAAAGAATACAAATACTTTTCGGTATTGAGGTAGGTTTTTTTTTATTGCAGTGCTAGTTTTTGTTTTTTTTATGTTGGAAGAGCTTATAATAATAATGTAATTCGAATTTCAGAAGTAAAATGTTTCAACAGTGAATAAGTTTTAATGATCTGTCAGCTGATTAAATCCGTACAGAAGTCAGTCACGTGACAATATTTCCTTTTATGTTTATTAATATTTTTGAAATTTACTTTCAAGGATATTGTTTACTTTTTACATTGTTATAAGGATATTGTTCACTTTTTATATTGTTACAAGGATATTGTTTACTTTTTATATTGCTACAAGTATATTGTTTACTTTTTATATTGTTACAAGGATATTGTTTACTTTTTATGTTGTTACAAGTATATTGTTTACTTTTTATGTTGTTACAAGTATATTGTTTACTTTTTATGTTGTTACAAGGTTATTGTTTACTTTTATGTTGTTACAAGGTTATTGTTTACTTTTTATGTTGTTACAAGGTTATTGTTTACTTTTTATGCTACAAGTATATTGTTTACTTTTTATGCTACAAGTATATTGTTTACTTTTTATGTTACAAGTATATTGTTTACTTTTTATGTTACAAGTATATTGTTTACTTTTTATGTTACAAGTATATTTACTTTTTATATATTGTTTACTTTTTATGTTGTCACAAGGTTATTGTTTACTTTTTATGTTATAAGTATATTGTTTACTTTTTATGTTGCAAGTATATTGTTTACTTTTTATGTTACAAGTATATTTACTTTTATGTTGTTACAAGGTTATTGTTTACCAAGAACATTTTCTTATTTCGAATTCTATGTAAAGTTAAATAGATTAAAATAACACGATTGAAAATAGATTTGCGATTAAAATAATTCAATTAAATCTACAAAAGTAAAAAACTTTTATTAAAGGTAATTAATTTTCAAATACATATATTTTTCAAGTACTTTTTAATATATTAAATACTAATACTTTTTAAATATTTTATACTTTAAATACTTAATATTATTTTAAATACTTTCGTATGAATTAATTTAAATATATGTTAAAACAAGATAAATAAAAACACCAAATTAAAAAGGTTACATGTAAAAAGATACAATTACGTATATTTAATTTTAACTAATATATGATCTTCAGGTAAGAAGCAATCCCTAAAAATAAACATATTCTATGCCTGTTTTATATCATATTGAAATTGTACGCATAAATTATGAAAGATGAATAGGAATTGAAAAAACTGATGGCATAAACAAGAATTACTCAAGCGTTCAGAAATTATTGTGAATCCGTTTGTAAAACATTTGTTGAGCTATATCCAATTGTAATTACAAATATTTACTTTCAATTATTAAAAATTACTAATTAATTCTTGTGTATTTTGATATTTGCATATTATTTTTGATATTGAAACACATCACCTTGTCTGATAGTATACATAACATCATATGATTGTTGTACATACTATCAGTCAAGGCGATGTGAAAGTTTATGAACACAATTCAAGAATTAGAAAGCCAATTAGCCCGCAATAAGTTAAAAGAAACAAATGGAGCATGTCAAAGGATAATGAAAAAACGGAAATTGTATACTTACATCATGAAAGATAAGTAGGAATTGTAATAAACTGATAACATAAACAAGAATTACTCAAACTTGGAGAAATTATTGTGAATCAGTTTGTAAAAGATTAATTTAACGATATCCACCTGTAACTACAAACATTTTCTCTCGATTTATTAAAAATTATTAATTAATTCTTGTTAATTGACCTTTGCATCATACTGTATTAAAACACATTGCATACTCCATATTTTAATTCTGCTAACGTTCGTATAAAAAAAGACGCCATTTTTCAGTTGTGCCGCTATCGTTACAAAAAAAAAGAGTTTCGTCGTCAAACACTATTTTAAAAAAATTTGACTGATAGCATGCATAACATCATCATCATAGTATAACATCGATAGTATACATAACATCATATGATTGTTTACGTACACCATCAGCTAAGGCAATGTGAAAGTTTACGAATACAATTTAAGAATTAGAAAGACAATTAGCCCGCTATAAGTTAGCAGAAGCGAGTGGCACCAAGGACAACCACAATGGGTAAAAAAAAGCAAATTAAAATGAATGAGAATTAGAAGGAAAATTGCAACTGATGATAAATCATTCGTTAACTACGAGAGAGTAAAAAAAAGTTTGGGAGGAAAAATCTTAACTGATGATAAATCATTCGTTCCTCATAGAGGGAAAATTCTAAGAAAGAATTAGGAAGAAATTGCATTGAAGTATCTATCCCCAAGCTATTGTGATAATAATTAAAAATTAATTTTAAAATCCATTAATATTATTAATTGTTTTAAAATTAACGAAGAATGATGAGAATTCTAACAGTGAAATTTAGTTAATTTTTTCCCTCCTAATTAGGTGCTCATTATTTCAGCATTTGATTAATAAACTGATAAGCTGAGGTAAACTTTGGTTTTAGTATGTTGGTATAAGTATTTGACTAATTAAGTCGTTAGTATGTAAGCAATTTCTTTAAAGGCACGCCATTTTGGACTGTTACTATTATTCCCTTCGGAGTGGAAAAAAGAAAGTCTTCAAATAAGATTTACTTGCAAAAAAATCCCTTCATTTACACGTCATAGGGGAAAAAAGGGAAATTTCTAATAGTAATAAAATAAAATTAGAAACTATCTTGCTATACGAGTAATCGGGCCTGAATGGCCGAGTGGCTAGCGCTCTGGCGGTCCGTACCACAGGTTGCGGGTGCGAGTCCAGACCGTGCCATGGATAATGCCTTATATTATATACCTTATCGTATTATTTTTGAAGTATTACTGTTGAAGGCATTCTTAAATGAAATTCATACAATATATCGCAGCAATCAACCTAAATTACTCATTATAAAAATAATAAATTTATTTCAAGACAGTGTTAACATTGAATCTTTTGAGGTAAAACAAATATGATAGTTTACCACATTCTCTTTCTCGTAGTAGTCTTCAAAAACATGCATTAATTACACATATATAGAACAAAATGAAAAATAGAATTGACAAGAAAATAGCAATTGTTTGATAGAGTTGCTATTTTCAATCGATTGAAAAAAGGAATGAAAATTTATTTATTCAGATCTAAAAATTATTTATTTATACGAAATCCTTATAATCTACAGCATCGAAATTGAAAATTTTAGATTCACTTGTACATCAAAGTGTAAAACGCAAACTTCTGCGGAACTATTAAAAGTATATATCTATATATTTCTAAAGTTCCAAAAAGAAATTTAAAAAAAATGTAAAATATATATACCACCAATCCAAAACACCAGTTATAGTTTCAAAAAGCAGTAAATTATTCCACCTACTTAGAAAAATATGTAGATGTATTAAGTAATAAAAAAATGCTTTGTAATCTTTGTTTATCAAAATAAATGTTCTTACATCGTCTCAATATTATAACAGATATTCCATCTTATTCTGAAAGAATAAATATATATATACTTCAGATTTTACAATTTATCCGACTGTTTTCTTTTAAAAACTTAATAATGAACCTTTAATCGCTTTAGCTGCTGATATTTTCTGTTAAGTAAATCAACAATAACGCTTAATGATGATGAATATAGTTAATGATGTTTTTTCTTGCCAAATTGGAAATTATCTTTTGTTTGGCGTTATTCTGACATGATAGGAATTGCTGCTTTTGCATGAAATAACATTAATTCTATTAAAAATAATGTTGAGATTTTTTTTCTCTCTATTTAGGAAAACATCTAAATGTATTAAATAATAATAATAAAAAAATACTTTTTAATCTTTGTTTTTCAAAATAAATGTTTTTACATCATCTCAATGTTATAACATATAATCTATGTTATTCTGACAGTATAAAAATGTATACTTCAGTTTCTGCAATTTATCCGACAGTTTTCTTTAGAACTATTTCTTTAATCGCTTTAGCTGCTGATATTTTCTGTTTAAGTAAATCAATAATATCGCTAAATGATGATGAATACAGTTAACGATGCTTTTCCTTTGCCTTATCTTTTGTTTGGCGTTATTCTGACAGGATACGAATTGCTGCTTTTGCCTAAATTAGCATTAATTGTGTTTATCAAAAATATTGTTGAGATTTTTTTTTTTACGCTTAGACGTGAAAAGTAATTTGCTTTGTTTTACATTTCACGTTATGTCATCAAATAAAAAAAATAAATAAACAGATTCAAGTTTAAGCAGTTGTTAAGTATAAGAAATTTTAAAGCTTTTAGACTTACAATTTTTTTTCTGTAGTATAATCTGCTGAAAATTGAGATGGATTTATTAAATTAGTAGCTGAGTATTGTATGACATAACACAATACAATAACATAAAACAATAATGTATCAAATTATTTTACTAACTGGTTGAGTAGAATTGAAGTTTGGGCTGTCTATAATAGATGAATACAAAAACTGTGGAATTTGATTACAGATTTTAATTTTGAAAAATGTTGTTTTTTGTTTCTTATCCCACTTTATAGACATATAGACCAAGCCCACAAATCCATATGGACTCATGGTTGAAGGGAAAGGGGGACAACTTTTTGTTGTGATGGAGCACATATAGGTAGAAGTCTGAATTGGCTCCGTGTCGCTCTACTTCACGAAGTACAGCATCATGGAGAGAGATGAATCCGGGACCTACGGCTTAAAATGGTTTCCGAAACATTACAAACATCCATAGCAATACCGGGATTCTCGAAACCTGTGGCACCGATAGCCAGACCGCTAAACAGTCGGTCAGTCAGGCCCTGATTTTGAAAAATAAAATTATTGACTGCAACAGACGCTTGTTAGCGAATTCTAGTACACTAGTTAACCATATTAACACTGAGCCACAACTTTGATCTAATCAAGTCCTAGAATTGTTTTGACATTTCAACTCTATCAATCCAGCAGCAAGATTAAACCTGGCACATGACTGAATGGATGAAATTTGAGTCTAGCTTTCTAATAACTCCGCTTAAGATTTCATTAACCATCTATAACGGATACAAAGACTGTGGAATTTGATTATATATCTTGATTTTGAATAATGAAACTATTGACTGCAACAGATACATGTCAGCAAATTCTAATACGCTAGTTAACTAGAACATTAACACTGAGCTACAATTTGGGTCTAATCAAGTCTTAGAGTCATAATCAAGTCCTTAACGCTGAATCATAACTTGGGTCTAATCAAGTCCTAGAGTACTAATTAGTAAGTAAGAATACTAACCAAGTCCTAGTCCATTTTGAAAAATGAAACTATTCACTGCAACATATGCCTGTCTAGTACTCTCATTAACTAGAACATTAACACTGAGCCACAACTTGCGTCTAATCAAGTCTTAGAGTGCTAATCAAGTCTTTAGCACTGACCATTAACAATGAGATCTTGGTCTATTCAAGGGGTCAAGTCTAGTCAACATTGAACTTGGGTCTAATCAAGGGGTCAAGTCTAGTCAACATTAAACTTGGGTCTAATCAAGTCTTACAGTCCTAATCAATTTCCAATCTATTCTTTCTAGAAACAGTTTAAGATTTCATTGACTTTCTATAATGGATGTAAAGACTATGGAATTTGATTACAGATCTTGATTTTGAAAAATGAAACTATTCACTACAACAAACGCCTATCAGCGAATTCTAGTACGCTAGTTAACTAGAACATTAACTCTAACATGTTAACACTGACTCACAACTTGGGTCTAATCAAGTCCTAGAATTGTTTTGGCATTTCAATTCAATCACCCTGCAACAACATTATGTCTGGCACTTGACTAAATTGATGAAATTCGAGTCTAGCTTTCCAGTAACTTCACTTAAGATTTCATTGACCATCCATAAAGCTTATTCTTTCATAAACGAAGTATTTCATGTCAAAATGGAAATTAAAAGCATGCCAATCGTCCGTACGCAATGCGCGTCACGTAGTTTCTCTTAAGACGTCTTTCACACCCTTTGAAGTGGACAGATATGCTGAGAGAGAGAGTATAAACTCTTCGTGTATTTTATGCGTCTGCGTCTATTAGGAACAACCAACTCTTTCATCTGGAGCATTAAAGACCATCAAACACGGATGATTATTTCTTTATGATGTGGACTCAGCGACTTGAGGATGCCATAAATTTGCGTCCACCCAGATCAAAATAAATATTAATCCTCTTATTAAAGCACTATCTCCCTATCCAGAAACACACATCTAAGTAGTAATATATTTTTTTTTTTTTTATTGAAGATAGAGGCACTAGAATGTAACATCAAACAGATGCGTTTTTTTATAGTCGGGTGTGTAGTATGGGTTGGGTGTGATGTTGATAAAGGGCTTCCGTTACATTTTGAGTCTTAAATTACGACTAGTGATATTTATACTTTTGCGCAATTTGAGAGTCGGACCTCTTAAAGAAATGATAAAAGATGCCATTCAAGAGTGGGTGGGTTGGATATTTTTTATTTTGTAATGAATTTTTACTTCCGTCTTTTACGGACGTGAAGATTACGTGTTTAGGGGGTTGTTGAAATACAAGTGGACAAACATGATTGTTGACTTTGCTTTAATAGCGATGACATGGCCTACGTTCTTATCGAGGATAATCGAGTGCTAATTTGAAAGACATAAATTTGAATAAAGTAAGTACTGCTTGATGGAAATAAGTACTGTTTGCTTAAAGGAATAATAATAATAAATGCTATTTTTGTACATTATACGTAAATCCATAACAAAATCAGTCGGAGATCGTAAAAATGTTATTTTTTATTCATGTGGCCTTTCTTCTTCAAACAAGACATTTATTTTATTTAAAAAATTGATAATTCATTAGCATGTCAATTAAAATTAATTATCAATTTAATTAATTAATTAATTAACAATAATCTAATAATAATAATTTTAATCAATTAACAATAATCTAATAATAATCATTTCAATTAATTAACAATAATCAATTAAAATTATATTAATACATCCCATCGCTAGGCACTACTTTTCGCATTTCTCTGATTTTTCTTTTTTTCTCTCGCATTTACTTTCTCTTTTCTTTTTCTTCTGTTCAAAGACCTAAATTTGAATAAAGTAAGTACTGCTTGATGGAAATAAGTACTATTTGCTTAAAGGAATAATAATAATAAATACTGTTTTTATACATTTTACGTAAATCCATGACAAATTAAATTAAGATCGTAACTTGATATTTTATAAATCGTAAAACTTGATATTTTATAGGTTTTTTTTATTTATGTGGTCTTTCTTCTATAAACAAGAAATTTATCTTATTAAAAAATTAATTAATCCAATCAAAATTAATTAATGTATTAATACATCCCATCACTAGACACTACTAGACTCGCCTTTTTTAGATTATATATGAATCAGGGCAATTTTTGATTTCTTCAATAAATGGAAGTGCTGTTCAGATAGATCATGCGTTATCGAAGCGAAAGATTGGTAATCAGAAGGAGACTAATCTGACAATAAATTAAATAGAACCTAATTCGCCCTTGTCTACATATTTTATCTAAATTAATTTTCTACATATTTGTATCTAACTTAACTGTCTACATATTTGTATCTAATTTAACTTTCTACATATTTTTAACTAATTTAACTATCTACATATTTGTATCTAATTTAATTTTCAACATATTTTTATCTAATTTAATTTTTAACATATTTTTATCTAATTCAGCTGTCTACATATTTTTATCTAATTTAACTGTCTACATATTTTTATCTAATTTAACTGTCTACATATTTTTATCTAATTTAACTATCTACATATTTTTATCAAAATAGAGAAATTAAATCCAACCTTTAAAAAGCCAAATAAATTTCACTTGCTTTAACGAAATGAGGACGATTGCCTCAACTTTCAAATTTATCTGGAGTTAACTCAGTAGATAGAAAGATAAATAAATTAGATTAGTAGATATTTTTTTCTTCGTGTATAATAGACGGATGTATATAATTGTTTTTATTTTAAAGCTGCTTAAAAATCTTAATTGCTAACAGAAAGGTTGATGTAAGTTTTTTGGTACTAGAGAAATAGTTATATTGAGTTAAAAGATATGAGTTTCTCATATAGCTTAATTTTTTTGTATTATACATAGAAGAACTTTGGCTCAGTAAGTGAGGTTAGTTTTCAAATTGCACACATATTTTATCTGTTTATATTCAAAGTGAAATTAGAAAATTTTTGATCGTAAAAATTTAGACACCATCTAAAAATTTTCAAATCATTTACTTCCCTTAATTTGAAAAGAAAATTTAAAATAACCTATATAAAAAAAAACCTAGTAAATAATAATTTATTTTAACATATTAAAATAAAAAAATTGGCAGTAATATTAATTAAGTTGCAATAACTATCATCATTTCAATGAAAAAGTTAGTTGAGAAATTTTTACATTCATAATTATTTACAAATCAACGCATATCTAGTTTCCTTTCATTTTTTCATCATTTTCTTTATTCCAAGCAATTATATTTTTCATGAATAGAAACGCTAGATACGCTCAAGATTATAACATATTTGAAATAAATATAACAGCAATGAAGTTATTATAAAACAACAATGAATTATTTTTTTTCTAGATTCAAGATTCTCAAAAAAAAAAAAAAAAAAAAAAATGTTCATTATAAGAAAAAAAACCTTAACTCGGTGAAAAAATAAACAAATGAAACACCCACATGATGGACAACTGGCAAATTCACATCATTAAACTTAAGTGTTGATGATTCAGCAAATTGAAAATCTCCAGCTGTATTTTCAATTTCTACTGGTAAAAAGATCAATAAAATGATATTGTTGGGGAGTTTGAGTCATTATCAATGGGAAATATCTGTTTACGATTTTACAAATGTTGTTTAAACTTTTTTAAATTAATTTCATAGTTTGTCGTCATCATATTGACATCATCAAATAAGATGTCAAATATGATGAGTCAAATATGACACTGACATCATAAAAGTATGAATTTTCATGAAGCACTCATATAATATTAAGATAACAATACATCCACAGCAATGAATTATTTTTAACAGCAATAAATTATTATAAAACAACAATTAATTACTATTCGACAATGAATTATTATAAAACAATATATTATTGTAAAACAACAATGAATTGTTTTTTCATAGATTCAAGAATCTCAAAAAAATCTAATTCATCATAAAAAAAAAGTTTCTGAAAGGTATTAACAACACTGTAAAAAACAAAACAAATGATACAGCCACATGATGGAGAACGAGCAAATTCACATCATTAAACTTAAGTGTTGACGATTCAACCAATTGAAAATCTCCGTAATATTTTCAATTTGTACTGGAAGAAAGACCAATAAAACGATATTGTTGGAGAGTTTGAATCATTATCATTGGAAAAAATCCGTTTACGTGTTTAGAAATATTGTTGAAACTTTTTAAAATTCATTGTCTGTCGTCATCATATTTGACATCGTCCATATAATGCTGACAGCACAAAAGTATGGACTTCATGAAGCACTCATATAATACTAAGTAAACAGTACATCCACAAAAATGTATTTTTAACAGCAATGAATTATGAAATAACAATGAATTATTATAAAACAGCAATATATTATTATATATCTACAATGAATTATTATAAAACAACAATGAATTATTATATAACAACAATGAATTATAAAACAACAATGCGTTATTATAAAACAATGAATTATTATAAAACAACAATGTATTATTACATAACAACAATGAATTATCATAAGCAATGAATTACTATAAAACAGCAATGTATTATTATAAGACAACAATGAATTGTCTTTTCATAGATTCAAGATTGTCAAAAAAACGTTCATTATATAAAAAAAAAAAACACTGTGAAATAACCAATTAAACACCCACATGATGGACAAGGAGTAAATTCACATCATTAAACTTAAGTGTTGATGATTCAGCAAATTGAAAATCTCCACAATATTTTAAATTTGTACTGGAAGAAGGACCAATAAAAGTGATATTGTTGGGGAGGTTGAGTTATTATCATTGGGAAGTATCTGTTGACCTTCTGACACCCTCTTCCATGGAACGTCCGATGCCCCTAATTTATGCAACAAGCCTTGAATGGACAGGAGGGAGTGCCAGGCCATTACAGAGCCACTCAACAATATTTAATAGCGAGGTCTGGAAAATGTCCCATCGAATTTTAACGCCCCCAATAAATTAGGCAGCGAGACACTGTCTTCCACTGTAGTAGAAAACTCTTTAAAGATGATTAAGCCATGTGATTCTCGACGGGCATCCACCAGTGAAGAGCGTTTTATATTACAGTAGTAAACGACAGAGAAGAGCCATAAAATTAAAGAAAGGGAAAATAAAAAATAATAACGGGCGACATTCAACAAAACCAGGTCGTGAAAATGGTTGCTAAATGACCTCTGTGCTTTAGATATTATCACGATTTTGCGTGCCAGGCTTCTTCTCCTTTAACAAAAAAATAAAAAATAAATACAAAAATCAACGTGTGCCTCTGTTTTTTTTTTTTTTTTTTTTTTTTTTTTTTTTTTTGTCCAATGTCTTCCGCAGCTGAAGTATACGGACACTTCTTAGCACCTATCAAACCTACAATCGCATTCATTGAAGGTGGCGTAACTAATGCGACTCTTAAAATGATTTAGCGCACTGGGTCCGCCAAGACGTGGATGGATATAAATTCAAGCAGTAGTCTTTGCTGAAGGGAAAAGAAAAAAAAAAAAAAAAAAAAAAAAAAAAAAAAAAAAAAAAAAGAAGCAGCGTGTTGTTCCGTTGGTTCGAAATGAAGAGTTCATTTTGTATGAAGTGACTCGCATGTTTCGTATCATGGTATCGCGAAAGTAGGCATATAAATTTCGTCGAGTTCACTTTTTATTCGGATTTATTGTTGTGGTCAAATGAGGCGGGGTGGCCGATTTATGGACCGCATCTGGAACGCTTGTTGAAAGATGGCATATCCACTGACATGTGGCCTTTTTCCCACGCATCAACTGAAGAAGCTGTTCCACCAGGTTAAATTATCAGTTAGGTCACATTTGGAACACAGTATAATAAGCAGATTAAAAAGATAATAATAAACCTTAAAATATCTTACTACATACAATCTGTGAAAATTTTTTCCTTGAAGTTTCATGAAAATCAACTCTATGAAACCATTACGTAAAAGTGCTAATTTACCTGTAAAAACTGACAAACATGTGTGCGAGAGAAAATAAACAATAACAGTTGTTGACAAATAACAACTGTTGATGATGGAAAGAAGCTGAATTCACACTAAATTAGCGGGAAGCCTGATGGCCAAATGACTAATAATGCTCTGGCCTTTAGTATCACTGACTTCAGGTTGAAATCTAGGTTGTGGCGTGGAAGAAATTATTCCAACAGGTTAAATTATCAGTTAGGTCACATTTGAAACACTATAATACGCAGAATAAAAAGATAGTAATAAATCTTAAAATATCTTAAAGTATGCTGCAAGCAATATGTGGACTTTTGTTTCCTGAAGTTAAATGAAATCATTATGAAACTATTACCGAAAAGGGCTTATTTGTTTGTAAAATATGACAAAAATGTGTGCGAGAAAAAATAAATAATTCTTTAAACATAAACATAATAGTTCTTGACAATAAAAGGAAGCTGAATTAACACTAAATTAGACTCAATGCTAAACGCGCAGCCTGATGGCCAAATGACTAACGCTCTGGCCTTTAGTATCACGGGCTTCAGGTTAAAATTCTGGAGGTGGTGTGGAAGAAATTATTCCAACAGGTTAAATTATCAGTTAGGTCACATTTGAAACACTGTATAATAAGCAAATTAAAAAGATAATAATAAACCTTAAAATATCTTGCTACATACAATCTGTGGACATTTCTTTTCCTGCAGTTTCATGAAAATCAACTCTATGAAACCAGTACCCAGAAGTGTTTATCTGCCTGACGAAAATGTGTGCGAAAGAAAATAAACATTTATTTAAACATAACAGATCATGGATAGATAATGGAGAAACTCGCTCATCAAGAGTTCGCAGAATATAATTTAATTATTCTGAGAACTCATAAATAAAACAGGCAATATCTGTCACATATTCGCAAGAATATTATCGTAAAATCAAAGTTAATTTTTTCTCAAAAATTCGACAGCTAATTTTTGAATATATGGATGCACACATAATGTATTTTTTTAATACATTGGTTTTCGCTACTTCGGCCATTATAAAATAAATATATTTTGTAAAAGTGTGATAAATGTCATGGGCCGCGGTTTGGCCGCCCCTGATCTAGACCAAGTCCAAGAACCCATGTGGCCTCTTGGAAGGAGGGAAAGAGGATAGCTGCTGTTGTGATGGAGCATCCGCAGGTAGAAGTCTGCCTTGGCTCCGTGAAGCTGAAGAAAGAGGGCAGTGCCTTCCGAAAGGACATTTAGGGGAAATTACAGCGCATTTGCATATCGTATGAAAGAAAAACCCGCAAAACTCCCACTATGTTACCCCCACTGCCATAGATGTTTGTTAGGGGTTCAGAATCCACTTTAAACTGTACGTCCCGGTCTCATTAATCCTAGTGTGCAATAAAAAAAATCGATTAAATTGAAATAAGGCAAAAACAGTTTTGAAATTGAAAGCACATTTGAACAATTGTTTAACGTTGTTTTACAGACGTAGATTTACTAATGTAGCTTAGCAATTGATTAATTCGGCATTTTTAATACAAAAATAAAAATAAATTTTTAAATGAATTAATTATTAAATTATTAATTAACTAAAATGTTTAAAAACATTTTAAATTTTCCTTTGGAGATTTTATTTTATTTATAATTATTATTATTCTTTGGCTCAACAGCCCCATGGTTGATCAGGACCGTCTGTCCACTGACAGATTTCGAGACAGGAGATGCTTTTTTTTTTACTGGGTAGAGTTGTCAGCCCAATGCCCAACGCTCTACATTCATATTAGACAGGGACCTACGGCTTAAAGTGGATTCCGAATCACTGCAAGCATCTGTGGTACCGGGGGGACTCGAATCCATAACCAGTGGATCTAGGGTCAAAATGATAGTCGACTATTATTATTATTAGTAGTAGTAGTAGTAACAGTAGCTGTAGAAGCAGTAGTAGTAGTAGTAGTAGTAGTAGCAGAGCAGTATTATTATTATTAGTAGTAGCAACAGCTGTAGTAGTAGCAGCAGCAGCAGTAGCAGTAGTAGTAGTAGTAAGAGCAATAATAATAGTAGTAGTTTATCTCAGATGATTAATTATATTCAAGCAATATTTGTACAAGTTGAAATCAATTGTAAGAATATTACTATTTATAGTAATCGTTTTTAGATAAGTAGTCAGCTCTAATTTAATAATATTATTTGTAAAACTATGTATTACTGATAAACATGGATTGACATATCATGACTTCAATTAATATATATATGCAAAATAAGCTTTATTGTAAGCCTTTTTGATTAAAATATTAATTTATATGTGTTTGGCAATATGCTGACTGCTTATCATCACCACTGGATTAAAATTGCGTAAAGTAGCGGTGAAAGCCTAGCCTCGAGAGGTTAATGATATCTAAAACTTTCAATCTTCTTCAAGCTACAGTAAATATTATTTCTCCATTCGTATTCATTTCATTCCCGTGTTATTTTTTTAACACTACACACTATGGAGAGAAACTGACACCATTTCTATTTCACCCCTAGCAGCTTAAACAACACAACCCCGACATAACACATTCGGCGTTGAAACGCAACTGTCAGCGATAACCAACCATTAGGGAGCTCACGGACAAGGGAAAAAGCGGCTAATTCACCCCTCTTAAATCTCAATTACGTAATTACGGCGCTTAGAACCAATGCGGCACCGCTCGCCAGACCACGCCCCTCCCTGCCATTGCACCAATGTACACACCTTTCGACATTCCTCATAGAGATTAATGAGACACGGGTAGGGAATTAATCTATCTCATCTTTTTCCCCTATTGTAAAAAGTCATCCCTATTTCCAGTGCATTTAGGGAATTATTATAAATTTTAAAGATGGCTGTTGATTATTGTAAATGCAATTTGTTGGATGTTTTAAAGTAATTTGAAATTTTATTATGATTTTTCTTTTTTTTTATATTAATGACCATTTTCCTCCTAACACACTATTTGCAATACTTTTTTTTTTCTTATCACAGTTGGTAGACAACAATATCTATACCAAGAGTGGCTAACATAAATGATCTTGCGGACCACTTTGTAAATGCATCATAACACCACGAGCCGCATATAAAATTATATCCCCTATTAGATTTAGATCCACTATAGATGGAGCCTGATGGCCGAGCGGCGAGCGCTCCCGGCGGTTCCATGATGTTTGTAGTGGTTCGGAATCCACTTTAAACCGTAAGTCTCGGTCTCATATGACCATAGAGCGACACAGAGGCCAATTAGACTTCTCACCCACATCATTCCCAAATTATAAAGGGGTAACTCAGCTCTAGGCACAGTGATGCGGTGTGGTGGTGGTGGTGGTAGTAGTAGACCCACTATAGACATATTTTGGAGTGAAAAATTTAAAAATAATGGTATTATTATTGTGTTTACTATTGCGTCTCTGAGATTACTTAAAGTGAAACATAGAGCCTGTTATATTAGATAGCCGCGTCATGCGTTCACAGAATATAATTTAATTATTCTGCGAATTCATAACTGTAGACTCATAAATAAAACAGGCAATATCTGTCATACATTCTCAAGAATATTTTTTTAAATCAAAGTTGATTTTTTAATATATGGATGCACAAATAATGTTGGTTTTTTTTTAATACATTGGTTTTCACTACTTTGGCCATTATGAAATAAATATATATTGTAAAAGCATGATAAATCTCACGGGCCGGAAAAATGTTCAAGGCGGTCCGCGGGTTGGCCAATCCTGATCTATACAAAGTCCAAAAACCCATATGTTCTCATGGAAGGAGGAATAGGGGGTGCAGATTTTGTTGTGAGGGAGCACTCGTAGGTAGAAGTCTGACTTGGATCCGTGATGCTGAAGAAGGAGGGTAGTGCCTTCCGGGAGGGCTTTTAGGGGAAACTACCTCGCAGTTGCGTTTCGTATGCGAGAAAATCCTGAAAACTCCCACCACGAGGCAAGATGCTGAACATCACCAACGCCATCGAGTCTCCTCATTTTTTTAAAACAGTGTTTACAACGCAGTTTGTAAACACGTTGCCACTGTGCCACGAGTCGGGCATTTGCAATATTTGACATGTAGAAAGATACTACTTACTCGTTTGCGTGTCATATAGTGGGAAACCCAAAAAAGTTCCACCATCAATCGAATTTTCAAACCACACAATCTATCATAATCCACTTATAGTTAGTCCACTTATTTTGAAAGCAATTACGGCAATGCATACAGCTAATGTAAATTGAACTCTCTTTCTCTCCCACTATAACTGTACATACAGGTTACGAACCAATATGTTCATTTAATTCAATAGTTGTAAGTTGTAATATAGCCCAACTTGTGACTCAGTAGTAACGTGCACCGTTGGTGTGCATTAGGGAGGAGGTTCAATCCGCTGGCGGCTTTGTTGTAGACATTGTTTGAAAAATCGTGGAGACTCGATTGTATTTGTGATGTTCAGTATCTTGCCTCATTAATTGGACTGCCTGGTGGGAGTTTTCCAGTGTTTTCTCTCATATGATAGGCAAATGCGAGGAAGTTCTCCCTAAAAATCCTCCTGGAGAGCACTGCCCTCCTTCTTCAATAACGCCTGAATGGCCTAGCGCTCTGGCGCTCGTTGCCACAGGTTTCGGGTTCGAGTACTGGCGATACCATGGATATTTGTAGTGGTTCGGAATCCACTTTAAGCCGTAGGTCGCAGTCTCATATGACCGTAGAGCCCAAACAGACTTCTCACCCTCATCATTCCCAGTCTGTAAAGGGGCAACTCAACTCTAGGCACAATGAGGTGGTGAGGTGTAGTAGTGGTTTGGAATCCATATTGAACTGTAGATTACGGTCGAAATACCCCAAGTGTACAAAACAATGACAGTAAAAAGACAAACTAAATGCAGACAAATGCGTTTAAATGCTGCCGTTATAAAATAAATTCATAGAAAAACATGGCATTATATGTTTTAAAAATAATTATTTATTTTCTTAAAAATCTGAAAATTTACTTATACATATTTTTTTATTTTTGTTTCATTTCCCTTTCATTTAGCAGGCTTTATTATTTATTTTAACTATTATCACAGCAAAATTTGTCTTTATTACAAAAGCAGTATTTGATGTTAACGTCAGCAATGCTTGAGGAGGAGTTTTTCATATGCAGACAAATGCGTTTAAGTTCTGTCATTATAAAATACATCCAAAGGAAAAAAATACATCAAATATTTTCAAAATAATAATTTATTCACTGGTAAATCTTTTTTTTTATTATTATTTTTGTTGTACCGCACTTTCATTTAGTAGGTTTTATTATTTATTTTAATTATTTATCACAGCAAAATATGCCTTTATCACAAAAGCAGTGATTGTTGTTAACGTCAGCACTGATTGAGGAGGAGTTTTTCACATGCAGACAAATGCGCATTATAAAATAAATTCAGAAGAAATAAATGCATTGAATATTTTTAAAATAATAATTTATTTACTTAAAAATCTGCAAATTTACTGATAAATCTTTTTTATAATTATTATTTTTGTTGTATTTTGCTTTCATTTAGCAGGTTCTATTATTTATTCATTATTATTTGAGGCAAAATATGCCTTTATCACAAAAACGTTAATTGATGTTAACATCAGCAATGCTTGAGGAAGAGTTTTATGCGTTTAAGTGCTGTCATTATAAAATAAATTCAAAGAAAAAAATTGCATTAAATATTTTTTAAATAATAATTTATTTTCTTAAAAATCTGCATAAATCTTTATGATTGTTGTTGTTGTATAATGCTTTCATTTAGCAGGTTTTATTATTTATTTTAACTATTATCATAAAATATGCTTTGATTTATCACAAAAGCAATGATTGATGTTATCGTCAGCAAAGCTTGAGGAGGAGTTTTTCACGTACAATCAAACAGCTTTTTATTCATTCATACCTTTCATTTATTTGGATTAGAATGTTGTTTTTTGTTGTAGATAAAAACAAAAGTGCTTCTACTTGAATAGAGTACATCCCACGGATATTTTCCCTAATGAAAAATCGAAACGGAACTGAAAAATCCCTATTTGTTTTTTTCGAATGCCGAACACAAAAGCATGTACAAAAAGGCAAATGCGAAGACAAATCGAAGAATGCTTTCCTCGTGATTTATCAGACGGCGCTGAGAGCTTCGCAGTTGCCAAATTACGGGTTATTAAGGTGGAACCGGGTTTTTCTCCTAGTTGCCCATTTGTTAAATGTCAAAGAATCCCAACAAAAATGTAGCCAAAAGAAAAAAAAAGGATTTCTTTGAATCCGTGTCTCAGTCTGAATGGCCTTTTATACAAAAATAGAAATTATTTATGTTGCTGGGTTTTTTTAACATGGTTACAAAAAAAAATCCAGAAATTGGTTTTGGGATTAATATTTACACGTAATTCATCTCAACTGTTTGGACAGTCTCAAATGAAATCCTGATTCATAACCTTAAGCTATTTTTTTGTGGATTGTTTATTTCCATAAACAAAATAATCCACGCTTTCAATGAAGAGATGGAAATGGATAGAGCTTTTGCTATAGGATTTATAGCTTTGCATAGGATTAAATTTTCAACACCGATGATGTTAAAAAATCTTAGTCCAATAATCACGTTTACACAACTCGTGACTCAGTAGCAAAGGATGGGAGACTTCAATCATCTGGGCAGCTTGTGTTGTGGCAGTTCGTTTCATACAATCAACAGTTAATTACTTTGTAAAGATTTGCAGGTTTTGTTTCATACGGCCTGTAAATGAGGTACAATTACCATTAAAATTCTTTTGGAAAGTATCATTTCCCTTTTCCTGTTATTCAGTTATTGTTGAGTACATTTGTAAGATTGGCGTTCCCCCTACCCCACCCCTCCCATGCATAAAATGAAAAATAATAATTACTTTTAAACTTTTTAAAGCATAATCTGTAGTGTCAACTTTTGTTCTGTGTTGGAACGCAAAATAGCTCTTATATACAAAATAAGAGCTATTTTGTAAGTAAGTTTACAATGAAGTGATGGAAATGGATAGAATGCCGATTTATAGCTTTGTACAGGATTAAATTTTAATTTTCAACACTGATGATGTTGAAAAATTTTAGTCCAACAATCACGTTTACATGACTTGTGTCTGAGTAGCAAAGGATGGGCGACTTCAATCTTCTGGCAGCTTGTGTTTTGGCAGTTCGTGTCTTGAAATCGACAGTTAAGTTGCTTTATGAAAGTCTTCAAACTGCCAGGTTTTGTTTCATACGACCTGCAAATGACGTGTAATTGCCATTAAAAGTTTTTTTGGAAAATATCATTACCCTATTCCTCTTACATTTGTAAAACTTGGGTTCCCCATCCCCCCTTCTGAAGCACAAAATGAAAAATAATAATTACTTTTAAACTTTTTAAATGATAATCTGTAGTGCCAACTTTTGTTCTGTGTTGGAACACAAAATAGCTCATATATACAAAATAACGTTTTCACTGAAGTGATGGAAATGGATAGAGCTCTGTATAAGATTTACAGCTTTGTATAGGATTAAATGTTCAACACCGATGATGTTAAAAAAGTTTAGTCCAATAATCCCGTTTACATGACTCGTGACTCGCAAAGAATTGGAGACTCCAATCTTCTGGAATGTTTGGCAGCTTTTTTGTGTCTTGCAATCGACAGTTAAGTTTAAAAATTTTTTTACACTGCCAGGTTTTGTTGCATATGACCAGAAAATGAGGTGTAATTACCATTAAAAGTTCTTTTGGAAGGTATCATTTCCGCATTCCTGTTGTTGAGTTGGTCAGCACATTTGTAAAACCTGAAATCTCCGCCCTTGAATGAATGTTTATGAGTGGTTCGGAGTCCACGTTGAACTGTAGGTCCCGAGCCCAAAGTGTGCACAAGATGACCGTAGAGCGACAAACCAAACCAAGCTCTCTTGATGAACAAAAGAAAATAATCACTTTTAAACGATTTGAGATTTAATCAGTAATATCAACTTTTGGTTTTGTGTAGGACAAAATTTTTGAATATTGTTATTGTTATTGTTTATCAGACTACCAGGTTTTGTTTCATATGACCTGCAAATGAGGTGCAATTACCATTAAAAGTTCTTTTGGAAGATATCTTTACTCTATTCAGTTATTCTATTACTCTATTCTTATTCTATTCAATTATTCTATTATTCTATTCTTATTCTATTCAGTTATTCTATTACTCTATTCTTATTCTATTCTATTATTTCTATAACTATTTTTTTCACTTGGGTAGAGCTTGGGTAGCACCAATTTAAGAATTAGTATTATTGTCAAATCTTTAGATGGGTTACCACCAAATATTAAAATCTCATGGTGTAAAACGGCAGTCAATAGGAAGCCTGAGTGGAAAGGATATAAGACTTCCGATTGGCTGACGCTCTACACCTTGAGATTTTAGTATCTTTGTAAATCAAACTTTAAAATTAGATTAAAGATTATTTTTCATTGTATATTTTATCTACTAATCGAATTTCCTTGTAAAATCTTTGCTTAAGGAATTTCAAATAATTTTTTTTTTTATTAGAATGTTTGGTTGAATTAAAAGATATTTTTTATTCTTACAACAGAAAACTTGTATCGAATTTTAGACAATATATGACAAACAGAAAAAATTTGAAGGGTGAAATAGAGAAGTAGAGGAGCGCCTGCCAAAATATTTCTTAAAGTTGAATGAGTTTTATTTACTTGAGCAGAGATAATTGAAATTATCTCCAATTATATGTTTAATACTCATATACAGTAACGGCCAAGAATTTTGTAAAAAATATACGTCAAAAAATATGAAAAAATTGTAGAAAATTAAGATAATATTTGCAATTCCTACATGCGAGAAGCCTGAACTGAATGAAGGTAATGTCTGTTATCAAAAACCATTCAACGAACCACAGCAAATAATGGATCTGAAAAACAATCCGTAAAATTTTAATCAACTCGTTTTCAATTAATTTGCAGAACTTGTCTTCTAATGAGGCAATCTCTAAAAGTCCATAAATCACGTGATGATCTCTTCACATGCGCAGAGAAGAATTTTATAAAAAAAATGTACTGAAAATTAAAAACTCTTGTTTATGTTCCATTAATAGTATATCATATCTCGACAAGATCAATTACTTGAGTTCCTGCTTAAAAATCAATATGAAATATCCACATCTTCAACATAAAGTACAAAGTAATTATATTATCTTTAAGCTTTTTATTCAAAGGTAAATTTCATAATGTAAATTAATACCTTGACGAAAAAAATAAAAAAAACCCTACTAAATTCATACTTATGCATTGTACGTAATGTCTTATTTATCCCCTCAAGGTGAAAGGAATTCATCAGTCTGTAACCTTTACCATACCACTAGCTGTCCTATCCTGTAACCTAGCTGTTAATGTCTACGAAATAAATACCGTCAGAAATAATATATAAATAAATGTAGTTATAAAGCAATTATAGGTTCGTTATTTTTAAACCTTTTATGCAAAAATAAATTTCATAATGTAACTTAATACCTTGGCAAAAAGAAATAAAAATCAACTACGAAATTCATACTTATACATTATACCTAATGCCTTATTTACCCCTTCAAAGTAAAAGGAAATTCATCAGTCTGCAACCTTTACCATACCGCTAGCTGTCCTATTCTGTAACCTAGTATAAACCTAATATAACCTAATAACCTAACCTAGTGTAACCTAGTAACCTAACTTAGTATAAACCTAGTATAACCTAACCTTTAGCTGACCTATCCTAACCTAATCTAACCTAGTCCTACATTATGAAATTAACCTATCTGTAACCTAGGTGTTAACGTCTACGAAATAAATACCGCCAGAAATAATACATAAATAAATGTAGTTATAAAGCAATTATAGGTTCGTTATTTTTAAACCTTCTATGCAAAGGTAAATTTCATAATGTAACTTAATACCTTGACAAAAAAAATAATCATCGACTAGAAATTCATACTTAATGTCTTATTTACCCCCTTAGAGTGAAAGGGGATTCATCAGTCTGTAACCTTTACCATACCACCAGCTGTCCTGTTAACGTCTACGAAATAAATGCCGTCTTGTCGCGTTAATTTATGAGCATACAGTGGCACAAATTATAAGAAAAATCTCCCTCTGGGGTAAGATTATAACAAGATGCCTTGTTTCAGTTTCTTCTGCTAGGGGTTGTGACAATAAAGGAGGGGGAGGGTGTAAGTTAATCTTTGACATATAGTGCTGGAAAAACTGAGTTTATGTCCGAAACTGACACTCCAAGTGATAACTTTATTAATGCGGATGGTGAGAAGAATATTTCATTCTCTTCTTCTGCAAATATGAGACTTCTACTGCTTTTAGAAGATATCTCGGTAAAACAGAAATCTTCAATGGTATTTATCAATTATTACTGGCAAGTCGTTATATTGATTATACTTTAAAAAATTTAGAAAATACCCTTGAAATAGCAGATTCAGTTAACCTGGCGCGCCTGATACATGATATCTGCATAGTGACATCACAAATTGAAACGAATACCTTCAATGAGTGATGTCTGGGAAGCTCATCTTCAACGTCTACGTCTACATACCTATTCACACTCAGCTGAATAAGTACCTGGTCTACAGATTTATCATGTTCATCCGTGGCACAAACGCTGGAATTTTCGATTCTGCATCCTTTGTCAGATTTCAAAGTTGGTTCCTTATTTTGTAGACCCTCGAAGACGTGGTGTGGTATAGTAGTAGTTCGTCTACTTTTAATGATTTGGTGTTTAGTAATAACTGTAATAATTTGAAGTCCTTAATGATTTGGTGTAGTGTAGTGTAATAAAAGTCTGTAAGCATTCAGTGATACGGTATGGTGCAGTAGTAGAAGTAATAGTCCATAATTTGGTGTCTAGAAATTGTTCGTAGAGCCCTTAATAATTTAGTGTAGTGTAGTAATAGTAGTAGTTCGTAGGCCGTCAATGATTTGGTGCAGTTTAGTACTAATACTAGTAGTAGTAGTAGTTCATAAAACTTAGTGTTGTGTGTGGTGTAGTAGATCTTTGTAAGACTTCAGTGATGTGTGATATAGAAGTTTGTAAGCCTTTAGTAATATGGTGTGGTGTAGTAGTTGTGATGGGGTGAGGTGCAGTAGTAGAAGTAGTAGTTCGTGAGTCTTCCATGATTTGGTATTTATTAATTGTAGTAGCAGTTTGCATCCCTTAGTGATTTGGTTTAGTGTAGTAATAGTAGTTGTTCGTAATCATCAATAGTAGTAATAATATTAGTATTAGTATTATTATTAGTAGTAATAGTAATGTTATTATTATTAGTAGTAGTAGTAGTTCTTAAAACTTAGTGTTGTGTGTGGTGTAGTAGATCTTTGTAAGCCTTCAGTGATGTGTGATATAGAAGTTTGTAAGCCTTTAGTAATATGGTGTGGTGTAGTAGTTGTGATGGGGTGACGTGCAGTAGTAGAAGTAGTAGTTCGTAAGTCTTCAATGATTTGGTATTTATTAATTGTAGTAGCAGTTTGCATCCCTTAGTGATTTGGTTTAGTGTAGTAATAGTAGTTGTTCGTAATCATAAATAGTAGTAATAATATTAGTATTAGTATTATTATTAGTAGTAATAGTAATGTTATTATTATTATTAGTAGTAGTAGTTCTTAAAACTTAGTAATGTGGGTGACGTAAGAGAAGTTAATAAGCCTTCAGTGATATGGTATGGTATAGAAGTTTGTAAGCCTTCAGTAATGTGGAGTGGTGTAGTAGTAGATAGATGTGATGCAGTGTGGTGTGGTACTAGTTAGATGTGGTGCAGTATGGTGCAGTAGCAGTAGTAAGAGTTCATAACTCCTTAGTAATAGGGGGTGAAGTAGTGGTAGATGCTCTCAAACTCTCGGTAATATGGTGGGACCCCCACCATACGCGCTATCTTTGAGAACCCAAATGCGCAACCCAATGCGCTATCTTTGACATTCCAGCCTATTACAACTTGTTCTTAAAATCAGCAATTTTTATTTAAAAAAAAGTCGAATATAATTTTTCTGATTTTAGATTTAAAAAAAGAGGGGGGGGGAATCTTAGGGGGAAAAAACCATAAAGCACTACACTTAATTCATTAAGAATTTGAAGAAAAAAAATTGCCGAACACCCACTTAGAAAGCTTGGAAAGAAAGAGATAAAAAAGAAGAAAAGAAAAAAGTTTGCGTACGTGCATGGTGTTTCTTTCTCTCTTTTTTTTTTTATGTATGTTTTTTTAAGCAACGAGGCTTATAATTACGACAATTGTTAAATATATTGTATCTCAGATTTCTATCTGTGTTTTTTTCTGTTTTTCTTCAAAACCCTTACTCTTCGAGAAGTGTTTGTTATTAATGTTTTTGTTTTTCTGAATATGTCAAGTGCAACCTTACTAAGTGAACATTCATTTCTTAAATTGAGACTGGCTTCTTTTTTGTTCTGATTTTATAGCCAAAAAAGAGAAAAGGGGATGAAAAAGTGTAAAAAAAATATCGTATTATCGTATATCGTATTTCATGCTTAAAAAAATTTTTTTTTTTTTCAATTATCTTTTTCATATATCAAAACTGTTAGCGTAACTTTCAAAGTAGAAAATTTCTGCAGGACTTTTAAGGTTCTAATTAACTGACTCCTTATTTTTTTTCAATTATGTGGAAATCAAATTACTTATTATTACTTCGATTTATTTTAATAATTTTTATTTTGATACGTTTTAAATAGTTTTTTACAAAATGCCATATTATCTTTTACTCGTGTAACGATTTTTTGGAAATTAAAATTTTCCAAATTATAAGATTATAAAAAGCCAAAAACAATCAAAAAAAAAAAAAAAAAAAAAAAAAAAAAACTTAAAAAATATGAGTTAATTTTTTTTTTTTTTTTTCATTGTGAATTACTTTTTCTTTAGTTTTTTTTTTTTTTTTTTAATTAATTTAAATCCAAATGAATGAGAATAAATAACATAATTTAGAAATAAAATCATATGATATATTATTTGTAACAAAAGGCAAATTTATTTTACTTTCATGGTTACTTTTAATGATGTTTTTATATTTAAAAGGATTGCTTTGAACTTATCTTTTTTAAGAAAATAAAATTAGAAAAATAATAACATATTCAGATTTATCGTTTCTAAGAAAATAAAATTAGAAATTTAATAGCATATTCAGTTTTATCATATATTCTATTATTTAATATAAAATAAAAGAAGTTAACAGTGAATAACGTACCCTATCACAGAAAAAAAAATGAAAATTAATAAATAAATCATTTAGACATCATGATTAAAATCAGAATGATAAGTTGTCTAAATATGTTAGCAAAATCATTTGAATTTTGGTTAAGTTATAAACAGTTCCTCCTCAGGGTGTTTTGACTAATAAATAAAATATGAAGTTAGAAATTTTAATAAAAAATGAATACTGAAGTTTAAGATGCCCTTGAATTGTTTTATAAATTCCGAATCTTTTGTTAGTTAAATTCAGATTGAAAAATAACAACTAAAAATGCAATAATAATTTCAAAGATAATTCATTTAATTTTAGTTAAACTTAAGAATTGTATTAATTAATTTATTCGTAATAGCAATTGCATAGCTACCCTAATTCGGAAACCTAACACGCTATCTACCAGTCCAAGAATAATTTTTAAAAAAGATAACAAAAATTATTACATAAAAATTGTCATCTATAATTACTTCTTAGCGAAAATGAACTGCATTTAAAAGCAACAAGAACCAGGTTTAAAAATAACATTTTTCTCAACTGCATATAATTTAAACATGAAAAAGGCATAAAAACATTTTCTCCTTTTTTTAAAAAACGAAAGAAAGAAAAAGTAATTAAATTCCAGTTGTCGAAAAGCATTTTTAGAACATCCAATTTACCCGGTAATTAACGTTAAGTATTTTAAAAGAATTCACTGAATTCTTTAGCCCAAACCGAGAACCGCACGGCCATTAAGAGAAGTCGGCGAAAAATATTTCATAATTTAACTGCGGTAAATATTCTAAATAATAGTATATTCAGTAATACTCATAGTGTCTCGCAATACACTTGCAAAACCATCACAATATCTCACACACCATAGACAGCATGCAGGTTGATCACGTTGTCTATTCATATTGTTCCATTCCTGTCTATGGAATCATGATATCCATACTGGCATGGCGACAGACCACTTTGATTGATTTGTCGTGTTTTTCCCCTAAGAATAATTGGAAACCTAACACGCAATTCATCAGTTCTTTCTAAATCCAAGAATAATTTTAAAAAAGATAATAATACTTGTAGCTGTTGAGCTGTCTATTCCGTCCTGTCTATTCAATCATGATATCCATACTGAATAGACAGGACGAAATGTGACCATTTTGATTGTTAGTCAAGCTTTCCAAAAATCTCACAAACAATACACTAGTTCTTTTTGAGTCCAAGAATAATTTTTACAAAGATAATAATACTTAATACATGCTATTATATAAAAATGGCAACCTGTAATTACTTCTTAGCGGAGATGGACAATATTTAAAAGCCACATGAGCTAGGTTCTAAGTCCAAGAATAATTTTTAAAAAAAAGATAATAATACTTAATACAAAGTATTATATAAAAATGGAAATCTGTAATTACTTTTTAGCGAAAATGAACTACATATAAAGCAACAAGAACTTGGTTTAAAAATAATTTTTCTCAGCAGCACGTCAATTTAAACACCAAAAAGACCCTTGTTTTGGGAAATCAAGTGATTATTATGAAAACATTTTCTTCTTTTTTCTTTCTTTCTCAAAAGAAAAAGAAAAAAAGTAATTAAATTCCAGTCGTCGAAAAGCATTTTTAGAACATCCAATTAACGCGGTAATTAACGTTAAGTATTTTAAAAGAATTCGAATTGGGCTGAATCTTTAAGCCCAAACCGAGAACAGCACGGCCATTAAAGAGAAGCCGACGAAAAAATTCCATTATTTAACTGCGGGAAAATATTCTAAGGACAAAATATCATTCCGGAATTTTCTCCTGGGAACGCACATTAGTTGATTGTTGGATGAAAGAACATAATTAGCTTGTACAGAACAAAAGCTATGCTCTCTCGTCTTTAATAGCTGTCTCTTTTCCTAGCGACGCCATTAAAGATGGCGGCAGATCGTAACAAAGAATGAAAAAAATAAAAGAGCGGGCTTTTACACCAACTCAATTACGCCTTGGCGAAAAAGTAAAAGAAAATGCATATATTCACGGCGATACAATCGCATTAGGTTTGGCGAGAAAACAATGATTGTTTCATTGAGGTGCAAATTTATGTCATCAGCGGTCGGAGATTGCGAGCATCTATGAATATATTTAAAAGGTAGCGGGGAATGCATAGAGCAATAAAAAAATGTTACGAGAAACATTATTTTGGTTTTGAGGTTTTGGTTTTGTTTTTTCTTTCGGCTGGAAAATACTCCTGGTGGAAATGAAATCCAATATCGTCCCTGCGAAATGGCGTGTCGCCCCATTCCATTATCCGCCCCATAAAACAAGGACCCTGTTACTGAGACCCTAGGGAGCGATGTCCCGGGTTACCACATTTGGCGACTGAATGCCAATGTTTTCCATCCTAGAATATTACGAGATTAGATAAAAGTTTATTTTTCTTGTATCTTAGTACGAGCTATACTATTAAAAGGGTAAACAATTAAATGAAAAAATAATAAATAAAAGAGTAGGTTATTTTTTTTTTCTTTTTACTTCTTTCATAATCTTTTATAATTCTTAAATTGCAATGATCTTTTAATTTTTTTTAAATGAGTTTTACGTTATATACCTAATTTTGAGTACTCTTTTATTTGGTAATCATTTCTTTTGTACTTTTTCACTGATTACTCTCATAGATTAAATAGTTTTACAAATTTAGAAGAAAAATCAGCGTGATTTTTTTTCTTTCGCAAATTCAATATTAAAATATTTTTTTTAATGCAAGTTCATGATTTTGGTTTATTATTGTTGGTTTAATTGACTTTCAACGATTAATTTATCTAAAAGAATGAAATTTACCATTATTCAATATATATTCCAATACTCATATCCAATTCAATATTAAAATATGTCTCTTAATGCAAGTTCATGATTTTGGTTTAATATCGTTCGTTTTATTGACTTTCAACAATTAATTTATCTAAAAGAAGGAAATTTTTACTATTATTATTCAATTCATTATTAAAATATGTCTCTTAATGCAACTTCATGATTTTGGTTTAATATTGTTGGTTTTATTGACTTTCAACGATTAATTTATCTAAAAGAATAAAATTTTATTAATTATCATGTTTTAGATATGAAAGACATTGTTTGTTAATTGCATTGCTTAATCCTTAGATAAATTATCAAAATAAACCATATTAATCATATCATAAATGAAATTTCACATTTTTGTAACAAGTATTAGATTAAAAATTAAATAGTATAATTAAATTGCAGATTATCTAAAATTACTTACAACTTTAACCAATAACATAGTCGCTATACTATGTCTTTTAAATAATGGTAAAACTGTCCTTTGTAACCAGTGTAAATGGATTCAAATGGGAATAATTCAATAATAATGGATGGATTATAATGGAATCAAATAGGGATAATTCAATAATAAGGGTTGGATTGCTATGGATTCAAATGGGAATAATTCCATAAAAATGGATGGATTACAATGGATTCAAATGGGGATAATTCAATAATAATAGATGGATTATAATGGATTCAAATGGGGATAATTCCATAATAATGGATGGATTATAAGGGATTCAAGTAAAGATAATTCCATAATAATGGATATTACAATAGATTCAAAAAGGTCAACTTAGGTGTGTATAGCAATGACAACTTGACGTGTATAGCAATGCACACAAGTAAAGAGAGAAATCCTGCAGCATTTGAAAATCCTTATTAAAGATAGCATCCTTAAACCAGTCAAAATAAAATGTAAAAAAAAAAAAAAAAAAAAAAAAGTTAAATAAATGTTTCATTATAAAAATAGTAATGTTTGTTTTTAACACAGTGACATGAATTTGAACCGAGGTAACATAAATGCCTGAAAAGGTAGTAAGGTAGCATGGATAGAACTTTTGTACCTTATTCTAATTTTTAAATTTATAATTTAATTTTTACTTAATATAAATATGAATTATTGTTTTCGCAGATATTATATATTAAGAAATTCATTTACGAAGTTTCAGGTAACATTAGATACATAAAAAATTAGTTTTAAGAAAAATATTATTCAAGATCTTAATAATTTAATAGATAGTCTATTGCGTTTCTCATATAAGGTCTGGTTTGTCGTTCTACTATCATTTTTTAGGTTAATTAGACTGGGACTTACAGTTTAACGTGAATTCCGAACCATTCACAAACATCCATTCCGCATTCAGGATTTGAACTTGAAGCCTGCGGTATCAAAGGCCTGAGCGCTAACCAATTGGCCGTCAAGCTGCTCTGGGATAAGGGAGATTAATTCGAATCGTGACAAACGATGACCCCAATATCTAGCCTGAGTATGAGTATGATAAATCCGTAAACCGAAAAGTTCTCTCATTGTGTGGTCGAGGAAGTGAGATATGAATGTAAACCCTTCAGATGTCTATTTAGGTGCTCGTTAAAAGCGGTGGTAGCACGACATAAAACCGCGGTTGAGACAATGACAACTTTTCTTGCAATGATAAGTGGGATTCTGAAATTTGCATCAACATCACAGATCATCATCATTATGATTGCAACTGAAAAAAATAATTGAAAAATAAATTAAAACAGTTGGTAATTAGATTAATCAACAGAAAATGTTTAAGTTGTTCTCTAGAATCATTCAATAAACAATAAAAATATTTTATATGTTATTATCGTTCAATATAGTTCAATTATCGTTCAATATAGTTCAATTATCGTTCAATATTTATATATAATAGAAATAGTATATAACGATAATAAAAATGATTATAATATTATTTTTATCATCGTTCAATAAACAATAAAAGTATTGTTTATTTGACTATAGTGTTTATCGTCAAATAAACGATATATTTTTTTATTTCTAAATCTCTTTCTTAATTATTAATAGAAATTTAATGTGCAAATATTGAAAAGGCTTAAAATTTAAATATTTGAACTCATTTATTTTATGTAGGCATTTATTAAAATATTTAAAGAAATTTTAATAAAAAATTAATGTTACTTTCTTTAATTAAAAATTCAAAATCTCATTTTAAATACATAAGATCATATGAATTTTACAAAAATAATTTATATTATAATTGTTGTTTACATTGTTTATTACATTATAAACAATACGTTGTTACATTATGTTTTATAATACATTGCTGCTTTATTAACTATAATAGATTGCTTAGTAGAATACAAAGTAAATGTTATCTTCAATATTATTTTTAATTATAATAAAATAAAATGTGTTAAATGTTAATTTAACATTTCTATTTTTCCGTTACTAAGCATGCTAAATATTTTCATAACTTTAACTGTTTAAGAAAATTTAAGCAATACATCGAGAACATTGTTATTTGTTACTTCATTTTTTCATTTCCCATACCAAAATTCATTTTTACAATAAAACAATGTTTGTTTCATCGCTAAACAACATAAAATGCTTGTTTTTATAGTGAATAATATTTGAAAAAAAAATCAAATCATGTGTATAATCAATTAGAATACTGCTTATAGCATATAGTTACATCTAACAATATCTATTGCTTTATTTTTCAATTGAATTATTCAAGAATTCATTGTTTGAAAAGAATTCATTGTTTTATTAATGTCATTTTCGTGTAACTTCTGTTGCACAAAAGATAATGAATTTAAATCCACGTGCAGAAATTATCACGTATTTCAACTTTCGAGTAAATTTGATATATTTTCTTCTTTTAATTTTAAATTTCGGAGAATACCATAAAATTTATTTATTGAAAATGAAGGAAAAACTATTTTTAGTGTACAAAATTGAGAGTTTAAAATTAATTGATTAAGAGTAGTTATGAAAATATCTACGATAAACCATTAAAATCAAATGAACGAATGAATAAAGTCAGTTAAAACCAAATGAACGAACCAATAAAGTCCGTTAAAAAGAAATGAAGGAATCAATCAAAATCATGAACGTATCAACGAAGCATTAAAATTAATTGAACGTATCAACGAAGCATTAAAATTAATTGAACGAATCAATGAAGTCCATTAAAATTAAATAAATAAATCAATGAAGTCCATTAAAATAAAATAAACGAATCAATAAAGTCTATTAAAATCAAATGAACGTATCAACTATTAAAGCCACATTTAAAACTATGATCTTTTTATTATTATCTTCAAATAAATTACGAAGTATTTTATTTAAAAAATATTTTGTATAAATATATTTTATTTGTAATGATATGCGAGATAAAATTAATATTCAAAATTATTTATAATATTTAAATCACGCATATAGTTTAAACCTGAAATTCATGTAAATTAATGTACTTTAATTATATTACTTTATTTGAAATATTAATAAATGAGAAAAAATATTATTCATTATTTATATTATTTATATCACACATATAATTTAAATCTGAATTTCTAGCAAATTAAAAAAAATTTAAACACAAAATAATTTTAGAAACCAGTATTTAAGATGCCATTGTGAATTAAAAAATTAGTATTATTATTATTTTATAAATTTAAAGAATGTAAAATATAATCAACATTAGCATAAATTTTAATTGATATATTTTTTTTAAACTATCACAAAAAATTAAATTGCAGTTTACATAACATATAATTAACAAACTTGTTAAAGAATTATCTTTGTTTATGAAAACAGTTTTAATTAAAAAGAAGAAACAACCCTAATTTTCGTAAATTTTGTCTGATGTTATTTAATTAAAAAAGGAGTGTTGCTTCTCCTTTTTAATTAAAACTGTTTTCATAAACAAAGCGAATTCTTTAACAAGGTTGTTAATTACATGTTCAATCAATGAAATCCATTAAGATCAAATGAAGGAATCAATTCAGTCCATTAAAATCAAATGAATGATTCAATAAAATTCATTAAAATCAAATGATCGATTCAGTGAAATCCATTGAAACCACATGTAGACCTAAAACCTTTTTATTATTTTCTTCTAATAAATTACAAAGTATTTTATAAGAAAAATATTTTGTATAAGTATGTTATCTGATTTGAAATAAAGTCAGTTAAAACCAAATGAAGGAATCAATCAAAATCATGAACGAATCAACGAAGCATTAAAATTAATTGAACGATTCAATGAAGTCCATTAAAATTAAATAAATCAATCAATGAAGTCCATTAAAATAAAATAAACGAATCAATAAAGTCTATTAAAATCAAATGAATGTATCAACTATTAAAGCCACATTTAAAACTATGATCTTTTTATTATTATCTTCAAATAAATTACGAAGTATTTTATTTAAAAAATATTTTGTATAAATATATTTTATTTGTAATAATATGCGAGATAAAATTATTATCCAATATTATTTAAATCACATATATAATTTAAACCTGAAATTTATGTAAATTACTGTAACTTTAATTATATTACTTTATTTCAAATATTAAGAAATTAAAAAAATATATTATTCCTTATTTATATTATTTATATCACACATATAATTTAAACTTAAATTTCGGGTAAATTAAAAAAATTCAAACACAAAATAACTTTAGAAACCAGCATTTAAGATGACCTAGCAAATTAGAAAATTATTTTTTTTATATAAATTTAAAGAATGTAAAAGATAATCAACATTAGCACAAATTTTAATTGATATATTTTGTTTTAAATTTTCATAGAAAATTAAAGCATAGTTTACATAACATATAATTTACAAACTTGTTAAAGAATTTTCTTTGTTTATGAAAGCAATTTTAATTAAAAAGAAGAAACAACACTCATTTTTTAAAATTATCTGATGTCATTTAAATAAAAAAAAAAGGAGTGTTGTTTTTCCTTTTTAATTAAAATTGCTGTCAAAAACAAACAGAATTTTTCAAGTTTGTTAATTACATGTTATGTAAACTATAATTTAATTTTCTATGATAGTTTTTAAAAAACTATATCAATTAAAATTTATGCTAATGTTTATTATATTTTACATTCTTTAAAATTTTATTTAATAGCAAATAATTTCTTCCTTGGAAAAACTGCATACAAAACACATTTTGATTTAAAAGTTTTCTGTTTAACTTGACTAAAAATAAACCATGCAAAAATCAAAACTGAGCTAATACATCTACTCAAACACATTCTCAGAAAATTAAAATAGATTCATTACAAGCACTGAGAAATTAATTCACGAAAATTGCTTCAAAAATCTTCTCCAAATTAAATTTATTTCCCCTGTCGAATTGCTTAACTCACTTAATTAAACAATGTAAACATTACGTGTTACATTAAAGCACACCTAAGACAAATTGTTGTCTTAATTTCCTTTTGCAAAAGCGAACTTTTAACAAATCGTTTAAAGTCTAAAGCACAGCGTCATGAGAATTAAAAGAGAACGAAAGATTGTAATGAATATTAATTTTTAAAACTGTTTAAACTAGACGTACGATCAATTAGCTCTCCAAATGAAAGCTCGCCAAAAAGGGGCCAATTTCGTTTTGTCTACAGTCAACATAGACAAAACAATCTAGCAGACACAGAGAATTAACTCTAACACTCATTACACAAATCCTTTTCCTGTAACCCTTAAGCAAATTATGAGACTTAGCGGATGTGTTTAGTTTATTGACAACGCAATAAGCCCTGCATTAACTTTTCTCCCTATAAAATGGCGACGAAAGCGCTTGGCGAGCGAATCCGGATTTCCGTCGCCAAAATTGCAACCCTGGTAGTTGAGGTATTTGTACTTTATTTGAGCGTTGGATCGTGCTAGGGAAAGAACAACTACGGTAAAAAAAGAAGAGGGGAAAAAATAAAAGGGAAAAATAAAAAGAAAAAAAAGATGTAGACATGCTCGTATTTTGTTGATCCGTAAGGCTGTAAACACCTATCACGGCTACTCACAGTTTTTCGGGTTGAAAGTAGGGTGGTTCTGAGACAGTGGGGGGGGTGGGGGTGGAAAAAAAACGTTTTTCACCGAAACCGCTGTAGTTTGGTTGAGAGTGTTCGCCTTTTTACGATTCTCGTGAGAAATACCGGAGGAGACGGGTTGCTATTGGCTCTAATGGAAGAGCAAAGTCCCCGGGAATAAAAAAGTCCCCTTTTTTTCCCCTCTTAAAATCGGGGATCTATTTTGTTGAACACTTTCTAAGAATATTGTATTCAAAATTCGTAAATTATATGATTGTTTTCAGTTTATTTTGTGGTGTAAATTCGTGCATAAATTATGAATGAAATAGTAATTTGAAAGAGGAATAAAAGTAGGGATTTTTAGTAAGGAAAAAATAAGAAATATTTATTCTTAGTATAAATAATGAAATCTTAATATTATAATAATTATTTGTAAATATAAAATTTTTTACTTTTTTTCATTATTTGTTGTTATTGTTGCTATTTTCGTTTTTGCTAATATAATCATTCTATAGTTTGGATCTGTAATAAAAAAATAAAGAATTATTCATGGTTTTTAACGAATATCAAATATTTATTGTAATGTTTTGAATAATTGTATTTTATTTTAAAAAAATATCAAACGCTTCATTAAAAATTGGTTGAAAAACTTATTTTTTATATTTATTTTTCAGTGTCTCAATTTATTTTTAATTTATGCCCAACTTGTGGCTCAGTAGTAACGTGCGCCGCTGGTGAACAGTAGGACTGAGATTCAATCCACTACCGTTTCCAAACTGTTTCACAAACAAGGAGATTAGATGGTGTTTGGGATGTTCAGCATCTTGTCTCGTGAGATGGACAACCTTGTGGGAGATTTCCGGGTTTTCTTCCATACGATACGCAAATGTGGAATAGTTCCTCTTAAAAGTCCTCACGGAAGGCACAGTTTTCCTCCAGCGACTCGGAGCCAAATCAGACTTTTATCTGCGGGTGCGAAGTGCGAAGTGCCCGTCCCCTTTCCCTCCTCCCATGAGACTACATGGGTTATTGGATTTGGTGTAGATGTGCTGTATACCAAGTGGGATAAAAAATTTTCACATAAGTCCGATGATTAGTCACAACAACATTTTTAATTTATAAATAATATAATATGTTTTATAATAATATAATTATTTTTTTATATATCAAATTCATTAGAAATTTAAAAAAAAAATATTGTAAGTTAGTTCAAGTATTGAATTTGTCATCTTAAAAAAGGTTATAAATTTTTGTAAAAAAAGTAAACTTTATTTCATTTTATATTTCATAAAATTCAGAATTACTAATATATCAACGTAAAAGTTTATGCATAAATTATTTTCTACTGGAATTTAGCTTAATGTGGTAAATCAATAAAATATTTTATTAAATATAAACCGACTACTACTACTTACTATTACCGACTATTACTTTTGTCTGTTTAAAACACTTACAATGTTTATACACCAAATCTGCAATACAAATTTACGTGAAGCATAATGATAAAAAATCACATAGTTACTAAAAAATAACTCATAAAACAATTATTGTTTTTGTTTATACTGTATAGTAATATAGTATTTTGTACAAAATGCGGCCAATGACTAAGTGTTTTTTCAAAAATAAAATGATGAAACGTACTGTTAATAATTAAATTTTATTTATTTTATTTTATTTTTGGTTATTTATTTAATGTTATTTTTTTTACGACAATGATTTGGTTATTTTATCAAGTGAACAGATAAATAATAAATAAATAAGCATTAAAAATAAAATAATTTATACTCAAATAATTGATAATTTAAAACCATGTTGTGTTCCATAGTGAGAAATGGGGGCATGCTACTGCTTATTGACTTATAATCTTGTTAACTTGATGGCCATTTTAAAATGAGAAGCACCACTTTAGTGGGACGGTATTATTCCCTAACACGTATTGCTTTTTGAGAACTTTTAAGAGTAACTCTCTCACATTTGTGTGTGTTGTATTGGAGAAAATGCGAAAAACTTCCAACCTGGCATTCCCCCCTCCCCTTATCCCACTTGGTCGTGTTGATAGCAATATTTTATACTAAATCCATGAACCCATGCGGTCTCATGGAAGGAAGAAAGGGGGCAACTTCTGTTCTGATAGAGCACCCATAGGTAGAAATCTGACTTGGCTTTTTATCGTTGAAGGAGGGAGGACCTTCCGGGAGGAATTTTTAGGTGGAACTACCCTTCATATGCGTATCATATTGGTTTGGTTTAGTTTGTCACTCTGCGGTCATTTTGTGCACACTTTAGGATAATTAGGCCGGGACCTACAGTTTAATGTAGATTCCGAACCACTAATAAACATCCATGCCAGGGTTCGAACCTGAACCGTGTGGTACCAAAGGCCAGAGCGCTAGACAATTGGCCATCAGGCCATTGCGTATTGTATCGGAGAAAAGCCCTCAAGTATTCCACCAGGTAGTTTGACTAACGAAGCAACATGCTGAACATCCCAAACGCCATCGAGTCTCCTCATTTTTTTCAACGCCGCCAGCGAAATGAACATCTGCCCTACTGCTCACTAGCGGCACGCTTTATCGCTGATCCACGAGTCGGACTCCTGGTACTTTAATTACGGATTTCAACATTGTGCTTCCTAAATAATGATACACATGCAACTTTTTAAAATAGCAGCAACAAATGATCTTAGATCATGCGTTTGGAATGAGAAAAATGTAAAATTATGCTACTTTATTTTGTATGTTATTTTCGAGAAGAACTACTTATTTTTACAAGGTTCAATTGAAAAATGTCGCTGATGAAACAATCCGTAAATGTCCCCTTTTCACTTCTTAATTTCGTTTTATCCATTTCTTTCTTTTTCAAATTTACTCTTCTTATTTATATTCTTTCGATTTGCTAGAAAGTACGAGCAACGATTCTTTTGTTTCAAAATGGAATTTGTAAGCCGTCAAGAATTTTGAGTCTTAGAGTAGCTCCTCTAGAAAGATTTCATTTCCTATTTTGTCAAACTCTATTTTTTGTAGTATTTTAATCAACATGTGGATAAATTGAGATAAAACAGAATCAGCAAACATACATCTCTCAAAGTACCAAGTGAAGTTAAGTGTGATGACAGTTGTTTGACATCTGATATTGATTAGTTACGCCATCTGTAAGAAAGCCTCACGAATTAATAACACCTAATATTTTTATTTGTATCTTTAATTGATAATTTGTCTTAAAGATATATCTTCTGGAAATATGAAGTTAAAATAGGGGAATTGAATTTTATGGGCAAATAAATATATTTAACAAATCATTGATTTAACGTTTAGGTGTAAATTAAACAACAATGTTGGGATGCATATGTATTGTTTTTAGTGTTAAAACCGCCCACCATGTAGATTGCCGATCTAGTCTGCCAGTAGTTGCCAGTCTGATTCATCTAGTACTAATTAGTTACCTCATTTATTAGAAAACCTCTCGAATTAATAATACCTGATATTTTTATTTGTATCTTTAATGGATGATTTGTCTTTAAAATATATCCTCTGAAAATATAATTTAAAATAGGGGAATTGAATTTTATGGGCGAGTATAGATACTTAACAAATCATTGATTTAACGTCTAGGTGTAAATTAAACAACAATGTTAGGATGCATATGTATTGTTTTTAGTGTTAAAACCGCCCACCATGTAGATTGCCGATCTAGTCTGCCAGTAGTTGCCAGTCTGATTCATCTAGTACTAATTAGTTACCTCATTTATTAGAAAACCTCTCAAATTAATAATACATAATATTTTTATTTTTATTTTTAACGGGTGACTTGCTTTAAAGCTAGTGTCATCTTGAAATGCGAATTTGGATTTTTATATACAAATATCGATGCTTAACAAACCATCGACTTATCGTCTAGGTCTAAATTAAACAGCATTGTTGGGATGCATACGTATTGTCTTTAGTGTTAAAACCGCCCACCCTGTATATTCGAAATCCAACCGGAATCAACCTCTTCCAATCCGCGATAAAGCTCCTAAAATGGCCAACCCTAAAGCAATCCAGATGTGACGATGTGGGTTGTCATGACAACGCATCTTCTCCCTCTGGGGGGATGGACCAACAATCCTCTGCGGCGACCGAGGTTAATTCCCAGTAATTGGTTGTGAAAGGGAGACCAATCGGTCCGATTAATTATGTGGCCCTAGGGGACACAGGCCCCCTCCCCCTAAATGGTGGGTGTCACAAAGTAGCCCTCTCATTAATCGAGCCCTAACAATATCGGTGGGGAAGAGAGGGGGCGTGTTTACCCTCCTGCGTCGAGCAGGGGTGGACCAAACGATTTCTAAGCTGCACACACTTGAATTACTGGACACTAAATTAAGCAAAAGGGCTTTGGCCACTTGAGGTAATGATTCGATTTAATTGGTAATTTGATTCATATTTGAATTTTAAATTACAAGGGGGTGAGATTGTGTTGTAAGGCTTATCTGATCGCGTGTGTATAAGGGACGTGTGATAACAAGTTTCAGAAATTGGTCGATGGCGGGTTGTACCACAGACTCTTTATCAGCCACTTTGTTTTAATAGATCGATGTTAGGGATTTGTTGTAGTAATTAGAATTTCAGTTAATTTCTGCATTGTTTTGAGTGTCTAGTTAATTACGCTAGATGGGACAGTGTGATAATAAATATTGGACATAGATTAATGGAGAGAATTGAGATTCTTTATTAGATTATATGTTTTTAGGAAAGGGTCAATCATATGATTATACTCCGATTTTATTTCATTTCATTGCAATCTTAAATAAAAATGAACGTATTTCATTAATTCGATTTAATAATTTTCTTGCCCGACTCGTGACTCAGTGGCATGTGCGCCGCTGGTGAGCATTAGGACTGAAGTTCCCTCCGCTGGCAGCTTTGTTGTAGACACTATTTCGAAAGACATGGATACTCGATGGCGGTTGGGAAGTTCAGTATCTTGCTTCTTTTGACCGACTACCTGGTGGGAGTTTTCCTGGTTTTTTCCTATACGATAAGCAATTGGGGGTAGTTTCCCCTAAAATCCTCCCGGAAGGCAATGCCCTCCTTCTTCAGCGTCACGGAGCCAAGTCAGACTTCTGCCTGTAGGTGTTCCATCACAAGAGAAGCTACTCCTTTACTTCCATCCATGAATATCCATGAGTCCACTAATGAGATGTCCGTCCCGCACTGCAGGACACTGAGGATTATATTCGATTATATTATGAGGATTCGCACTGAGGATTATACACAACTACCCTGCATTTGAGTATCGTATGGGAGAAAATCCGGAAACTGTCACTTAGTAATTCGACTAACGAGGCATAGATGCCGAAAATCTCAAATGCCATCGAGTCTCCCCTTTTTTTGAAACAGTGTCTACAATAATGTCGCCAGTGGATGGTACCTCAGCCCTAACGCTCACCAGCAGCGTCAAGCTTTCTCATCTCTAAAGCAGTGAATGCTATCCCACTTGCTAGCTACGCACTATAATGCCATCAGTTGTGTTTCTAGCTTTATTGGCAATATTTTTATTTTTTAATATAACATTATTTAGTTGATGCATTTTTAGGAAGCAAAAGCGTTTATTTAAAGATTAGATTAAAAAATGTCTCAGTCTAATATGGCTGTAGAGCGCTGGGCGTAAGACTGACACCCCTACCCCGTAAAAAAAAAAAAAAAAAAAAAAACATCTCTCGTCTCGAAATTTGCAGTAAGCAGACGGCCTTGGCCCACTAAGGGGCTGTTGCGCTCATGATGATTAAAAGCATTTGAAAAAAATGATTGATTATAATAAAGTAATTATTGAAGCATTTGCAATAGCATTGTAAAGCAGTTAAAAAAAATTAATCGTTTAATAAATTTATGGTTCATCTTACATTGCTATATCTTAATTTTTTTAGCACTATTTACTTACATGCCAAAATTATATTTTTACAGATTATTTAAATTTAAAATCCCCACATTTGTGTTTCTTTATCGAAAATATCAAACTGATATTTCTTTGGATCAAATCTGAATGGGAAATAATAAAAAAAAAACTGTATGTAACAAATGATAGTGAAAAGCCATAGTTACCAATCTCCGTTGCAGAAAGGGGATTCATAAATGAAGGGCGGGGCCAGTGTGACATTGAAAAATGATTTTCACTTTCGTGTAAAGCAGTGAAAATGACAATTTTCCGTTGAGTGATAGATTTCCGCATTCGACTTTACAAACTTTCGGCTTTTTTTTTAATTCATTTTTTCTTTCTCCCCCTGACTTATATAAATTTTTTCGGTTTTTGAGCGGAAATCGCTTTTCAAAATGAAGGGAAGAATATCTGGTGTATGCAAGGATCGGAGTCAAGCAGGAAGAGTCATGCGGAAAAGTATCATGAGTGGTGAAATACAGTTATTATACAATTAATACAGCTATTATACAATGAGTGGTGAAATACAGCTATTATATGAAATTAATGCAGCTATTTTTATGAGTGGTGAAATACAGCTTTTATACAACTAATGCAGCTATTATACAATGAGCAGTGAAATACAGCTATTATACAATTAGTACAACTATTAATGAGTGGGGAAATACAACTATTATAAAATTAATGGTGAAATACGGATATTATACAATGTGTCGTGAAATACAGCTATTATACAATGAGTGGTGAAATACAACTGTTGTTGTTGTTTCTTATCCCACTTGGCTGGCCAAGCCCACGAGCCCATATGGACTCATGATTGAAGGGGATGGAAGCAGCTTCTGTTGTGATGGAGCACCCGTAGGTAGAAGCCTGACTTTTGCTCCGTGACGCTCTTACAGTCATAGAAGACCGGGACCTACGGCTTAAAGTGGATTCCGAACCACTACAAACATCCATGGCACCGCCGGGATTCGAACCCGAAACCTGTGGCACCGAGCGCCAGAGCGCTAGACACTCGGCCATTCAGGTCCCAAATTTGCCAACGGCACGCAGTGTTTCCAGGTGGTCACCCACCCAAGTACTGACCGCGCCCAATGATGCTTAACTTCGGTGATCTAACGAGAACCGGTGTATTCAGCATGGTACAACTGTTATACAATTAATACAGCTATTATACAGTGAATGGTGAATTACTGCTATTATACAATTAATTGTATAAAGTAATGTAATTTTTCATTAATATTGCGCTTTTTATCATTTACATATCATATTGTACCATATACATATCATACCATCCTCTGGCTTCCAAACGATTTGATCCAGAGCATATATTACAAATTAAATCTTTATTTACATATTATTTACAAATTTTAAAAATTCAAGGCCCTCAGCAGTCCTTCATTAAAAGAATTATTATAAAATAATTGACCTCAATGACATCGAAATTACTTAAATACCGATATTTTCTTGTTTATAAGACTATCTAATCGGAAGACTAATAATTCCTCTAATTTTTCAAATAATTTCACTTCAAACTAGAGTAATTACATAAGCTAAATAAGGAAAACTTAGAGCCATAACTTCTCATAATCTACGCATCAAAATGAACGTATATTAAAAATCTTTTCTTAATCTTTTTGAAAATGTATAAAAATAATAATGCATTCTTTTTTTAAGTAAAATGACAATTTATCTTTTTGAAAATGCGTAAAAGTAATGCATCTCTTTGAAAATGTATAAAAACAATAATGTATCTTTTTGTAAATGTATAAAACTGATAATGTATCGCTTTGAAAATGTATTAAAATGGTAATGTATCTTCTTGAAAATGTATAATGCTTCTTTTGAAAATGTGTAATAATAATGTATCATTTTGAAAATATATCAAAATAATAAATTATCTTTTTGAAAATGTATAAAAATAATAATGTATCTTTTTTGAAAATGTATAAAAGTAATAATGTATCTTTTTGAAAATGTGTAAAAGCAATAATGTATCATTTTGAAGTACAAAAATTATAATTTAACTTTTTCAAAATGTAATAATGTATCTGCAATATATATCTTTTTAAAAATGTATAAAAGTAATCATGTATCTTTTGGAAAATGTATAAAAATAATATTGTATCTTTTGGAAAATGTATAATAATAATGTATCTTTTGGAAAATATATAAATATGTATCTTCTTGAATATATATAAAAATAAATCTTTTTGAAAATGCATAAAAATCATACAAATGACATACAAATTATTTGTTTAAGAAAACATCACTATTAAGTATAGGCCAAAGACCTAATCACTTCACGAAAAATCTGACAAGTTCAACCATTTTTACTTCTTTCATCTAAGACCAATCATTCATTGTACACTATCCGTCTGAACAAAATGAACTTCCTTCATAAACTATTATTAAAGATAAATTTAAAAGAAAATATCTGAAAGAAACATCATTAAATAGATAAATAAATAGCATTAATCCTTTTATTAACCATACTTTTAACCAATGAAAGCCAAATATCACCAAAGCTTTTCATTGTGGATCAATGAAGCATGAAGTACAGAAAACTCTTATCGTCTATATCCAATCTGTAGAAATTTTTTTATTTCATTTTTTGCGGACAAAAAAAAAACAACAACCCTTACTTGGTTCTTTTCTGCATGTCTGTACATCAATAAGTATGAATGAAAGATGGCGACATCAAATGTATGGCATCCAACAGATAGAAAATAGGACCACGCATCAGTGGATCTGGGCGAGACTAGTCTAGTCGCTTCCCTAGGCCGGAAACACATACCCCGGGCCCTTTCAAGAGAAAAGGCCTTTTGTGGCGCAGCATTCAGTCGAGTTTAGGGGACCATTATTCACGATCGAATGTCTGCAAAAGATTCTCGACTCTTCCTAATGTCGGAGTTTCCCGCCACATTGGGAAATATATGGATTCTTTATTCTTCCTTCCTCACTCTGGAGAGCGTAAATGAATTTATTTATTTTTTTTTATTTTATTTGGTGAAAAGGATCTTTGGATGGCTTCATCTTGTTCGTTCATCTTGTTGGTTGACTTCTACTTGTTCAAAAGTTTCCATGTCCTCAATCAAATAATATTGAAGGTTTATTCAAAAGAATTCTATTAAAAGATGTTGATGTTCTTTTGTTGCTTTATAACAGTGTATTTGTTCTACCACACCCTTCCTTATAGGAAAAAAGATTACTTGGTGTCCCTTATGAAATCCTACTTTCTTTAAGTTTGAAATTAAGAAATTATTTATTAAAATCAACGATATTAACATAATATCTAGTGTTATCATGCAATAAGATAGGAGTCAATCTGACCAGTCTAGACAGTTTTTTATTAAGTTTTTGCATTATTTCGTCCAATTTATTGCAGTATATTTCTGCTGTAATCGATGTGCCAGGTTTCATGAAATCATAAGGAATCGCACTTGCACTAGACCATCGAACACTCACTTCAGCTTTTCTTAAAGAACATTACTCTTTTGAGTGTGTTTTGATAAATCTTTGTCCAACCATTTTGATGAACATTTGCGATTGTCATATTGTATTCATTTCTCATCCCAAGGGACAATTCGATTCAAAAAGGGATCAGATTTGTGAAGAGAAGATTGTTTTCAGATTTGTGTGTGTCTGTTTTTCATTCAGTTCAGGTGGAACCCACTTATTTAACTTTTTCACTTTACTGATTTGGGCTAAATAAGTTAATATTGCGTGATTGCTAACACCAAACGTCAATAAAAATTCATAGGTACTCTGAGATGGGTTAGACTCAATGGTGACCTTTAGTTCGTCATTATTGACCTTTCACTCCGGGTGATGGATGGCACGACTCATTTGTGAGATCAAAGTTACGTGTACGCTATTTGTCGAATCAATTTGATACAGTCTGCTGCGTAGTAACAATAGAATCAAATGCACTATTAATGATTTACGCGGTCAGTGATGGCCTAGATGCACGTAAGAACTCAAACTTCATAATAGTGCGAATTTCCTATAGCTCCATTTTTAACGAAATTAATTTTTTTTTAAAGTTTATAGCATTTTTTTATAGCTTACAACGATTTCTTTAAGCAGATAAGAAGTGTAACTTTCCAACATCATCAACAACAACAAAAAATAGAAAAGTAAAATATTAACCCAATGTCAACTAATAAGCTGTTAAAGTTGTCAATATTATTAACTACAAATTTCGTCCTTGCCACACATTATATATATAAAATTAATATTTCCCAACAGTATATTATATAATTTTATATAACGTATATATTATAATAATATAAATTATTAATATTTTCTAAATTCTAGATAACTGTTTATAAAAAGTATTAAATTAAGTAAATGGATAAATTAAATTTAATATTATACATAATTTTTTTTTTCAATTTAAAAAAAGCATTAACTGAAAAATTAGAATTACTTAGGGTTAATAAAATACATTGATTTATACACATTATAAAATGCTAGCTTCTTAATAAGTTTAATATTTTACAAACTTTTACTTTTTTTTATAGTAATGCAATATAAAAAAGTTAAGCCCCATAGCTAATCATTATTTATTATAAATCTTGTTCCTAAACTTCAAGCATATTTGAATTAGTTGCAAAAATTATGCAACGAGGTTTTTATTGCTCTTGACAATTTTTCTTAGAACATTTTCTCAATTTCGGAGAATATTGAAAAAATGTTCATACGGAAAAACTAGTACGGATAAACTAAAATACGGAGAATACTGAAATACAAATAGAATACTAAGAATAAATTAATAGAATAAATAATAAATTAATAGATTAAATAGAATACCAAGATACTAAAATACGGAGTAACTAGTTGAACAGTATTATCTAATTGAATTTCTAACTAGACATTATTCTAAGAAATAATGTTCAATAACATTTTCTTTTAATTTCTCCAAATATTAATAATTTATCACAACAAAATTCATACGTAAGTTACAAGACTCTTAGATGACAATAACAAAAGACTCATAATAAAATGGCTCCAGGTATAACCGGCAAAATAAATCTGTAAGAACAGAATCAATGTTGAAAAAAGAACGAATACAACTTTTAACCTTGAAGAAATGTAACAGATGAATATATGTAACAGATGAACTATAAAAACCCACATCAAAAACAGATCAACAACCTCCTCCTTAAAAACCCAGAAAAAAAAATTGCTTTTTTACCGATGTGAATGTTTAGATTTTTCTAACATTACAACTGCAGAAAACATTTGATTGTTTCCATGAATATAAGGCAGTCCTTGTAAAAGTCTAAAACTCAGATGTCTAAATAAAGCAAACCGAATTCTGAAAAGGAAAAACTTCCTGTAACTCCCCTTTACAAAAGCGACACGCGCTATGAACTTCTATTTACTTTTTTTATGAGTTCTGGTGCAGGGAACTTGTATTTTGTCACACGGATTTAGACTTCATTTGTTCATTTATGTCCGGAAAATGTTCCCATTTGAACAGGATTCGTTACAACTTTCCAACTGGTGGGGGAATAGCGTTTATGCGGTTGTCCGTCAAAGAGGTTGAAAAGCGTGACGTGTTTACACCGTTGACGGACAGTGGTCGAGTTGATGTTCTTTGATAAGGGTTGGCTTTTACTGCTTGTGTGTCAGTTTTGATAACCGTGAGAATGCAGTGCCCGTTGCGGAGAAAGTTGTGGTGGTTGTAAAGTCAGCATATGCTAGATTTCGTGTTCTTTCTTCTGTCTTGAAGTAAGCATCATACGAAAATCATCTTATTAATAAACTGGCCAGTGGATTGAAATTCAGACCTTTAAGCGTTAAACTTGATGTTATTTTATTTCAGTAATTATATTTTTATTCAATACTGACTTTAATATTTAAATGGCCGGGTGGCTAGAGCTCTGGCGCTCAGTAACACAGGATTTCGGGTTTGAATCCCGGTGTGCCATGGATGATTGTGGCGGTTCGGAATCCACTTTAAACCGTAGGTCTCAATCTAATATGACAGTAGAGCGTCACAGGGTGCATTTAAGGCAATATGGATAATTTTTTTAATCACCCAATAAATTCTATCAAATTGAAAAAAAAAATTGTTTTTGAAATAAAAATACATTTGATGTTTTGTAGAAAATAAACAAATTTATTACTTAATTTTCTTATTTTTTAACCAAAACAAACAAGTATTCCAATTAGTTTATTTCATATTAATATTCATTTATAAGTAAGAAACGTAATTATTTCATAAATATGAGGCATATATTTTTTTAAAAAATCAATATATAAATTAACATTAAAGAATAATTGATTCCAAGAAGTATATTTCATATTAAGCTTCGTTATTATTAAGTAAGAAACGTAATTATTTCATAAATACAAGAAATATATTTTTATTAGCATCAATATATTCATCGGCACCAAGGAAAAACATCAATGACCTCTTGCATCGATTTTTTGCAGATAATTACTTAAAGAATATAATCAGAGAAAGAAGAGAAAAAATACACCATTCAATCTTCAAGAGACTAAATAATAGTGTAATTGTCTCTTCTAATCGTGTTTATAGTTAAACAAATACTACCAATTATCGAAAAGCAAGTTTTGTTTAAAAATGAAAAATGAAAGAAAAAAAAAAAAAAACACAGCTCTTTTATATGAGAACTCATCATCCTTAACATCCACAATTCTCATCGAAAATCATTATTCATCTTAAACTCCAAAAAACTTAATATTCATTCTAAAGTAAGAAACGTAATTATTTTATAAATATGAGGCATATGTTTTTACTATCATCAATATATAAATTGACACCAAGGAGTTTATTTCATATTAATATTCGTTATTATTAAGTAATAAATATAATTATTTCATAAATATGACTCATAAATTTTTAATAAAATCAATATATAAATTAACATCAAAGAATAATTCACTCCTAGAAGTATATTTCATATTAATCTTCATTATTATTAAGTAAGAAACGTAATTATTTCATAAATACGAGACATATACTTTTATCAAAATCAATATATTAATTGACACCAAAGAAAAACATCAATGAACTCTTGTATCGAGTTTTTGCAGATAACTACTTAAAGAATTTAAAAGGAGGAAAAAAATACAACATTCCAGCTTTAATTGACTAATATTCCAAAAACAATAATTGTGTTATTGGCTCTTCTAATCGTGTTTATTGTAGTTAAACAAATACCGCCAATTATCGACAAACAAGTTTTGTTTAAAAATGAAAAATGAAGAAAAAAAAAAAAGCACACAGTTCTTTTATATGAGAACTTATCATTCTTAACATTCACAATCATCATCGAAAATAAGCTTCATTATTCATCTTAAACTCCGGAAAACTTAATATTCATTAAAATAATATTTATAACATTATTCATTATTTTTAAGTAAGAAATTTAAGTATTTCATAAATATGAAGCATATATTTTAACTAGCATCAATACATTAATTCCTTAATATATTAAGGAATAATTGACACCAATTTGTTTATTTCATAGTGATATTCAATATTGGCGGTATTATTAAGTAAGAAACGTAATTATTTCATGAATATGAGGCATATATTTTTTACTAGCATCCATATATAAATTGACACCAAGAAAAACAATTTGTATGGATTTTTTGCATTATATCCAGATAACTATTTAAAGCATTTAAACGAGAAAAACAATTTGTATGGATTTTTTGCATTATATCCAGATAACTATTTAAAGCATTTAAACAAGAAAAACAATTTGTATCGATTTGTTGCATTATATCCAGATAACTATTTAAAGCATTTAAATGAGAAAAACAATTTGTATCGATTTTTTGCATTATATCCAGATAACTATTTAAAGCATTTAAACGAGAAAAACAATTTGTATGGATTTTTTTGCATTATATCCAGATAACTATTTAAAGCATTTAAACGAGAAAAACAATTTGTATCGATTTTTTGCATTATATCCAGATAACTATTTAAAGCATTTAAACGAGAAAAACAATTTGTATCGATTTTTTGCATTATATCCAGATAACTATTTAAAGCATTTAAACGAGAAAAACAATTTGTATCGATTTTTTTTGCATTATATCCAGATAACTATTTAAAGCATTTAAACGAGAAAAACAATTTGTATCGATTTGTTGCATTATATCCAGATAACTATTTAAAGCATTTAAACGAGAAAAACAATTTGTATGGATTTTTTGCATTATATCCAGATAACTATTTAAAGCATTTAAACGAGAAAAACAATTTGTATCGATTTTTGCATTATATCCAGATAACTATTTAAAGCATTTAAACGAGAAAAACAATTTGTATCGATTTTTGCATTATATCCAGATAACTATTTAAAGCATTTAAACGAGAAAAACAATTTGTATCGATTTTTTGCATTATATCCAGATAACTATTTAAAGCATTTAAACGAGAAAAACAATTTGTATGGATTTTTGCATTATATTCAGATAACTATTTAAAGCATTTAAAAGAGAAAAACAATTTGTATCGATTTTTGCATTATATCCAGATAACTATTTAAAGCATTTAAACGAGAAAAACAATTTGTATGGATTTTTGCATTATATCCAGATAACTATTTAAAGCATTTAAACGAGAAAAACAATTTGTATGGATTTTTTGCATTATATCCAGATAACTATTTAAAGCATTTAAACGAGAAAAACAATTTGTATCGATTTTTTGCATTATATCCAGATAACTATTTAAAGCATTTAAACGAGAAAAACAATTTGTATCGATTTTTTGCATTATATCCAGATAACTATTTAAAGCATTTAAACGAGAAAAACAATTTGTATCGATTTTTTGCATTTTATCCAGATAACTATTTAAGGCATTTAAACGAGAAAAAAAAATATATTATTCGAGCTTTAATTGACTAATATTCCAAAAACAATAATTGTGTTATTGGCTCTTTTCGTCATACAAATACAGCCAATTATCGAAAAACGAGTTTTATTTAAAAATGAAAAATAAAATGAAAAAACACGGCTCTTTTATATGAGAACTCATCATTCTTAACATCCACAATCCTCATCGAAAATACGTCTCATTATTCATCTTAAACTCCGGAAAACTTTAATAAAAGGACGAAGTAACGACCACTCTTTACGTTTGTGTCCGGGTCGCATTTAATAGTCTGTCCCATTTTATCGTCTGCCCTCCCTCTCCCCCCTTCTGCATTCGATGATATCATTTCCTAAGGGGGGAGGGTTGATTGTTCCCCGGTTTTTTCCCTTTTTCTGCTCTTTCTTCCCCCCTGCATTGTTTTTGTTATTAACTTTTTTCGTTGTTCGGTGCCCGTCGTTTCCGACCACAGGAAGCATTGATTGGTCGGCCTGAAAGAGAATAGAAACAAGATCGCTCCGTGATTGGACGGCGGGGTCGGATGTTGGGGGATTCGGATGAAGCGGTTTTCGATCCGATGCGTCCGTTGGGATGAAAGGAGGATGGAGAGTCACTAAAACGGGTAACCTACCATCCTTGGCGATTCATAGCCTACATTATGATTTACGAAAAAATTACTAGATTTTTTTAATTTTTTCTTAGTACATCTATTTTTAAGATATTGAATTATTTGGGGAAAAACTAAAATTTTTTTCGCCCCACCCGCCCCTTTTTTTTTTTTGACAAAATACAGAAATTAAAATCTTGGAATCTCAATCTCTCTTTTAATCTTTCAGAAGAGCATCTGATATTTATTTGTATATGTTGTTTATAAATTTTTACTGAGTTCAATGCTTAGATTTTTAATGTTATGCTATAATACATATAAGATAGTATATGTAAATTATTCCATAAAATAAAAATTGTTTGTTTAATGGTTTATTAATGTCATATAAAGAAATACAATAAATTTACAAGCAAAAAAAAACATACCTGCAACGAAATTTATTATGACTAATTTTTTAATTTTGTTTTGTTTCCCTTTAATTATTAATTATCTTTTTTTTTTTTATTCTAAGCTTTATATTTGTACAATTTAAATTTAAATTTAATTAATTTGCCTATTATCTTTATATTTAATTCTTGTTAATTTATAAAGATTGCTATATTTCTTAAAATAAATTTTTATTTTAATACATATCATACCAATATAATTGGTAGCAGAGAATAAACAAGACTTTATAAAAAGTATAAAATAATAAGAATTCAATTAAGAATGAACTATATTTAAACAAATTTTTTCATTTTATTAAACTTTTGTCTTATTTATACGTAAAATGAATTCTCTACATATGGCGTAAATATTTCCTCCTAACATAATAATATTGAGTAATAGTATTAAAAAAACGATAACAATTGCATAAAGCTTGGAATTGAGCACATTGCCATTTAATACAAACTGGGAAAATCATAACTCAATGTTTTACGTAAATCTAATTTGTATACGAATTACTCAGAATAAAAGCACAAAAATATTTATACACTAATGAAGTATACTCCGCTTCATATCATCAAAGCGTTACTACGCCATGACATCATTTACTTCATCATCATTCTTCGACATCATTTATTTTGATTAATGTAGCAAATCCAGAAAAAGAATATGAATACGCCTACTGTCCAAGATGCATAACTAAGTAATATAAAATTCCTTTATAAATAAAATGCCTTTATTTACACTGTAATGTATAATGCAACTACAAAAATCAATTAATGTATGAAGTATTGTGAAATTAATTAATAGCAGATGTGACACAATACTTCAATTTCTGCAAATTAGTATAATGCATCTAAAGCTGAGTTCCCGCCAGATATCAGATTAGCCAGCTTTCCACGAAGTAAATCTTTAATATCCGATGGATACCTACCTTAAGACAAGCATTTCACGTTACCCTACATGAAAAAATTCATTACAATTAAATCTAAAAATAAGCCTCTTATAATGTTATAACTCTTTATGGAATAAAAAGAGTTATTTCTATTATTTTAATTTCTATTTCGTGCTTTTACAATGTTGAATAATTATAGTACGCATTGAAAGTATGCAGCAATGACATGAAATGAAAGTATGCAGCAGTGACATGAAATGAAAGTATGCAGCAGTGACATGAAATGAAAGTATGCAGCAGTGACATGAAATGAAAGTATGCAGCGATGACATGAAATGAAAGTATGCAGCAGTGACATGAAATGAAAGTATGCAGCAGTGACATGAAATGAAAGTATGCAGCAGTGACATGAAATGAAAGTATGCAGCAGTGACATGAAATGAAAGTATGCAGCAGTGACATGAAATGAAAGTATGCAGCAGTGACATGAAATGAAAGTATGCAGCGATGACATGAAATGAAAGTATGCAGCAATGACATGAAATGAAAGTATGCAGCAGTGACATGAAATGAAAGTATGCAGCAGTGACTTGAAATGAAAGTATGCAGCAGTGACTTGAAATGAAAGTATGCAGCAGTGACATGAAATGAAAGTATGCAGCGATGACATGAAATGAAAGTATGCAGCAGTGACATGAAATGAAAGTATGCAGCGATGACATGAAATGAAAGTATGCAGCGATGACATGAAATGAAAGTATGCAGCGATGACATGAAATGAAAGTATGCAGCGATGACATGAAATGAAAGGATGCAGCGATGACATGAAATGAAAGGATGCAGCGATGACATGAAATGAAAGGATGCAGCAATGACATGAAATGAAGTATGCAGCGATGACATGAAATGAAAGGATGCAGCAATGACATGAAATGAAAGTATGCAGCAGTGACATGAAATGAAAGTATGCAGCGATGACATGAAATGAAAGTATGCAGCGATGACATGAAATGAAAGTATGCAGCGATGACATGAAATGAAAGTATGCAGCGATGACATGAAATGAAAGGATGCAGCGATGACATGAAATGAAAGGATGCAGCGATGACATGAAATGAAAGTATGCAGCGATGACATGAAATGAAAGGATGCAGCGATGACATGAAATGAAAGTATGCAGCGATGACATGAAATGAAAGTATGCAGCGATGACATGAAATGAAAGTATGCAGCGATGACATGAAATGAAAGGATGCAGCGATGACATGAAATGAAAGTATGCAGCGATGACATGAAATGAAAGTATGCAGCGATGACATGAAATGAAAGTATGCAGCAGTGACATGAAATGAAAGGATGCAGCGATGACATGAAATGAAAGTATGCAGCGATGACATGAAATGAAAGGATGCAGCGATGACATGAAATGAAAGTATGCAGCGATGACATGAAATGAAAGTATGCAGCGATGACATGAAATGAAAGTATGCAGCGATGACATGAAATGAAAGTATGCAGCGATGACAGGAAATGAAAGGATGCAGCTATGACACGAAATGAAAGTATGCAGCAATGACACGAAATGAAAGGATGCAGCAATGGCACGAAATGAAAGGATGCAGCAATGACACGAAATGAAAGGATGCAGCAATGGCACGAAATGAAAGGATGCAGCAATGACACGAAATGAAAGGATGCAGCAATGACACGAAATGAAAGGATGCAGCGATGACACGAAATGAAAGGATGCAGCAATGACACGAAATGAAAGTATGCAGCGATGACACGAAATGAAAGATGCAGCAATGACACGAAATGAAAGGATGCAGCGATGACACGAAATGAAAGTATGCAGCGATGACACGAAATGAAAGTATGCAGCGATGACACGAAGTGAAAGGATGCAGCGATGACACGAAATGAAAGTATGCAGCGATGACACGAAATGAAAGGATGCAGCGATGACACGAAATGAAAGTATGCAGCGATGACACGAAATGAAAGGATGCAGCGATGACACGAAATGAAAGTATGCAGCGATGACACGAAGTGAAAGGATGCAGCGATGACACGAAATGAAAGTATGCAGCGATGACACGAAATGAAAGGATGCAGCGATGACACGAAATGAAAGTATGCAGCGATGACACGAAATGAAAGTATGCAGCGATGACACGAAATGAAAGTATGCAGCGATGACACGAAATGAAAGTATGCAGCGATGACACGAAATGAAAGTATGCAGCGATGACATGAAATGAAAGGATGCAGCGATGACATGAAATGAAAGCATGCAGCAATGACATGAAATGAAAGCATGCAGCAATGACATGAAATGAAAGCATGCAGCAATGACATGAAATGAAAGGATGCAGCGATGACATGAAATGAAAGCATGCAGCGATGACATGAAATGAAAGGATGCAGCGATGACATGAAATGAAAGGATGCAGCGATGACATGAAATGAAAGTATGCAGCGATGACATGAAATGAAAGGATGCAGCGATGACATGAAATGAAAGGATGCAGCGATCACATGAAATGAAAGGATGCAGTGATGACATGAAATGAAAGTATGCAGCGATGACATGAAATGAAAGGATGCAGCGATGACATGAAATGAAAGGATGCAGCGATGACATGAAATGAAAGTATGCAGCGATGACATGAAATGAAAGTATGCAGCGATGACATGAAATGAAAGGATGCAGCGATGACATGAAATGAAAGGATGCAGCGATGACATGAAATGAAAGGATGCAGCGATGACATGAAATGAAAGTATGCAGCGATGACATGAAATGAAAGTATGCAGCGATGACATGAAATGAAAGGATGCAGCGATGACACGAAATGAAAGGATGCAGCGATGACATGAAATGAAAGTATGCAGCGATGACACGAAATGAAAGTATGCAGCGATGACATGAAATGAAAGTATGCAGCGATGACATGAAATGAAAGCATGCAGCGATGACACGAAATGAAAGCATGCAGCGATGACATGAAATGAAAGTATGCAGCGGTGACATGAAATGAAAGCATGCAGCGATGACATGAAATGAAAGTATGCAGCGATGACATGAAATGAAAGTATGCAGCGATGACATGAAATGAAAGGATGCAGCGATGACATGAAATGAAAGTATGCAGCGATGGCATGAAATGAAAGGATGCAGCGATGGCATGAAATGAAAGTATGCAGCGATGGCATGAAATGAAAGTATGCAGCGATGGCATGAAATGAAAGTATGCAGCGATGGCATGAAATGAAAGGATGCAGCGATGGCATGAAATGAAAGGATGCAGCGATGGCATGAAATGAAAGGATGCAGCGATGACATGAAATGAAAGGATGCAGCGATGGTATGAAATGAAAGGATGCAGCGATGACAGGAAATGAAAGTATGCAGCGATGGCATGAAATGAAAGGATGCAGCGATGACACGAAATGAAGGTATGCAGCGATGGCACGAAATGAAAGGATGCAGCGATGACACTAAATGAAAGGATGCAGCGATGACACTAAATGAAAGGATGCAGCGATGACACGAAATGAAAGGATGCAGCGATGACACGAAATGAAAGGATGCAGCGATGACACGAAATGAAAGGATGCAGCGATGACACGAAATGAAAGGATGCAGCGATGACACGAAATGAAAGGATGCAGCGATGACACGAAATGAAAGGATGCAGCGATGACACGAAATGAAAGGATGCAGCGATGACACGAAATGAAAGGATGCAGCGATGACACGAAATGAAAGGATGCAGCAATGACACGAAATGAAAGGATGCAGCGATGACACGAAATGAAAGGATGCAGCGATGACACGAAATGAAAGGATGCAGCAATGACACGAAATGAAAGGATGCAGCAATGACACGAAATGAAAGGATGCAGCAATGACACGAAATGAAAGTATGCAGCAATGACACGAAATGAAAGTATGCAGCAATGACACGAAATGAACGGATGCAGCAATGACACGAAATGAAAGGATGCAGCAATGACACGAAATGAAAGTATGCAGCAATGACACGAAATGAAAGTATGCAGCAATGACATGAAATGAATGTATGTAGTATGATTTTTTTATCATAGTCCGTATCTTAACCAATCAGTTTGTAAATTATTAATACGACGCATGAACGAATGCTGATGTATTTTAATTGATGATTTTACAATGTTGACTAATTATAATAGGATAGCATTTATGTAGAGATGCTTATCATTATTTTTTTAAATTATATTCCTTATCTTAACCAATGTTCAATAATTATAGTATGATTTTATATATATATATATATATATATTTTTTTTTATCATAATCTTTATCTGAAACAATCAGATTATAAATTACTAATACGATTTTCAGCAGGGACAAATGCCATTATTTAGAAATTTTTGCCGTTTTTCTATTTTATTTTTTATTTCATGCTTTTATATTGTTGAATAATTATTGCATGATGGTATATAAGTAGCAATGCTTATCATTATTTTTTATCATAATCCTTATCTTAACCAATCAGCTTATAAATTACTGTTATGAATCTGAGCATGGATGAATGCTAGTGTCCCACCCACCATAAAGTATCTCCTCCAGCAATTTATCAACCTAAACGGAAACAAGCTGTGCCTCAATTACATTTAAATAGAAATTCTGCACACAGCTTTCTTCAGGCATTAACGGAAATACGCTACGAAATGACTGATAAAACCCTCCATATCAACACCCACGTACCACTGTTCAAATACAAATGCAATCCATCATATTTGGGAATGATGTATTGCTGGAATTGCCCTGGAAATAGTTGGCATGTCACCATGTTAATGTTTTCGTTTCCCATTCTAGAAGTGATATCCAATTCGGATTCCGAAGTATCACGCCTGCGGACTTAAAACTAGGAGATGAAAAAAAATAGATAAAATAAAATAAAATAAATAAATAAAAATGACCGATTAGAAGGTCGGAGAAAGGTCACTCATCGAATCAAAAGATTATCGATATTTCTCAGTGATTGTTTTTCATTAACTGACGATTGATTTGTAACTTCTGATGAATGGATGGAGGATCTATATATATGTTAATTGATCAAGGATTGAGTCCACAAATCAAATTAAATTAATGGTAGTTTTTGAATTAGTTTTTTGTTGATTCTCGTCTTGTTTTGTTACATTTGTTTTGTTTTTTAACAATTGGAAAATAAGATAATGGGAAGGAATAACAAAATTGTCGTATGCCTACATCTTCTAGATACATTTGCAGTTTTTAATTAAGACTTTTGACGTATAATTAATTGAGAACAAATAGAATTTATCAAATAAATGACACAAATATTTTTTGTAAATATTTTTTCTAACTAGAAATATAAATGAGCATTTTGAATTGATTAAATAGTAAGTAATGCGATGAAAATTAATGGGATTTTTTGGTAGCTTCATATATAAAATTACTGACAGCTTAATAATTTATTAAATACTTTATTAAAGAAACTTTTATAAAGTATTAGACTTTAATTACGTGTCATTTGGTTAAATATTTTCAAAACTAATATCTTTTATCCTTAATATTGATGTTTCGTTACGCATGCTATATTTACAGGATGTTTTTGAAAAATAATATTTATACAGGGAGCGTATTTAGAAGGAAAAAAAAATATTTTAGGTTTATTAACATCAGAAGTTCTACTATTTTCAATTTTTAAAACAAAATTTTTGATTATAGAATAGGGTGAACATAATTTTTTAATAAAATTTTTTATTTATTTGTTTATATTATCCACATTAATGAATACCAATCAAAACACATAAAGAAATACATTACTAGAAACAATTGAAATAATCAAATAATGCTGCTTTTTTTACTTGAATTTTTTTTTTTAATATTTAACGATTTATCTAAGCGACAGGACAATATTTTAAATAATTTTATAATAAATAATTATCTTTTATCCCGATTAGACCCCTAAGATTTATAAAACATTTGGTAAAATATTTTATAAATTATTTATTTGTTTATCTTCTATACACTAATTTTTTTTTAGTTATAGCCGTTAAAAACATTAATAAATACAGAAAATCACTTTAATTATGTTTAAACGCTATTCAATCAGGATCTTTTAGAAAGTCAATAAATTCTTATGTAATGCAAAATGTTTTACTGATTTTTAATATCGGATTCTCTCTCTCTCTCTCTCTCTCTCTCTTTCTTTCTTTTTATCTATCAATCTATATATATATATATATATATATATATATAAAGAAAGAGAGACTTATATGACTTAACATATGCCAGGCCGTATAAAATAACACATTTTTAATTCTGATGAATTTTATTAGGAATAAATATGGGTAAAAAATGTAAATAACTGTTTGGCAAATTGTAAAGGGATAACTAAAAAAGATTTTTCAAACAAACAAATATATATATATATACTGAAAATTCTTTTTTAGTTATCCCTTTACAATTTGCCAAACAGTTATTTACATTTTTTACCCATATTTATTCCTAATAAAATTCATCAGAATTAAAAATGTTTTATTTTATACAGCCTGGCAACATCAACTCATATCTGGGAGAATACACATTTATGCAATACACAAAAATGTTAAAACATCAATCAACTAAAAAATTTTAATTCTTTATCTGTAAATAATGATTAAAAAGAAGAGAAATAAGCCTTAAATGAAAATGAAGAAAAAAATTGAACCGAGGCGCAACTTGGCGCTGTTTGGCATCATCCCACATAGCAACCCTCCGCCAATGCACACATTCTACATAAGGAAGGGACTGGCGCTGGCCCATCAAGGCTCGCAGCCAAGTTAATGGAGAACGGGGCAGAAACTCAATTTACCTACTATATTCATTGATGACCGCCACTGCATTTACAGTTTATTGCGTGTAATGATGAATTACACGTAATGACGGTTCGCCAATGGCGGACGGGTTTTTGCATTTAATAGCCATTTGGGTCCCCCTTGGCGACTTGGCTGTTATGCTCTTTATGCTTTTGCATTTGTTGGGGAGCAGTGATTCAAATGCTGCTCTTTTATGCTTTACTTTCGCGTTTAATGCGGTGAATTCAAACGTTGCAGTTCTTTTATTCCACATTTGAATGGGGGTGGAGGGGTAGGTAATTGGAGGATTTGACGTTTCATATAGATATATGTTTTGAAAACCGTCATAAAAACATAATTCAAAGTCTAATAAAAGAAATGGGAGAAGTTGCGATTAAAAACGCCAATTGCGGTTTTTAGATTTTTGATTATGCAAATAATTTTCTAAGGTGTTTTTTTTTTAATGGTTTGTTGATTTACGTTTCTTTTCTTAGATTGGAAAATAAGAAAGCCGGTTAAAAGGTGGCAGATTAGTTTACTTTAAAATTATATTTCAAATTCTATCATCCAATTAAATTTAATTAATTTAATTATAATTTAATTTAATTCAATAATTTATTTTTGCCATAGAATAATAAACAACGAATCAAGAAAAAAACACTTCAAAACATTTCCAAGGTCTTGTGAATAAACTTTATGGAATAGATTAATCAGAATAGTAGATTAATCTTCTTGACAATCTCTCTTAATAAATCTTTTCCTTGATCATTTCTTTTCTTAGGTTTTAGCTTGGAAAATACAATAACCAGTAAAAAGATAGCAGATTAGTGTACGTTTAAAATTCTTCCAATCAATTAAATTATATATTAAAAATGTGACATAAATATTTTTATTAATTAAGAGTTTAATTGTTTAGTTAAAGATACACAGTTTAATTATTCAGTAAAATGCATAATTTATTTTTTCCATAGAACTGTAAATAATGAATAAAGAATGAACTCTTCAAAATATTTTCAAGGTCTCAGAAATTGCGAATAAACTTTATGGAAATTAAACAAAATAGTAGATTAATCTTCATGACAATATCTCTTAATAAGCATTTTCCATGAGTATTTACCATCATGATCAGTTATTATTGATTCTTTTCCTTATATCCTATAAACCTCTAAAACTCGAAAAATCGAAATTCAATAAATTTTATTCCGTTTATTTAATTACATAGCTTTCTATTTTTAAGACTATTTTTTTTAGACGAATGAATCTCTTCACAATCATTTTCAATCCTTTAAAATTGAAATAAATTTCTGATTTTCTGATTTTCCTGTAATAAATTCTGTCATTCAATTAATTTAGACAGTGAAAATGTCACATATCTTTTTTATAAATTAAGAGTTTAATTGTTTAATTAAAAGTATAAAAATTAATTATACAATAAAATTTATTATTTATTTTTAGTTAAAGGCAGAATTTAATTATACAATAAAATTTATTATTTATTTTTGCCATAGAACTATAAACAATGAATTTAGAAATTAAAGATTACATTGTTTAGTTAAAGGTACAGTATTTAATTATTCAATAAAATTTATAATTTATTTTTGCCATAGAGCTATTACCAATGAAATAAGAAATTAAAAGTTTCATTGTTTAGTTAAAGGCATAGAATTTAATTATTCAATAAAACTTATTAGTTATTTTTGCCATAGAACTATAAACAATGAATTAAGAAATTAAGAATTACATTCTTTAGTTAAAGGTATAGAATTTAATTATTCAATAAAATTTATTAGTTATTTTTGCCATAGAAATATAAACAATGAATTAAGAATAAGCGAATAAAAATATTTCCAAGATCTCAGAAATAATGAAAAACTTTATGTGAATATTGAATAAACTTTATGGTATTAATTAATCGGAATAGCAGATTTCCAAATAGTAGGTTTATCTTCATGACAATTTCTCTTAATAAGCCTTTTCCTTGAGTTTTTCCAATCAATTAGGAGTTTAATTGTTTAGTTGTATAGAATTTAATTATTCAGTAAAATGAGTGATTTATTTTTATCATAAAACTATAAACAATGAATTAAGAAAGAAACCCTTTAAAATATTTTCGGGGTCTCAAAAATAAATTTTATGGAATAGACTACTCAGAATGGTAGATTAATCTCCACTTTCTTAAGAAACCCTTTCCTTGAATGTTTCCCATCATGATTGGTTTTCCCTGATTCTTTTCCTTATGTTCTATAAATTTGTAAAAATCGAGAATTCAAAACTATATAGTTTACAACAGCAATTATAAATCTTCGGGCGAGAAATTGTCTAAAGGTAAACTCGGAATATTCCCGATATCTGGGAGCTCAGTTTGAGAGCTGTTAATTTCAGCAAAACAGACGTGCTGTCAATTTAATGAAGGCTAAATTTATAAATCAATCTATCCTTTCACAGGATGTGAAGACCGAAATTAAGGGTTTGATATGACAATCGCAAAACCATCTCTTCAGGTGTTCATTATCATGATACATATAAGTAGTGCTCCCATTGTTAAGTGGCCAACAAATACAAGTATTGGTTCATAACTTCATACCATTCCATTCAAGTATGGATCAGCAATTCATACTTGGCAAATACTTAGTCTAACATAAAAATAGCTATTTAAGATAGAAATACAGAATTTTATTTCAACTCTAATCTTAAACATGTTCATTTTTTAAAGAATAATCTCTATGTTATTAGTCTGTCACTAGTCAGTTAGTTGGTTATTAGTCTATCATTATTAGTCTTAAATTTTTGGTTAATCTCCTTTTAAAAGGAGAAAAAAAATCTCTTAAAAATCTCTTTCTTAAATCTTTTCCTATGAAAAAAAAAATGCTTTATTTTTTAACAGTATCTTGTTATTGTACTCACATAGGTAGCAATCCAATCTTAGTCTGTGTGAATCGACCCGTGACCAACACACCGATAAACCTGGAATTACTGGAACAGTCCGACCCTCCTTCAGAAGCATACGCGCTAAGTGAGACATATTCTTGAGTTCATTACTGCCACTTTCACAGAACGGACACCTCCTCCCCAAAACCACAACAAATGGTGCCACCAGCCCCTACTATGATGGATGATCTTGGACCATGGGCAGAAATTTGAAAAAGTCAAACCGCTCAGCATTTACTTCCAATAATGAAAATAATATACTTCCAAGGAACCATTTTCTTTGTACCAGGACACTTCATCATCGTGTCCTGGGTGCCACGACCCCTCTAGAGAAAGAAAAAGGGGTCGACCCCAGACACGCGCCAAGATGGATGGGACGAGATGGCAATCGCTTGACCCCTCGAAGTGTCCGAAACAGTCCATTGTGGCGAGGGAAGGCGTATCTTAAACGGGGTAATGTGATATCTTGAAGATTGAAGACAAGGGCAATCACTTTTACCTGACGCCAGACTTTCCCATTCAACAACGGAAGTTGTAACATAAGTTGTAATAAACGTTGAAAAGAGTCTGGAAAATGGAAATAATAAACTTGGAGAGTTGTAGGTTAAATGACCGGGATCGTTTATGTCCTGTGTGTGAATGCTTTTTCCGGTCAGTAGCAAATACTACAGTTTCTTTTTGAAGTTGCACAGTTAACTAAGCGTGGCAGAGGTGTTTAAATTTGATCTCTACTACAGCTGTTACGTTTATTGCAAGACATAAAAATAGGATGAATTTAGATTAAAGACTTTATTATTGTTTGTGTCTATTAATATTTTTATTGACTTGGATATTGTACTTAGTTTAGTAAAATAAAAAATTATAATTCGGTAATTTTTATGCTACTAAAATTGCCCAAACAATATAATTTGTAATTTTTCTTACAATGATGAATATCTTACGAAACCTTTTTAGAAAATTAGTCATAACTCTTCTATCTAGACTATCTAACTATATAGACCATTTATTCATAAATGCGTTTACATCTAAGTGTTCTTTTTGCCCTGATAAAAAGACTCCTTTTATTCGTTTGATTTAAAATAGTTGACTGATCGGTAATATAAATTTTTTTTAATTTTTTAATATTATTTTTATTTATTCATTTTTTTATTTATTAATTATTTATTATTTATTTATTTATTAATAATTTATTATGTATTTATTCATTCATTAATTCATTTATTATTATTTTTATTATTTTATTAATTTTTTTTATTATTTTATTTATTTTTATTTTACATTATTACTTTTTTTTTTTTTTTTTTTTTTTTTTTTTTTGACGTACATTACGATTGATTTCCTATACAGTTTTATGTGTCAAATGATAAATTAAAATTAGCAATGATAACACTATATCATTATAAATCGCAAATAGTAAAGAAATATGTGGATGGCAATTATCATGAACTGCAAAATAAATTGAAATTTAAGATTTACCTTAAAAATTAAATTATTTTAAGTATTTAAAAAATTATTTTAATTGCTTATAACTAACTAATTAATATAAAATACTTTTTACTGCGGTATTTTATTTATTATGATATATTAATATTTTAATTTTTAAAAAATATTGAGTATGAAGATCTTAAAAATTTTTAATGCTAAAATTGTTGTACACGAAAATACTTATTCAATTTGTACAACACATTTATCTATTCATTGAAAGTTCTTAATACATTTTTGCCTACTTGAAACAGTGTTTCCGTATGGAAATAAGTGTTAGTATGATAGTTAATATCGTCTCCAAGAATGGTGTGAAGAGAACATATTGTCATCCAGGTTGAGTTCAAAGGATAGTTGTCTTGTGTTTATAGATCGAATTAGGTTTGTTATTCTACGATCATTTTGTGCACACTTTAGGCTAATTAGACCGGGAACTATAGTTTAAGGTGGATTCCAGACCACTATCAAACATCGTTACTACCACCAGATATCGAACCTGACGCCTGTGCACCAAAGGCCACACCTCCAGCCAATTACCCCTTCCTGTTAAAGAGGATGGTATGTATTTTCAAGATACCACACTTTGTTAATGTGCGTAGAAAATTGCGATGACGCATTGTAGGTGCATCTTGTGTAAAGGTTAATTTGTTATATTATATATTATATGTTATATTAATTTGTTACATTTGTTATATTACACCGTTTTGAGTCTATTGAAGAGATTCAACGTGAATAGGCGCGCGCTTTGAAGATCATCCCTACTGATGACTTTTTAGCATGCATTGAGGATTAGAAAAAAAGTTGGCATAAGTGCATTGTGTCCGGAGTGGATTACTTTGAAGTTGATGAAATAAATTTGGAAGAATAAATAAAGAGTTTTGGGGAAAAAAATAATTGGTCTTACTTTTTGGGCACAGAAGTAAAGATCGAATCCATTGTAAATTTGTTGCATCATTCCAAACTGGAATGGAGAAATTCCGCTGCAAACTTCTACAGAATGTCAAAAGTGCCATACTCAATAACTTTCTGGGGAAACACAAACTTGAAACACCATACGCTATTTATCACCCATCCGGGTTTAATTCTGTCCTCATAGGTAACAGTTAGTATCATTTTCAAATCAGATACCGTCCAACCGACATCTTGCTACCGTGGAGTATAGAGTGACACAAACAAAGGTCAGGTGTGTGTGACACATGCAGTGCCATCCTAGTGCTACATAGATCTCTGATTTTCAGTGATAACCACTGTTATGGGGGAAGTATCATTCATCACACCGGATGAGGAATGCAGGTAAACAAAAAAGGTAAAAAAATATGGGAGAATCTCCTGTAACCACACCTCACAGAGGACAAATGTGTCACAGTGATTCGTTTGGATGGATCTGGAGATATGACAGAACACCAGTTTCGGAGATTCGGAATGATTCATGAGATTGGTAAAGATGAAATAGTTTCTGGAGAATTGCTTTGAATTGGATTCATATAATAAAAGAGAGTTTTTGCATATTATGTTACAGTGTTAATTAAAATGTTTTTGCATATTATATTATAGTGATAAATAAAATGTTTTTGCATATTATGTTATAGTGATAATTAAAATGTTTTTGCAGTGATAATTAAGAGGACAAACATTTAAACAATAATTTATAAGTTTGAATTGCAAATGAACTTCTGAAAATAGATTAAGAATTTGTGAATATTGTATTAAGGGTTTCATATTTTTATCAAATTCCTAATATATTTTATTACTAGCAATAAAAATAAAGCCTTTGTTTTTGTTCAACGATTTACCTCAAAAATAAATTGAAGGAATATATTTTTATTCCATATTTTATAGTTCATAATAAACAAATTCCACCTCTAATCATTAATTAATTAATTTTTTCTAATCAATAATTCTGAATAGAATTCGTTTTCAGTTATTATAGTATTAATTCTGAATTTATCTGTAGTATTTTAAATTGCATTTGGATAAATTGAGATAAAGCAATATCAGCAAACATATATATCAAAGCGCCAAGTCCAATCCAAGTCCGAATCCGACTTGCCCAGTATTGCACATTAGATAATATACTTAGTTATGCTTTGACACATTTGGCTGCCTGATTGAAATTTTCCTGTTTGTTGCCTGCCTGTTTCGTATATTCTCGAAATGGACATGGAACAATTACCTCTTAAACGTCTTTTTTTCCCCTTCAAAACCGTTTCAGAGAATGACATAGACATTCTGGTATCCACCATCATAATAATAGCAAAGACCAATATGCTAAAAAAAAGTGCCTTTTTCGCAACAATATTGGAATTTCCTAAAAAATAAATTTAAAGAATATATTTTTGCTACAAATTTTGTAGTTAACAATAAACAACATTCTATTTCTAATCATTAACTTATTGATTTTTTTCTAATCATTAATTATGAGTTGAATACTTTTTCTGTATTATATTTGTTACCTGTATCATATTCGTTTCCTGTATTATTTCTGTTATTATAATATTAATTCCGAATTTAACTGCAGTATTTTAAACGGCATTTGGATAAATTGAGATAAAACAACATACATCTGAAAGCACCAAGTCAAGTCCGAATTTATCAGACTTGTCCAGTAGTGAACATTAGCTAATGGGCAAGAGGGAATTTTGGATTCAGTTGAGGGGGTATTTTATAGCCACTGATTTGAAAATTGAATATAACAACATTGGAAAAGAATGCGTTTATTTTTGAGCAAATGTAAATTCCTTACACTTTACCAAGATTAAATGTGCCCTTATTGTAATAAATAAAATATATACGGCATCTATATATGTTCTGTTTCATTTGCAGAGGAAAACAGGCGATAAAAACGTCAGCAAATCTCGGAAAAAGTATAAATCTAATCAGCGACGAGGTAAGAAAAAAAAGTGCAAGGTGGAGGGAGATGTTTATATCCGAAATAAAATATAGCCCTGTTTTCATCCAGCAATTTTATGGAAGATCTTTGGAATCTGCCTTATGGTTCTGGTTCGAAAGATTACATCGTACAAAATTCCATCCGATCATCGAAAGGCACACTTTCTGGTAATTCGAACCCGACTGTCATCTATCATTTTAATGTTCCGTAAGAGATCGTAAATCCCTTCCATCGCAAGCAAACGTCATTATAGCGCTCAAACCCACCAGGATTCGCATCCTTTCAGAAATCCGACCCTTTTCTGGGATTATGGGGGCGAAGAGAAATTTATGCTGGGGGGGGTGAATGAGCTTATGACCTGCGCACGGGGGCTTTTAATTAACTGGGATGTGTTCTGGAATACTTTAAGAGAAAATGTGGTTGTTGTTGAGTAATAACTCATGTCGCTGTTTGGTATAGGAATTTAATTCTGGTATATTAATCTGAGAAATACTCATTTTAAAACTACTTGTATTTTAGTAATGTATTTTATTGTACGGCCATTTCAAATAATGTATTAGTAAAAGATAAGTTGAAAATTTATGTATATTCTCAATATATTTGCTTCGTGGGGCCTGAATGGCCGAGTGGCTAGCGCTCGGTACCACAGGTTTCGTGTTCGAGCCCCGGCGGTGCCATGGTTGTTTGTAGTGGTTCGGAATCCACTTTAAACCGCAGGTCCATGCAGGTGCAGCTCTTGCTTATCATATAAAAATAACTCTCTAAGTATTTGCCAGCTGCACTAGGAAAAAAAACCATGTGTGAACTTTATGTTAATTTTCCTTCAAATGCACGGATGTAACGTGTGTTTTTACAGGTTAAAAATGCTTACTCCTTGTATAAAATATATATTTAATAAAAATTGTATATTTAGAAAATTATTATTGTTTCTTATGCTCAACTAGGGAACGCTGATCTCCAATGAATGCTCTGTGAGAAACAAATGACTCCCATTTTTGTAGGGAATCACAAGAGTAAGAATTCGACTTCGCACGTTGCTAGTATAATCTGAAATGGATACAGCCAGGATGGGCATCCCGCAGCCACCTCTTTAAATTGAAATAAAATTGATGGACTTTTTTTTTTCTATAGATTTTTAAACAGATGACTTTCTTCTTACAGATTTTTAAACAAATGGCTTTTTTTCTTCAGATTTTTAAATTTTTTTCTCCGGATTTAATTTTTTTACTTTCTTTATATATTTTGTTGTTTTTGCTCCACCAACGGCTCACGAAGAGATGATATTGTCTTTCAGGAGGACCTTCAGAGACAAATACCCCATATTTGCTTTGTATGGGAGAATATCCGGAAAACTTCCATCAGATTGCCTGATTGCAAGATTGCAAGACACATCACATCTCCTCATTTCTAAAAGCCGTGACTGTAGTGGTCACCGCCAGTGCATTCGAACCTGGACTTTTGCGCATGCATGTTACCACTGGCCAAGAACTGAATCTGTGTAAACACGGGAATCGTTTCACGGTCTTAGTCTAAGAGTTCGTACTGCGCTCCCTTAGTTAAGAAACCCCTAATGTTCATCAACAAACCGCTACAACCTTAAAATATTTATTTATTTATTATGGGAAATAATTTTGCTTCTTTTTTGCCTCATTAGAATTTGAAAATCCAGGTTTTACTGCGAATTCGTAATTTATAATTTCAGAGCAACAATGCATTAATTTAAAATGAATGATGACGTTTTTTTTATGGCATTTAATGTTCCCATAAGTGGATTTTGAAAATTTCATTAAATATAAATTAAATTGACCACAATTTAACAGACTTAATAATTTTTAGTTCTCTAAAGTAATTTTATAAAAAATTAATTATTAAGTAATTTTTCCCAATATTATATTTTTTATCTTCTTTTTCTGTGGAAGAAAAATATAATTATTTTGACTATTTTGCCTATTTTCTTTCCCTAAATAGAGTTTTAGAGCTTTATTTTCAAAAAACGTTTTACTTTGATTTATCATATTTTTTAATTATTATTATTATTAAAATAATTTACCTAATTAATATATATATTTTTTTTTACTATTACTCCAATCCAGATGAAGCAGTCAAAGACGAACATAAAAATCAACTATACCTTAACCTTAACTTAAACTCTACTTAAACCTTATATATTATTAATGATACTTAAGTATGTAAGTAAACTTCCTTATTTTTAATTTATAGGCAATTTTTTTTAAAAAAAGCAAGAGACTTTAAATTTTTTCAGAAAAATGCTTTGAAAAACATTTATTTATTTATTTATTTAGAATCATTTACCTAATTAGTATTTTCTTTTTTCCTATTAGGCCAATCAAGATGAAGCAGTCAAAGGTAAAAATAAAAATAAACTAAACTTTAACCTTAACTTAAACCTTATTTGTTATTAATACTACTTAAGTAAAACTTCCTTGTTTTTAATTTATAAGCGATTCTTTAAAAACTCCAGTCTTTAAAATTTGTCAAACAAAATGCACTCCCATTTGTATAGAATTGTTCAATGGATAAAAACTACCCTGTTCATCAACAGGATCACTAAATCTTTGTTTATCACGCTAATATTGCGAAAATCATTATCTAATAAACAACAAACCACAAAATACAAGCAGTTTTTATGCATGACAGTCATTATTTTGTGTAAACGTTGGAAAATATGTTTAATTTAGCGTGTCACGGTTGTTTGCTAGCCCAGATTTGGCTATCATAACACGTAATTTTCTGTAATAAGCATAAATTTTAGCACTTATTTGTCGTTTATACAAGCGCTTACGTTATTTGTTTGTTGTCATTGTTTGTTGACTTTCATTAATTGTGAGAAATTTAGATATACACTTTGGTTTAATCTGGATGTATATATAGTCTTAATGGCTGTAAAACGCGTTGCAATTATTCTGAATTTCATCAATTTCGAATTTACTTCTTTCTACAAAAATAAAATTAGGAAAGTTTATTTTTTCATGGCTGTCTCACATAAAAAAATTAGTTGTGATGATAATAATAGCATAAGCAACAAAGTAACCTTTTATTTCTCCACAATAATGTTACGGATAATGATATAGCCCATTTAATTGGATATGAAATTCCTTTATTATCCGAAAATAATGTTATAACTTTATTAACGGTATGATGTTATAATATTAAAAATAAAATGTACATTAAGATACATGGTTTTGGAATAGATGGTGAAATAAATAACAACAGAATGTTGAATTATATTGGTTTTCAAGAATAGTTTATTTAAAAATAGTTTCAAATTTATGTTATTTTAAAATTTTATGGCGTTATTTAATGACGTAATTTTATTTCAAATCCTGTGACAGAAATTTTTCTCTTAAGAAGCTAATAATTTGTATTGTAAACATGATTCCTTCTGCGCATGTGCGAGAGCGCCTCATGTGGCATATATTTCGCGCATCCAGAGCGTACCTGAGTATCGGGTTTTCTGTGAAATCCTTCCACGAATCTATAATTATCTGTCTTTGAATGTATTAAATATTGTCTGTAATTAATTGTTTGTGGGTGCTGTTTGTGCGTGTCAATAAAGTTGTGAGTTCCCAAATTTGTGTCGAAAGTCTCAGCCCAACCACACGCAGTTACAATCCAACTACACAACCTGCACACTACAGTGTTATTTTGCAAAATTTTTAAGAATATTTTGAAAGTTATTTATTTTCTGTAAATTTTAATTTGACGAAGTGTTTATTAAAATTTTAAGAAATAAAAGAAAAGAAAATTGAACGCAGATTATACCTATAATTTTTGTTATTTTTATTTAAGGACACAACATTATTAAAAAAAAATTACCATCATTTAAAATTCTGAATTTAACATCATAATTTTGATAATATAAAGAATATTCTTATTATTTTTAGGTATTTACCATAAAACGCACACAACATAAAACTGTTGTTGAAATTTTAACAATTAAACAGCAAAATAATATGATATTCGAATTATTTTATTTAAACATTTTTAATACTTTGAGGTATTAACATAAAACACACACAACATAAAAACAGTTGTTGAAATTTTAGCAATTAGACAGTAAAATAATATGACACTTAAATTATTTTTCATTTCCTCATTTTTAATAGTTTGAGGTATTTAACATAAAGCACACATAACATAAAACAGTTGTTGAAGTTTTGACAATTCAACAGTAAAATAATATGGTAAACAATAACTATGTATTCAAATTATTTTTTATATCTAGATTTTTAATATTTTGAGTCATTTGACATAAAACATACACAACATAAAAGAGTTGTTAAAGTTTTAACAATTAAATGGTAAAATATTATTATTTTTTATTTCTGCATATTTAATATTTTGATGCATTCAACATAAAACACATATAACACAACATAAAACAGTTGTTGAAATTTTAACAATTAGACTGTAAAATAATATGACATTCAAATTATTTTTTATTTCTATATTTTTTATATTCTGAGGTATTTAACATAAAACACACACAACATAAAATAATTGTTGCAATTTTAACTATTAAACAGTAAAATAATAAGACATTCAAATTAAATCTTATTTCTATCGTTTTTAATATTTATAAATTACAATCATTAGAAATTCTGAACTAAATAAAATTATTTTGGTAGTATAAAGAACAATTTATTATTTTGAGGCATATAATATAAAACAGTTGTTGAAATTTTAACAATTAGACAGTAAAATAACATGACATTCAAATTATTTTTTATTTTACCTTTTTGGTATTTTGAGGTATTTAACATAAAACATATACAACGTAAAACAATTGTTGAAATGTTTTAATGTATTATTAAAGACATTAAAATTATTTTTTTATTTCTACATTTGAGGTATTTACCATAAAACACGTACAACTTAAAACAGTTGTTGAAATTTTAACAATTACACAGTTAATTAATATGATATTGAAATAATTTTTTATTTCTTCATTTGAGTATTTAACATAAAACACACACAACATAAAACATTTATTGAAATTTTAACAATTAGACAGCAAAATAACGCTGACTTACTACTGTCTAATTGTTAAAAATGTAGAACACCAAATGCCCTACGTGATCTTCACTTTGTCCGCACAAATTAAAATCACCAGAATGTATTCGGTCTTTTCATAACTCTAGCAAAGACTTATCGATTTTCCTTGAAAACATTTTCACTCCTCCAAGAAGGCGTTACTTTATCTGGCACAAACAGAAGGAATTTTAAATAGCGTCCAACAATTAAAACAGTAAAATTATATGACATACAAATTATTTTTTATTTCTACATTTTCAATATTTTGATGTATTTAACATAAAACACGCACAACATAAAACGGTTGTCGAAATTTTAACAATTAGACAGAATTTTAATATCTTATTAATGACATTCAAATTATTTTTTATTTCTACATTTTTAATATTTTGAGGTATTTAACGTAAAACACACACAACATAAAACTGCTGTCGAAATTTTAACAATTAGACAGCAAAATAACGCTGACTTACTACTGTCTAATTGTTAAAAATGTAGAACACCAAATGCCCTACGTGATCTTCACTTTGTCCGCACAAATTAAAATCACCAGAATGTATTCGGTCTTTTCATAACTCTAGCAAAGACTTATCGATTTTCCTTGAAAACATTTTCACTCCTCCAAGAAGGCTTTACTTTATCTGGCACAAACAGAAGGAATTTTAAATAGCGTCCAACAATTAAAACAGTAAAATTATATGACATACAAATTATTTTTTATTTCTACATTTTCAATATTTTGATGTATTTAACATAAAACACGCACAACATAAAACGGTTGTCGAAATTTTAACAATTAGACAGAATTTTAATATCTTATTAATGACATTCAAATTATTTTTTATTTCTACATTTTTAATATTTTGAGGTATTTAACGTAAAACACACACAACATAAAACTGCTGTCGAAATTTTAACAATTAGACAGTAAAATAATATGATATTAATTAAAATTTAGATGTTAGAGATGCTATTTTTAATATTTTGAACTATTTAACATAAAACACACACAACATAAAACAGTTGTTGAAATTTTAACAATCAGACAGTAAAATACTACTGTCTAATTGTTAAAAATGTAGAACACAAAATGTACTAAGTGACATTCGCTTTGTCCTCACAAATTAAAATCACCAGAATGTATTCAGCCTTTTCATAACTCTAGCAAAGAGTTATCGATTTTCCTTGGAAACATTTTCTCTCCTCCAAGAAGGCATTACTTTATGTGGCACAAACCGAAGGAATTTTAAATAGCGTCCACCGAGAATACAGATACGCTTTATGCCCACATAATCAATAGCCGAAAGTGGCGAGTAATTATGTCTATAATTGCCTATAATCCTCCTTCATTATTGAACAAACAACACAAAGCAAAAGGACGTACTGGCTCCCAGATGCTTGGCTTAAGTTAAAAGAGGGGGGCCTGGCAATAGCGAGCCTTTGTTTAATTAGCTCAACTTTAATTACGCTGGGTTGGCAACACCAACGTCGCTTCGTCGCTCGCGGCAATCATTAACTGGTAAGCCTTTCTGCTTAAGGTTTAATTAAGAAAACAGGCGACGAAATTGCTTTTTCGTTCCAAAATTGAATAGAATCAAAAGACGAAAAAAAAAAAAAAAAAAAAAAGAACAAAGAGTGAAGGGGGGATTTTTACATGGACCAATCAAATAAAAGAGCCTGGTATTAGATGGTTATTAAATTTTATTGTTTTTGAAGCCTGTTTGTTGGAAGTTTTTTGTTCAGTCTCGTTACGCAAGATGGTACCAATGTCTTTTGCTGAAGGTATGCGCGTTTCTTAACCGATCGTTGCTGATTGGTGTAATTAAAGATTTTAATTCTCTTTAACAGTGAACAAGATAGAATAAACTTTTAAAAAAGAAGATTTTTTTAAGGACTTGGCGATGTTTTTCTTTTTTTCGTTGCAATTGTGTTAAATGTTGCTCTTTTACTATTAAGTGTATATTTAAGAAGAGGTCTAAGTAATAAAGAAATTAATGAGAGGAGGAATGTTGAAAAAATTTGCAATAATTATATTTATTTTTTAGCGATTTAATTAGCGCGATAATTATAACGTTAGGAAGAGAACTTATTAATTTAACGGATGATTAGTATTGTGTATTGTTAAGCTTTGGTTTTCAGTCAGGAGTCCTTTTTTTTTTAACTAAACGTTTATTTTATACTAAGAAAACATTAACTGGATATTTCTTGTAAGACATTTACTGAAAATGTTTTCACATTTTTAAATTGAAATTTTAGGACTTTAAATGTTATCGTTGGAGTAACATTTTTAAATTTGTAGTCGTTTATTTTAAAAAGCTTTACTCATCTCAATAAGTAAACACTTAAATTCCTGCTAATTAAAATCATTTATTTAAGGTTTAAATAAATATTTTTGAAGGAATAAAAGTCATAATATAATTTTAAAAGTAAACAAATATACTTAAAAAGTATTTAAATTTTTTTTTTCCCAAAATATTTATTATGGGCTGTTTCCAAAATTATTTGACTAATGATTTAATTTATAGAATAACATTTTGAATTAGTTTATAGAATTATACAATTTAATAAAATAAGTATAACGTTATTATTATTTTTAGTTAATATAGTATAGCATCTTTATGTAGCCCATTTAAACGTCTCTAAATTATTTTAAAAAGAATACTGCCTTCATAAGATCGATATTGTATAAGCAGAGGTTATTGTATTGTTTTTAAAACTTCTTTATTATCCTTTTTTATCGTCTTTTTTTTTTTTAAATTAGTTTTAAAATTTCAAAATAAAAATATACTTCATAAATATCAAATAATATAGAATAATATTGCTTTGTAATAAAATAATATTGCTAAGTAAAGTATGGCTAAGGAATAAAATGAAAGATATCGTAATTTACTAATTGAATATTATATTATAAGTCTTTATTTATTATATTAGTTATAAAAACAAATATTAAATACCTTGAGATATAAACTAATATAGGTATAGATAAGAGAGATTTATATTTAAAAAATTTTTATTATCCTTTTTTTAAAAAAAGATTAGTTTTTAAACTTTAAAATTAAAATATACTTCATAAATATAAAATAATATTGCTGAGTAATAAAGAAATATTTTTAAGTATAGCTAAGAAATAAAATGAGGAAATATATTGTATTTTACTAATTGAATATTGTATATATTAGTCCTTTTCATTAATTATACCTTGAATACTTTAAGATATAAATCAATATAGACATAGATTAGATAGATTTATGTTTGAAACTTCTTTATTATCCTTTTTTCTTTTTAAGAAAGATTACTTTCTAAACTTCAAAATAAAAATATACTTCATAAATATCAAATAATATAAAGTAATATTGCTCAGTAATAAAGTAATATTGCCACGTAAAGTACAGCTAAGTAATATAATGAATGATATTGTATTTTGCTAATTGAATATTGTATGTATTAGTCCTTACATATTATATCAATTATAAAAACATAGATAAGAGAGAAAAAATAATAAGATAGATAAGAGAGATTTATATTTAAAACTTTTTTATTATCCATTTTTATCGTTTTTTTTTTTTTTAAAGATTAGTTTTTAAACTTCAAAATAAAAATATACTTCAGAAATATCAAATAATATAAAGTCATATCGTAAGTAGTGTAGCTAAGTAATAAAATGAGCGAAGATATTGTATTTTGCTAATTAAGCATTGTATATATTAGTCCTTACTTATTACACTAGTTATAAAGTATTGAAATATAAATCAATATAGAAATAGATAGAGATTAATATCTGTATTATATGAATGGTGATTATAAAATGAAAGATATAAATGTATCTCACGATAGTTCATAATTTATTAAATTAACTGCCTTTGATCAATTTTTATATGCTGAATATCATATTCTAATTTTTATATTTTTAAAAACTAAAAAAATATCAGAATAATAACTTCTAAATGTGAGTTATTGTAGTATAAAAATGTTAATGCCTAATATGATTCCTTTATTCAATTCCGTTCAGTTCTTTTCTGCAAAAACGTTATTAAAAATCTTTTGGTAAGACTTCATTAAAAAAATCTAGGGGGAGGGCAGAGGGATGAAAAAAAATCCAGATTTTTGAGTGTTTGTGATGGGGAATGGAGATTAATTTTAATGATATGGATCCCAGACTAAAAATATAATTAGATTCTTAGTCTACTAACATTGTTTAGTTTTTATGTCAATTTAAAAAAAAAAAAAAATTACTCTAAGAAAATTTTTTTTTTTTTTTCTTATGTTACTACTCTCCGACTTATATTCTCATTAAAACTACAGAGAGGGGATAAATTGTTTGTTCTTTCAGATCAACAATTATAATCTGCTTTCAATTTAAAAACTTTTTTTTTTCTCTTTTCTCAATGTAGGGTTGGTTTTTTTTTTTTTTTTTTTTTTTTAAATCTTTCGTAATTAAAAAAGGTTTTTTTTTTTTTTAATTATATAAAAAATTAATTTTTTTTCCAGTACAAATTTTGTAGAAGCTAATCATAATTATGTGAAGAACAATTTCTCAAACATTTATGTTAAAAGAGATTTGGTATTTAAAGAAAAAAATATTTATATGTATAAGATAAAGTCATAGCCACAGTTCGTGACTTTAATTAAATTTTTTTTCTTCATCTAATAATATTTTTTGGGCTAGATTAAAGTATGTTAAAAAGTGACTTTATACTTTGATTGAGTAAAAAAAAAAAAAAAAATTACTATTATTTTTTATTTAAAAAAATATCTTCATACCCAAGGATTAAGAGTTATTTGAGAAGTTTTGGTCTTAAAAGATGTATTTTTTCAACCAGTTTTTTAAAGTAAAATATTATTCAAATAGAATTAATAAATTAATGCTATCCAATTTTCATTTTTTAAAGAATTTCTTAGAGTAGTATTTTTAAGAAGTACTTTGATTTTCATTTTATTATGGTCTGGTACACAGGAAAAAAATATATTGGAGAATTTCGTAGATATTATTTTGTAAAAACTTTTTTTGATGAGAAGTAATAATTATTTTTAAGCACTTCGAAAGATAATAAATGCGCAACTATAATTTTCTTAAAGCTATTTTGCTATTTTAAAAGTTGACAGGGGAAAAAACTATATTTCTATCATCTTCAAAATAAATTAATTAAAATAATAAAATTAATTAAAAATATTGCAAATTAAACTTCTATATCCTATTTTAAACTCTCAGATTAAATTTTCAATTGAAAAATATATTTAAAATAGTTAAATAATTGTGATATTATGAATGATATTATTTGTTATTGAAATTCCATCATTTTAAGAATTAAATTAGTAAATTAACATTTCAACATTTCTCTAAATAGTTACAAATTAAATACTGACGATGAATTGCAGCAATAAATAGTAATAATAATATAATTCATCATAAGTATGAATAAAATTTATATTCACCATCATACATTTCAATATACTACATCAAAAAAAAATTGAGATTAGTAAATTTTTTTATGCGGGGGTTATTAAGGTTGTAGCATAAGGATGAATGGGAATATGTTACACACAAAAGGAAAAAAATCTGTGGTTTTCTGTAAGGAAACTCTCTCAAATTTTGATACAAAAGAGATAAATCAAGAAAACATACGCACAGTCAATCCACAACATTAAATCATATATTTTAATCTACGAAATTTTAAAAGAGCCTTTAATTTATATAATTGAAAACTGAAACTCATTAAGTAAGATCGTTAAGTTATCGTTAAACCATAGCCTTTTCCAACACAAATTGAAGTACCTAGTAATGGTTCGAACATATACTATAAATTAATAAAACATATATAAATATATAAACTTCCAATTATGTTAAAAATTTAAATGACCTTAGCTAGATATACTTTATATTTATGATTCAGTTTCTTGTTGAAATAGCTTGTTGAAATACTACATTGTGATGGGTTTAATGTAATAACTTGTCATGAAGAGAAAATCTAATGTCGATTTTTAAAGATTTTAACGGAAAATCCATAAGTAAAGATGTAGACCAGAGCCATAACTTATCCCAATAACTGCTTAACCTCTTCTAATCACCGAGTAATTGTTAGAACCAATACAATACATAAGTTTACATTAATCATATTTAAAAATTAAGTTAAAATCCATTAACTAAAGTCATTAGACCAAAACCACAGCCATTTCCAACAAAAATTGAACTCCTTTTAATCACCTAGTAATTGTTCGAACTTGCACAAATATGCAAATTTCATTAATGCCATTTAACAATTTACATGCCCTTAGGTAGATATACTTTATATTTATGTTTCAATTTCTCTTTAGTTGTGACAGCTTGTTAAAATAATACATCGTGATAGGTTTAATGTATTAACTTGTCTGAAGAGAAAATCTGTAGTCAATTTTTAATAGGTTTTAAATGAAAATCCATAAGTAAAGATGTAGACCATAAATCCATAAGTAAAGATGTAGATTATTCCAATAACTGCTTAACCATCTAACCACCAAGTAGTTATCGCAACCAATACAATATAAATTCACATCTGTGTTATTTACAAATTTATATGTCCTTAGTTAGATATACTCTATATTTATGCTTCAATTTCTCTTTAGTTGTAATAGCTTGTTGAAATAATAATATAAATAATATGTTGTTTCCCTTTAGTTGTAACAGCTTGTTGAAATAATACATTGTGATGAGTTTAACGTGCTAACTTGTCATGAAGAGAAAATCTGAAATCGATCTTTAATAGTTTTTAAATGAAAATCAATAAGTAAAAAGTAGACCAGAACCATAACTTATTCCGATAACTGCTTAACCATCTTCTAATCACCTAATAATTGTTGGAACCAGTACATTGCATAAATTTACATTTATGTTACTTACAAATTTATCTGTTCTAAGTTAGATATACTGTGTAATAATACTTCAATTTGTGTACACTATGTACTTATGTCTCTTTTATTGTAAAAACTTGTCTTAATTATATCCTGTGATGAGTTTAATGGGTTAATTTATCCCTAAGAATTGGCGCCTAAATTGTTTGAAAAAGAAAAGCATCGAACTTAAATTCGTTTAAGTTAAAGCTATTACTGTAGATCGAAACCATAACCTTTTTGGACAAAGATTTAGCTCCTTGCAACCACCAAGTAATGGCTGGAACCAGTACAAATATATAAACTGACATTTACGTAATATAAAATTTTACCTGTCTTTAGATATAATCTGTATTATGCTTCAATCTCTCTTTAATTGTATTGTTGCTGGTTTAAATAATATTCAATGATGGGTTTAAAGGGTTAAATTGTTACTAATAGTTAAAGCCTATATTGTTTAAACGAGAAATGCATCTGATTTATATCTAGTCTTTAGTTTGTAAAATAGGTCCCGGTCTAATATGACTGTAGAGCGTTGGGCATAGGGCTGACAAGCCTACCCCTAAAACAAAACCATCTTCTGTCTCGCAATCTGCCAGTAGTCAAACGGCCTTGGCCACCAAGGGCTACAGTTCCAGGGAGTTAGTTAGTGCTGATTGAAAATACAATTTCTTGTAAATGCAACTTTCTCTTAACTTCTTTTATCGTGCTAAATGCTATTTTAATGGAAATATCTGAAAATAAAAATATTAAAGTTAGAAACAAATTGAAAAATATCACTTTAATTTGTATTAAAATTGGGACTTGACATAAAGATTAAATAATAATTATAACAATAATAATAACAGCATTCAAGCCAAATCTGTAACTTTGAAAATAAAATAAACATGTTTATATTTTCAAGAAATCATTTTGCTAAAAAATTAGATTTAAACTTTTAAACACTTTTCTTAATTACATTAAAATAATTTATTAAAAAATTGTAGATTCATGACTGGTCTTTAAAAAATTCACACACCTTATATTTACATAAAAAGAAAAAAAAAAAAAAATAGTAATAAATAAATAAAATAATAAAAAAAATAAAAATAAAAACTTTTATTATTGTTATTATTATTTTAATATTTAGATCTTAAAATTAATTTTATAAAAATAACTATAATAATCTAAAATAAATAAATAAATAAAAAATAAAAATAAAAACTTTCATTAGTAGTATTATTTAAAAAAAAATTTAGATCTTAAAATTAATTTTATAAAAATAACTGCTTGCATTCAATACGAAATACATTTATATTCCTCACTTAAATAACCATCTGCATACATAATCGACCTTCAACCTTCTACTTACGTTACCTCATAAAAAAAAAAAAAAATCCAATTCCTATTGTTGTAGCATTATACGTAACACATGCTACAGATTGCTATCACCCAGCACCGCAATAACCGTAAGGTGGCGCCACACTTCAGCTAACTCCCAATCCACGCCCACAACCCTCTCCGACCAATCACCGCGCGGCAAGCGTGCTAAGCCTGAACAAATGGATCTCCCCTCCGACCAGCCAATAGACGTCTCGTATTACCGTTTCCAATAACATTCTTAGTCAATGTAATTAGCTTATCAAAATGCCAGCCCACCATTGCGCCAAATTTGGCGCAGAATTTCGGCCCGCTCGGTAATTGAGTGAGACAGAGCTCGTAAAATAACATAAAAAAATAACATTAACAAATAAAGAAAGAAAAAAGAAAGAGAAGAGAAGAGAGAAAGAAGTAACAGCAACAAGCGAAACTGCTTCTCGCGAAAGGGAAGTTCTAGCCGGTCGGCTGGTAGTAGTAATTGGGGTGGTTGTCGTTGGTGGTAGTTGTCGTGCATTCGCGTGTTTGATATTCGATCGTTTATTGTAATTTTCTTTTTGCTCGTGGTTCTCCGCTGTGGTTGGTTTCGTGTTTGAAGTTGAGGCTCTGATCAACCGTCTCGTGTTGGATTTTCCTACAGAAAGCATATAGGAATTTTTAAAATTTGGATTGATGTCCATTTGAATCATATTTTGTTAATTTGGACTTAAGTAATATATGAATTAGAAACATTTTTCTACAAAGTAATTGTTTGGAACTTTTATTGAAAAGCTTAACTTGGACAAGGTCTCTGAACAAAATAGGCCTTTGTATCGATATTTATAGATTGAAATTGTATTATATAATGAATGAATGCTGAATATTTAATTCATAAAATTCATACTTTGGTTAATATTGGAAAATCAAACCTGTGTCTCTGAAACCTAAATTAGGCATTTGCTAAAAATGATAACTTTCATCAAGTATTGAAACACATAAATTCATTAATTTTCTACCTGTGTTGCATATATATCATCAATTATTTTTATGAGCATACTTCATTTAATCAACTGAGATCAGCTTTGAAATTATCGTTCACTTCAGTTGAGTTTCTGTGTTATTTCTGAAAATCAACCAAGAAACTGTAGTTAAACAAACTATATCGAAAATTTCAACAAGTTATGTGCCATACCAACAGTACTTAGAATGATTATGCATAACATCATCCAAAACCAACTCTTTTAACTAGTCATCAAACTGAGTTTCAACTTGATTGATCATCTTGTAATCAACCAACTGTGCCAATCACATTCATGGTAATGCATCATCCAGTCGATCAACCAAGCCAAACTCTTTAAAACTGATCATCCCCAGCCTCACCATTTGGTTGACATCAAACCCGGACATTTCTTTACACAGCATGATGCCACTGGCACCTCTACCAGTGATCCCTGTGCCATCCAAGCCAAAGATGGGCTTCAGCATCGAAGCCCTTGTAGGCAAAGAGCAACAGCAGGGCGACAAGTCTTCCCCACCGAGGTCCGGCTCGAGTCCGGGAGAGGATACAGGCCGGACTTTCAGCCCCAGGCAGCAACAGCAGCAGCCTCCCGTTGCGCCCGTGCCGACCTTTCCCGGTGGTGTTCCGGCAAGCCTCGCAGGGGCTGGTGGAGGGATGGCCTTTCTGGACTCGATTTGCGGAGGGGGTCGGCCGGGGCTGTACCATCCCCACGAGCACCCCGGAGGGTACACGACCTTGTCAGGCGGATGCTCTCCTCACGTGTCGCCCTTCTTCTTGGGGCGGGAGACGTACCCGCTGTACCCCTGGCTGCTAGCTCGACATCCGAGATTTCTGGCACACAGGTTACCAGGTTAGTCAAAATCTTTGAAAGATTCACATAATAACACATATTAATGATATAGTTAGCATGGTGTCAATCCTTTGTGATAGGCTTTATTTAATTCCATAATTAATAAGTTTTGTTGAGAAAATATTTCAATGATAAAAAATCTATATAAATTAGTATTAAAATAATAAGTTATAGTTAATATAGTTAACATGGTGTCATTCTCTTGTAATAGGCTTTATTTAATTCTAAAACATATTTTTAATTAGTAAGTTTAGCTGAGAAATGGTAAAATTTCAAAGATGATTCTGTATAAATTAATATTAATATATATATATATATATATATCAACAGGAACATCTTCAACACAAGGCGAGATATATTATCTTATATCTTTATGTAGACAAAAAATTTTCGTTTGTAGATAACCAGTTTACTAATCAGAAATGATAAAATAAATATTGATATTAGAAGTCATTCTGGCTTAAGTGAGATAATAATATTTGAAAGACACAAATGAAATAAATTTAAATTCAACAACTACTAATTTTATCGCAATTTTTGTTGTGTTACAGTTTTTACTAAGTTAATTAAGTAAAACTTTTTTGGAATATTTTAATGATATTTCTGGTTACAGTCAATTAAACTCTATCAATAGCCATAAGAAAACCATAAGAATTAACAGAACATATAATTGTACAACTATGTATTATAAGAATTTAACGTATTCATAAACTTTTGATTTGTATATAGCAATATTATTTCTCAATATTAATGAATTAATAATTCGAAAATTTAACTTTTTATTAAATAATTACTAAACAAATATTGATTGTAATACTAATATAAGGTAAAAGTGTTTCATATTTAAAAGTGTTTCATATTTAAAAGTGTTTTATATAATATCATCGAAATACAAAACTAAAAGTGCAAGCATCTTTTACAATTTTTAAAATTGACATTTTTTAGCTCTTGTCTTATTATTTATAACTAAAATTATAATCTGTTAACTGATTTGATAATTAAAATAACTGTTAACTGCTAACTAACTTGCTCCGCTGATTGCTATAACATGTATTTGTATTGTTGAAATTCTATAATCTTGTCCATTTTATGCTTTACATTAAGGTTTCATAATCTTTCTCTATATAACAATTTCATTTAAATTGATGATTAATCAATTTTATAATTTCACCTTTACGAATTCAGTATTAGTAATGGGATTTGTTAAAATTTTGCCTAAATAGCATTTGTCAGTCTCCACCATTCTGTTAAATATAATGGTTAATAATGTTAATTGCATGCTTTTTAATGCTAAAAGAGATACAAAACTTTTACAAAGGGATCAACAAATATTTCAACTTCCAATAAAAAAGATTTCTCTGGTAGAAACGACCAATAAAAATAGATTATTAAGTATTATGCTTTTCAAAAACTTTTGAAATTGAAAGAAAAGTAAGATAGAATGCTAAATGAATAAAATATTTGTATTGCGAACTATAATTGATTGATTTTGATAATAGATTAACTATAATTTTAAAACAGAAAACGTATAAAAATATTTTCTGATACTTGTCTGAACAATTTGTTCAAAATGTGATATTAATTATATTTTAGATGATGCAATTACTATGAAGGATAGGAATTAATTTTTTGATGAGACTGTTTTATTAAAAAATTAAATACATAGAACTAATTTGATAAAAGTTATAAAGTTGTTATTTGTTGAAATTTCGTCAAAATCTCAATTTTAATGCGGAATTGTATACACATAAAAGTTTAAATCGGCATAAAATGTGAACGATGAAATTGATGAAGCAAGTCACAATTCAAAACATTTTTAAGATGGTAGATTTCAACGAATTGTGAAATCTACTGATTAGAAAATAATAGCAGCATATCGAATTTATACTTCAACTCAATTCCTAGTATGAATTTGATATGCTGATGGTGAATTGAATTGAAGCATTTTAAATGATATTAAAGACTATTAAAACTCAATTTATAGTATGAATTTGATTGGCTGATGGTGCTTTAAATTGAAGCATTTTAAAGATATTAAAGACTATTAAAACTCAATTTATAGTATGAATTTGATATGCTGATGGTGTTTTGAACTGATGCATATGATATTAAAGACTATTAAAACTCAATTTACAGTATGAATTTGATATGCTGATGATGTTTTGAAATGACGTATTTTACATGATATTAAATACTATTAAAACTCAATTTGTAGTACGAATTTAATATGCTGATGGTATTTTGAATTGATGCATATGATATTAAAGACTATTAAAACTCAATTTACAGTATGAATTTGATATGCTGATGGTGTTTTGAAATGACGTATTTTACATGATATTAAATACTATTAAAACTCAATTTGTAGTACGAATTTGATATGCTGATGGTGTTTTGAATTGATGCATATGATATTAAAGACTATTAAAACTTAATTTATAGTATGAATTTAATTGGCTGATGGTGTTTTGAATTGACGCATTTTAAATGATATTTTATTAAAACTCAATTTATAGCATGAACTTGATTGGCTAATGGTGAATTTACTCATTTTAAATGATATTAAAGAATATTAAAACTCAATTTACAGTATGAACTTGATTGGCTGATGGTGAATTGACGCGTTTTAAATGATATTAAAGGCTATTAAAACTCAATTTATAGTATGAATTTGATTGGCTGATAGTGTTTTTAATTGACTCATTTTAAAAGATATTACAGTATAGAACAGCGTTAAACTCATAATAAACTTAAATGTATGTTAAAAAATTTATTTAAAACATTACGTAAAAATAAAATACAAATCAAGAACTTGCATTATTTTTGAAATTCAAAAGCATAGAATTTTCATTTATCGAAGTTTTTCATTAAATTTACTTTTGTTTGAAAAGAAAATTATCTTTTTCATGAGCAAGAAGTTCAGAAATTATTGGATAAAATACAAAAATTTAAAAGAATATTTCCAAATTAAATTTCATTTATTTTTTATGAAGCATCAAGTGAAAGTTTCGGTCTGTCAGACACCTTGTACCTAAGTATTTATACTGTACTTTATTTAAGACATTTTTTTGTGTCTCTTATAATTTTTTCCAACATAATTTTGTGATGTATCCAATAACACTTAGATACTTTTTAATTCATGTTATAATTTTAAAAAAATACCATTTATGCAAGCAATCATTTTGTTTCAATAACTACTTTTGCTATTGTTTAGTTTATATCTCTATCCATCTCAATAAGTAAAAATGTTGAAAATTAAACAACGAATAAATAATTGACTTTACAATTTTCTTTTTAATAATAGGCGAATAATTTAATAAACCGGTTAAAATAATGAATTGTAAGCAAAAGTTTTGAAATATAAAGTTTGCATTATAAATTTCTAATTACTTATTATGCCATTTCATAAAGACGATGAATTCTGATGTAGAACTACTATATATACTAAATATATTTATTGAATATATAAATTTTCATAAATCGTAAAATAATTCTAATTTATAACAAAATGTCATTGTAAATTAAAATTATTTTATGAAACGTTAAACATGACAATGGTAACATAATTAACGTTTCATGTTAACGTTAAACATGGAACGTTCCTTATCTTAATAAATTATGTTTAGATAAACAAAATTATAGAAAATAAGAACAGAATATTATTAAAAATAAAAAGGAAATATAATAATAATGAAATTAGGAAATTAGTATTAAACATTTAAACCGATTTTTCAAAAAATGATTATTTCCATTTAGTAAAGAAACGAAAACTACGGTTGTTAATTTATTGTAATTTTAAAAATTCCTTAAAAATTGATTTTTATAATTATATACATTTTTCATTTATATAATTTCTGTTCTTTTCAATTTTAAGAAATATTTTTACGACCGTTTAATCTCATCTAAAAGGATTTTATCTGGGAAAATAAAATCTAACAAAAATGCTTACTCTATTTTAAAAAAAAATCGGTAGATATTTATTTAGATATAAAGGTAAACTTTTTAAAACGATGTAAATTATATATTATAAATATCATTTCATATATATATTTTTTAAATAAAATGAATTTTTTAAAAATTATAACAAAATGTGTACTCCATTTAAAAAATCGATAGATAAAAATTTAGACAAAAAAGTAAACTTTTTAAAAAGATGTCAATTCTTTGTTATAAAAATCATTGTGTATATATATTTTTAAATAAAATGAAATTTTAAAAAAATTATAACACTTTTTTTTAGAAGAGACAAGTTATTAAATTTTTTTTGTCTAAACGATAAGATAAAAGTAAAATTAGTATAATCAATGAATTTGCATAAAACTTTTATTATCCAACAATCTTTGCATGATATTTATGTTCATGTAAGTCATTTATTCAAACAATCTACGATATTTTAAAAATAAATAAATAATACGAATTAATAATTAGTAGAAACATATTTAAAATTTGTTTCTATTAATCAATTTAGGATATGCTTTATTGTAATATAAACAAAATTAATTATAATGAAATATTTTATTTCTTCAAAAAACAAAAATTAATTTCATTATAAATACAAAATATTTCTCACTTTTATGTGCTAATTATTAATATTTAATTTTTTAAAGTTTATTGTAATTGTTATTGCGAATTTTTGAATTCGTTGATTTTTTTTTCATGGCCATAATTTAAATTTATCTTTCAAGTAAAAAAGACATGCATTGTCATTTTTATGCCTTTTATATCAAAATAAATTATACATATTTTATTTTGCAAGTTACAATTAAAAAAATTTAAACTTCTATCTCACATTAAAATTTCTTAATTATCCTAACTTTATTAAAAAATACTTATCGACAATTATTAAGAACAGACTTATAGAACATAATATATTTTTTTCAATAACATATTTAGTTAATAAATTCATTTTTTCGTAAATTGAATACTTAATACTTAAGAATTATTTAATATAAACTTTCGCAAATTGAGTACTTATTTGATTTACCACTCGTAATATAGCATTGTTAAAATTAATTCTTGAAATAACTATCTTTAAAATTATTATTATTAGTTTTCATTAATGTTTCATATTCATATAATGAAACATAAAACACAATTCAGAAGAATCGGAATCTTTTTCGAAAATTGAATATTCATTTGATTTACCTGTAGTAATAAATCATTGTTAAAATTAATTCTTGAAATAACTATCTTTAAAATTATTATTATTAGTTTTCATTAATGTTTCATATTCATATAATGAAACATAAAACACAAATTCAAAAGAATCGGAATCTTTTTCGAAAATTGAATATTAATTTGATTACCTGTAGTAATAAATCATTGTTAAAATTAATTCTTGAAATAACTATCTTTAAAATTATTATTATTAGTTTTCATTAATGTTTCATATTCATATAATGAAACATAAAACACAAATTCAAAAGAATCGGAATCTTTTTCGAAAATTGAATATTCATTTGATTTACCTGTAGTAATAAATCATTGTTAAAATTAATTCTTGAAATAACTATCTTTAAAATTATTATTATTAGTTTTCATTAATGTTTCATATTCATATAATGAAACATAAAACACAAATTCAAAAGAATCGGAATCTTTTTCGAAAATTGAATATTAATTTGATTACCTGTAGTAATAAATCATTGTTAAAATTAATTCTTGAAATAACTATCTTGAAAAATTATTATTATTTGTTTTCAATAATTTTAGGTAAGGTAATTTCAATAATTCAATAATATTTACACAATGAATCATAAAACACAAATTCAGAAGAATCGGAACACTTTTTCGAAAATTGAATATTCATTTGATTTATCTGTAGCAATATAAAATTAATTCTTGAAATAACTATCTTTGAAATTATTATTATTTTTTTTAATAATTTTTCGTGTTTACAGAATGAAACATAAATCACAAATTTAGAGGAATCGGAAAACTTTAAACCAAGCAATACTTTATTATATTCAAGCATTGTTTTAAAAAGAATTACAGCAAAAATTGTGGGTGGTAATTGTGGACTAATTTTTATTTTGAGAGTACTATTATACTTCTATACTACTTCTATACGAGTACTATTATAATAAGGTAATTTGTATGGTAATAAGACTGTATTCAACAAAGCAATTTAACAACAACTTGAAAATTATTACGATACCATAACACTTAATGAGAATAAGTGAAATTATAGAAGAGATTAAAATTTAAAAAAGTGAATTTAACGTTAATATAAAATTAACTGTCCTTTTCGACTGCTGGTATTTTAACCTGAAATCAACCACTAACAGAAAGCAATTATGTGTCAAATTCAATACTCAAAATTAACTAACTACTTTTTAAAATAATTACTCAGATCAGTATAATTGCCAAAACTGCGGATAGCAATAGTGATTAATTTTTATTTCGGTATACTCCTATACAAGTAATATTATAATAATTTAATCTGTATGGTAATAAGACTGTATTCCATATACCATTGTGACAACACCTTGAAAATTAATACAATGCCATAAAAGTTAATGAAAATAAGTGAAATTAGAGATATAAGGGATTAAAATTTAAGAAATTGAAATCAATGTTAATATAAAATTAACTGTTGTTTTGACCTGAAATCATCCACTAATAGAAAGGAATTACAGGTCAAATTCAATACTCAAAATTAAATCACTTTTTTAATTAATTGCTGAGATCAATATAACCGTAAAAACTGTTGATGGCAATTGTGGACTAATTTTTATTTCGATATTTCGATACGTGTAATATCATACTAATATAATTTGTACGGTAATAAGACAGTATTCAATAAAACATTATGACAACAGCTCGAAAAATTATTACAATGTCATAATACTAAACGAAAATAATTGTAATTAGAGATATAAGAGATTAAAATTTAGGAAATTGAAATTAATTTTAATGTAATTTTAAAAAAATGTAAGCAAAAAGTATTTTGGAAATGATACAGTCAAATATCATTGAATTGTATTTCGCAATATTATTTTATCATTAAAAAATATGTTCTTGTTTTAGTTTTTTGGCTTTATGGATTTTTAAAAGTTATGTTTAATCATATTTTTATGCAATCCTTACTATATTACTTTTTAATCAATTAGTGTACAAAAAAATTTCGGTACTCTTTTTAAAATGTGTTAAATATAGTCGATACTGCTATAAAAACAAGGCTTGACAAATTACATAGATAACTTATTAATTGAATTTAATTTTTTAGAAAATCTGTTATCATTTTTTTTCTGACGAATTTAATAAATTAGTACAAACTTAAATAAATGTTAAATAAATAAGAAGATTTACATTTCAGTAATGAATATATAACGATATGATTCTTTGTATTAAATAAAATTATACATAACGTTCCATTTTACGTATGAAAACACGGTTTAAAAAATATATGAGAACATCTTTTAAATGCTTTATAACTAGAAAAGATTTTTTATAAGATAAAAAACAAAAATTAGTATTAAATAAGGCATTAATTTCACTATCAATAGTAATGATTAACTATTTCTTATGCCGAACCTTTAGCATAGCATACACTAATTAAACACGGACATTAAATACATCCCTTATATGTAAAGTTGTATTTCACATATAAGTGATGTATTTAATGTCCGTTTGATTGTATCTCATAAGGACTTAAAATTTAATGACTGTATATCACTTATATGTCAATACTTTTATGCATCTTTTTCAATTATACATTAAAATTCATGATCAGTTTAGTAACTAAATAATGTTTTCTGTGTTAATTCATCTCTACTTTAAATTTAATCTGATGTATATTCCTAAAATATGCCCGAAGAGGTTTGGTATATGTCTTTGTGGCTCAGAAGTAAAGGAGTTTGGTTTGAAACCCGACATGTGATGCAAAAATTAATTTTTCGGCATCATGTGTCAAGGTATTTTTCAATAAATCTTTAGGTCAGAAAGTTCTCCCATTACATTCAAAGAAGCGGGGAAAAACGTAATAAGTTGAGGAGATAGTAATCATTAACTATTTCTTATGGCATTTTTAGATTAGCATACACTAATTAAATACGGACATTAAACATAACATAATTTATACATCACCACATTTATGCGTCTGTTTCAGTTATACTTTAAATTTATAATAATTATTAATTAGTTCAACAACAAAACAATGTGTCCTGACTTTTTAATAAATCTGTACTTTAAATTTAATCTGTTGCACGCTCCTAAAGTATGCAGCGGCCTGATGGCCAATTGGCTAGCGCTCTGGCAATTGGTACCACAAGCTACAGGTTCGAATCCTGGCGGTGGCATGGATGTTTGCTAGTGGTTCGGAATCCACAATAAACTGTAGGTCCCGGTCTAATTAATCTAAAATGTGCACAAAATGGCCGTAAAGCGACAAACAAAACTAATCCTAAAATATGCTAAAAGGTGCTTGGTGGACATGCAGTTGGGATTCGGAACTATAAGAGTTTGGTTTGAAACCCTCCAAGTGATGCAGAAATGAAAGTTTCCCTTATCGAGGTACTTTTCAATTAATCTTTAGGTCAGAAAGTTCTCTCGTTAGATTCGGAGGAGCGGGGGAAAGCAAACTGTATGACATATTTGGTGGTGTCTCTCACTCCCAAAATTGCTGTGTAGTCTCCTTCTCTCTGAATAATGCTAAATCTGCTACACATCAGTGATTGCAATGGTAAATGAACTCAAGTCGAAATACTCCACCTTGAAAAAAGAAACATAGAAAATAACTTTAATTGTTGGAAATTTTCTCTCAAATTTCCGAAATTCGGTGTCAATAAATTTACTTTTTCACTGCAGTGCGTACTCGAAGTACTCGACTTTCTTCAAGCCATTGAAGACTTTCAATTTTACGCAGCTTTGTATAGCATAATAATTCTTCTGAATCAATGTATTCTCGTTTCTATAAGCTATGCATAAAATTATTTTTAAAGATTGAAAACAGAGGAAATAATCCTTAATTTTACATTGTGAGTAATGTAAACGGGTTTTTTTTCGATGATATCTAAATTACAAAACAGTCAATTATTTATTGATATCCTTTCATTCTCTGTGATATTTCTTCACGTTTTTAAACATATTTGATTTCCAAGACATTCCTACTTTCAGTTTGACGATTTGAAGACTTTCAATTCTACGCAGTTTTATACAGAATAATAATTCTTCTGAATCAATCTATTCTCGTTTCAATAAGCTCTTCATAAAACTACTTTAAAAGAGAGAAAACAAATAAAATAATTGTTAATTTTACATTGAAAGTAAAGTAAATGATTATTTTTCATTATTTTTTTATGACATCTAAATTGCTAAACAGTCAAATCTTACTAAGCAAATAAGTTATGGATATCTCTTTATTCTCCGTGATATTTCTTTACGTTTTTAAACATATTTGACTTCCAAAAAATTTCAATTTTCAGTTTGACGACTTGAAGACTTTCGATTCTCGCAGCTTTATACAGATTATAATTCTTCTGAATCAATGTATTCTCGTTTTAATGAACAATTCGGAAAACTATATTAAAAGATTGAAAACAGTTGAAATCATCCTTAATTTCACATTGTGAGTAATGTAAATGAGTCTTTTTTTTTCATTATTTTTTTTTATATCTAAATTGTTAAACAGTCAAATCTTACTTAGTAAATTAGTTATTGATATCTCTTCATTCTCTGTGATACTTCTTAATGTTTTTAAACATATTTGACTTCTAGTGGTCTGATGGCCAATTAGCTAGCGCTCTGTCCTTTGGTATCACAGGCTCTAGATTCGAATCCTGGCGGTAGCATGGATGTTTGTGAGTGGTTCGGAATCCACTTTAAACTGTAGGTCCCGGTCTGTTTAGCCCTCGTGTGCACAAAATGACCGTAGAGCGACAAACCAAACCAAACGCCTTTTTTCTTCTTCAATTTCCGTTCCAAGGAACAACATAATAATATTTCACCATCATAATAATAGCAACAATCCATGTTCTAAGGGAGAAAAAGTGCTTAGTTCGTAACAACATTGGAAAAAAATGCATTTAATTTTAAGCAAATGCAAATTCTTTCCGGTTTACCTAGAATAAATGTTTCCTTATTGTAATAAATAAAATATATATGGCATCTATATCTGTTCTGTTTCATTTGCAGAGAAAAACAGGCGATAAAAACGTCACTAAATCACGGAAAAAGTATAAATCCAATATACTTAGTGATGATTTGACACACTCGGCTGTCTGATTGGAATTTTCCTATTTTTTTTTTTACCAATACTGCGTATTTTCTTGATATGAATGTGGAACAATTATTTCTTAAAGGTCTTAGATGTGCACAAGATGACAGTAGAGCGACAAACCAAACCTATTTGACTTCCAAAACATTTCAACTTTCAACTTGAAGACTTTCAATTCCATACAGCATAATAATTCGTCTGAATCAATGTATTCTCTTTTCTATGAACTATTTAGAAGACTATCTTAAAAGATAGAAAACAGCTTATCCTTAATTTTACATTGTAAATGATTTTTTTTCCATTACTTTTTTTATGATATCTAAATTGCTAAACAGTCAAATTTTACTCAGTAAACTAGTTAATATATTTTCTCTTCATTCTCTGTGATATTTTTTTTTTACGTTTTTAAACATATTTGACTTCCAAAACATTTCGACTTTCAATTATGCTTTGTTTTTTATTCATATGGTGCCTTTGATCAGTCCATGTTCCAACTTGTAAAAGCTAGTAATGGTTTTATTAAAAATTTGAACCTGGGAATTTCTATTGCAGAATAACATTATTTGAAAACACCACACACATACACAAAAAAGATTTGATGTAAAAAACATTTAAAAATGTATTGAATAATGAAAGAAGATAACTTAAATTACAAAATTACAAAGTTAATAAAAATATAAATAAAGTTAAAATAAATCAACTAAGTTATTTATTATAATGGTTACTATTTAAATGAACAGCCACAACAATTGCAATAAGAAATTATATATTACTGCCATTGGTGGTCTTTAACATAGCTGAAAAATAATAATTACGTAACTAATAATTCATATTAGTGTATTATGTCAATAAAAATTATTTTACAGAATAAGAAGTACATAAGATCAATATTTTAATACAAAATTTTTTTTAAACATATTTTATTTTTAATTAGTAAAAAGATGAAAGGTGGGAGATTTTTTCCCCTTATAAATGCAATCTAATTGAAAGCAATTATATTGAATGCGAAAATAAGAATGTATTTTACAATTAAATCTAAATGCTATAAAAAATGCTGCATTAATATCTATAACTATAGCTACAGATATAAATGCTGCATTAATATCTGTAGCTATAGTTATAGATATTAATGCATATATATAGCATTTAGATTTAATTTAACATTCATGTCTAACTTTAATTGCAATAGAGAAATGTCTTTCATACAAAATATTTTCCTAAAGCTGATTGATTTTAAAAAAGAAATTTAAACATATTAATATATATATATATATACTAGAAGACCCGGCCACGCGTTGCTGTGGCTTTCTTGTATTTCGTTCAATTATTAGATACTATAATTGGTATTGTTATCGTTTGCTGTCGTTTTTTGATTTGTTGACATAAGGGCCCTCTCAGCACGTCTACAATTAAAATAAAATCGGGATATAATAATAAATGACTTAAAAAAAAATTCACAATAAAATGTAAACGATTGTTTAAGGTACACGAACACGTTCGAATGAATTTTTTTGAAATTTTTTATCTTTGTACACATTTTTGGATTGAATGTATCTAAAAACTAATGATTTCACATAAAAAAATTTCATTATTATTATTTTTTTTTTTTTTTTTAATTTTTATAAGTTAAAATAAGGGTAAAAATTGCCAAAAATTGATACTGTTACAAAACATGATAACTCAAAATCAAATCAATATTTTTAAAATTTCTAAGTTTGTATTTGTTTGTACTAACATATTATAGGGAATGGACCTGTGGTAAATTTATATCTTTATTATTTTGTGCTAGTTTAAATGCTGTCGACACAAAATTCTTTCAAAATTTGCATGTAATTCCAAGCTTAACAATTAAAATAAAAAAATATTTATGTAGCTATAATCATTTCAGAGTTTTATTACCTGTAAACATTTATGAAAAACATAAACACTAAGTTTTGTAACATTTGGATCAAATTTACTTGTGTTATGGTGTTTCACATGAAAACAAAAAGCATAAAAATTCATTCTGAGAAAAAGCTAAAAACAACTTTTAATTAGAGATATTACTTTTAAAAATGTTGTAAATATACTAAAATGCCATTGAATTATCAAGTTCATAGTCTTATTTATTAAAAAATATAGTTTTATTTTTCCTTAAAGCTCTAAATATTTTCTGAGCTTTGTTTTGAAAAAGTTAAAATTTGCACGACAAATTTTTCTTTTTACAACTTCCTGCTATTTGCAAAGGCTTTTTAATATGAAATGACCTGAATTTAAAATATTTAGCCTTTTTGCAAGTGTTTTGATTAAATCTATTCAAAACCTTTGAATTTCACATAAAAATATCAACTTTAACTATTTTGTATACAATTTATTCTTTAAAATATGGATAAACATTGCAAAAATGTGATATTGTTGCAAAACTTGATAATCAAAAATAAATAAAACATGAATAGTTTTTCCTTTGCAAGTATTTTTATGCTGGGAATATCCTTATGTAGGTAATATACTGTTTTCAAATTTAAATCTTAATTATTTATACATTTTTGTATGCTTAAAGTTTATCAACACAAACTTTTTTTTACAAATTTACAAAAATTCTTAGTTTAAAAACTGAAATAAAAATAATTTATGAATTTAGGTTAATTTCCATGTTCTATTCCTTTCATACATTTAAAGAAAACTTTTACATGAAGTTTCAAAGCATTTAAATAAAAATATATGGGTATTATGATGTTTTGAAGGAACACAAAATGCATAAAAATTCAAATAAGAAATAATTAAAACTAACTTTTAAATGTAAATAAAAACAAATGTACATACATAAAAATGTTATTGAGCTTTAAATTCTCCTTTATTAATATAAACACTTATTTATTTGTTTTGTTTTCTTTAAATAACTTCCAATTTAAAAGTACCATTTATCAATTTTTCTTCGACAATATTCAATTCGTCTGTGGTGGAAACAAACTTTTTACTCCAACGATGAAATTAGTGCAAATAAGAATTCTGCAATTAATTATCGAAATAGCAATAAAATAGTCCTTATATTGTTCGGAAAATGAAGCTACGAATTCCTCTAATTGCAGTATTGCAACCCTAAAGAAATTGGCGGAAAATTGGCGAAAATTCAGGGTTGCAAGATTGGCGACTTCCTCAATGGTAGATTTTAACCGATTTTACAATTAAATACAAAAAAAGTCTGAATAAAAACTATCCTATTTCTCAAGTTGGAACAAAACACACATTTAAAAAAAAAAAAAAGTTAAAATCGGATGGTTAGTTTCGGAGTTCATCGCGGACAAACATCGTGACACGGGAATTATATATAATATATATATATATATATATATATATGTGTGTGTGCATGTGTTTAAATTTCTTTAAAGAAATTTAAACACACTAATATATATACATGTGTGTTTAAATTTCTTTTTTAAAAACAATCAGCTTTAGGAAAATATTTTGTATGAAAGACATTTCTCTATTGCAATTAAAGTTAGACATGAATGTTTGTGTTGCGCTATCACGTTTGCTATTCTCAATCTGAATTGCAGTTGATGTTCAGGACTTCTTAAAAACAAATCAAATCCCTTGCATAAGATACTTATTTAACCATTTTTTTAAATTTTTTTTAAATAAATTTTACATTTATTACTATGTTATTTTCTAGTTCAATCAATCTTAATCGAAACGCGAGGGTACTGTTTGCTTACAAAAGAGGAGCTGATGATTAACTAATCTAGTTTTTTTTTTCCCCTAGTGGATTGGGCAAACACATTCATTGTAAAAGATATCCATTTTTAATTCTGTTTCAGAAAAATTTTCTTTTGTTCTGATCTTTTATTATAGGATTTTAAAGAAAATTTTTAAAACTATACTTTTATACAAGCAATTTTCTCGTACTTTTATTAATATATTAAAATCTAATTTTATCTAAGAATATTTAACTAATATTTTGACAGCCATGTTTTTCGAGTTAATTTTTTTTTTTTTGCTTACAAAAAAAGCATGTATTTATATATTTCTTATATGGGCCTGAATGGCCGAATGGCTAGCGCTCGGTACCACAGGTTTCGGGTTCGAGTCCCGGCGGTGCCATGGTTGTTTGTAGTGGTTCGGAATCCACTTTAAAGAGTAGGTCCTGGTCTAATAGGATCGTAGAGCGTTGCGGGGGCATTGTTACTCCGCGTCCGCGGCTTATCTTCAAGTTACACGCGCCCACTGGGTAATGCAAAAGGAGTACGTCTGTGCAGCACTTGCCTTAAGGCATCCAAGACAAAGCTGTCTTTGTTTGCCAGCTGCATTAGAAAGAAAAAAATTATATATATATTTCTTATATAAATTCATGCTTTTCCGACTCATTACTAATGTTAAAATTAATGTAATTTTTAATGTAATAAATTTATTACATTAAAAAACTAACTTTTTTTTAAAATTAAATTTTAAGCCTTGTTTAACTTGAACATGCAAACTGATCAAGAAACATAATTGAATTTAAACAAAAAAAAAAAAATTCGTATTATTTTTATTGTACAACTAACTGTTGCAGATTTACAGTAAACATTGAAACTTAAATTAGTATATACAGTAATAGCTATCTATCTATTTGAATTTATTATCAAAAAAGCAGGAATCCCATACGATTTTATTCAATCAGAAAGTAGAAACGCCGCAGGATGTTTTAATTTAATAAAGAAAACAAAAAGCCTTATAATTAATTCATTTATTCAATTAGAAAGAAGAAATTCCATATCATTTTATTCAATCAGAAAGTAGAAATTCCATATAATTTTATTCAATTAGAAAGTAGAAACTCTATATCATTTTTTAATTTAATAAAGAAAGCAGAAATGCCATATAATTCATCTATTCAATCAAGAAAGTAGCAATTCCATATGATTTATCAATTTAATAAAGAAAGCAGAAATGCCATATAATTTATCCTAAAAAAAAAAAACAACGTGAATTCCATATGGTTTTTCAGTTCGATCAAGAAAGCAGGAGTTTCATACAATTTATCAGCTTAATAAAAAAAGCAGAAACCTCATATAATTTATCAATTCAATAAAGATAGCACGAATACTATATGATTTTTCAATTCAATCAAGAAAGTAGGAGTCCCATATGATTGATCATTTTAATAAAGAAACAATTTCATATGATTTATGCGAATACATCATATCATTCTCTAAAAGAAAGCTGGCAATATAATCGATTAGTGATAATTTAAAAAAAATTTAGTCCAAGAAAATGGTTAATTTAAAATAATTATCACAGAAATATTTGCGGAGATATTTATTTTAGCTGTTTATTTTATTTTAATTATTTTAATTATTTAATTTTTTTAACCTAATGTTACACAAATATACAACTACGAATCATTAAAATAAAAGCAGCACAAGTTAATTTAATCGGAAAAAAAAATAAGTATAATTGAAAATGCGTCTTGCTAAAAAGTAATAGTATTTTTGCTTAGAAAAAAAAAGATATTCTTCTACGAATATTAAAAATTCGAATCTATACCGTAAAATATTAAAATTAAGTACATTAAAAAATGCAGAAAAATAATTGAAAACTTAGCAAAATAATTACTGCAAAGTGCTTTTTTGAAAAAATTTATTTTAACCGAGCAATTTTCTTATATAAACGCTCCTAATGCTGAAAAATAAGATATGATTTTGGGGAAATATTATAAGAAAGTATAATTATCTTAAGATGAGATGGGATCTATCAGAACAGAAAGGATTTGCGTGGATTTTCATGATATGCAACAGTATCTTTTATGAAATCTTCTTAATCCTAAACAGTTTTTCAATTACGTCTTTTTCTACTTTCCATGCTTTAATGATATTGTTTTTATATATATGTATCTTTTTGCTTTTATAAAAAGAAGTATGCTATTAAATTTAAAGAGGCAGCTTTTATTGAAAATCTTTCCATGCATATTAGATTATTGGAAAAAATGTATTTTATGCCGAGCTAAACGAAATTATAATTATACTTTACGGTGGATAATCCCGTATTTTGAAAATAAAATGAGGTATTTTAATGTCTTATTATGATAACAAAAATAAATCAGTTTTTTAAAGATTGGTAATTTTGAGAAGACGATGCTATTTTAACCTCACGTTTTTCGTTAATTGGTTATATTTCATGGAAAATTGGCATAATTAGACGAAATTGAATTAAAATTTATGAATAATAATTTTAAATAGATATACAATAGATTTTCTTTTATGGTGAATAACACTTTTAATGAAATAATTCATTCTTGTTACGGCAAAAAATATTTAGTTCCTTATTATTTATTCTGGTCTATTCAAGTCTGGTGTTTTACTAATGCAATAATACATTATACAAGGGTGCCAGAGTCTTGATGGCCGAGTGACTAGTTCACGGTGCCACAAATTTTGGTTTCGAGTCCCAGGGATGCCAGGGACGTTTGTTGTGGTTCGGAATCCACTTTACGCCGTAGGTCCTTGTGTAATATGACTGTAAGAGCGTTGAGCGTAGGGATGATAACCCAATCCCGTAAAAAGTAAGCGTCATGGATCCGAGTCAGACTTCTACCTACGGGTGATCCATCACAACAAAAACTATCCCTCTTTCCCTCCTTCCATGGGACCACGAGACCACATGGTTCTTGGATTTGGTCTAGATGTTGCTATATACTAAGTGGGATAAGAAACAACACAGGTAGCCACTGAAAGACTCAATGATATAAAGCAAAAGTACTTTGGGATAAAAGAACCTCTTCCAGAAAGATCGTCGACTGATCCAGTTTTTTAAAACTGAGCAATTAAGTACCAAATCATATTATTGCTTGGAGATACTTTCACACTAAAATGTAATTGGTATTACTTTAACTTAAGTTTATATAGGTATTACTTATTATAGGTATTTACTTTAAGTTTAAATAATTAATCTTTCTCTAGAATAGAAAAATTTAATGAGTTTCACTCGTTGAAGGACATCATACATACTTGAGGATGGGTATCTTCAAGCAATGCTTTATAATCTAAATTTTGTGATCTCTCAGTTTCTCACTGCCCAACCTGTATAAAATAATATTAATTAGGCCGATTTTAATTTTGCAGCGTCTTAATTTTTTTCGTAACGACTCAAAATAAGAGATACGCGGGCGTACGAAATATAAAATGTATATTTACGCACAAAATATCGTTGTTGTTTCTTTATTAATGTGCTAATATTTAAAAAGATTAGAAATAAACATGGTGATAAAGCGATGGTGAATAATGTTCAGTTTTAGGATTGCTTGAGTGTCCATCATAATAGTATATTTTTTCAGTGGGTTCCGTCATATGCAGATGTTTACGCCGACAAGATTACAGATAACTTGGCCAAGGAGGGCAGTTTTAAGAGTTCTACTAATGGTGATTGCATCTCCTTCTCGGTGCTGGCCTCTAGGGTCAAATTAGTCCTCTTGGAGAAAGCCCTGCACATGAGTGGTATTATTGTGAAAGTCCAGGTGCTGTTTTAATTGAGGTTGTAGTAGATCCAAACAGACGACTCTTGCTAGGGTGGTTATCTTCAACGTTATGTGTCGGGCCTTAAGATTTATCCCCTTTACCCGAAATATGGCTTGACTCAAGGTTGTCAAGGTTACATTGGTTGTCAGAACAGCCAGTTGTGTTCAAGTCCTGGAGTGCTTTTTCATTGTTTGAGAACACACGGGTTCATGGACTTGGTCTAGATGCTGTCGACTAAGTGGGATAAAAAACAGCAGAATACAAATCCATCTAAAAAATTGTACAATAATGTTTTTCGACAAAATTTTAGTATTCATACTAATAGAAAATGTTGCCATGCGAAATGGGCCTAAGCGATACAACAAACGAGACCATAAGACTTATGAATTGACTGAACTTGATTTGGTCCACTGAAACTTGGTTTGTAGTTCCTATGTTTTCCCAGTCATAGAGACGTTATATTTTTAGGGTGGGAAATTCCTCCATAGAATTTTAAGGGGTGAGGGAAAGATACCAACTTTGAGTGAAAGCTCTCAGAAATATGTTTGGCGCTGTGAATGAGAATGGATTGAGGAGGCAACGACGTAATTTTGAATTATATCTGTTTAAGGAGGCAGACATCATTAAATTCATCAAGACAGGAAGTATGAGGTTTGCGGGCCACATCTGCCAAATGGATTCCCTCACCCTTGACATTTTGGTATATTCTACTATATAACCCTTTGGAACTAAGGCCCAAGTTGAGATGGGCTGATTGTGTGGAGGCAGATTTTAAAGATCAAAGCCATTAGACGGCCTTTTTAAATCGTTTGATAAATTTGCTTGCTAACTTACATTATTATAATCTAACAAAAACAAACTTTTTTGCAGAGAGAGTGGTGATGAAGAAGGATTCAAGAGAAAAGGGTTTTTACTCATAAAGGAAAAGTTTTATCGCAGGATAAAACGTTGCGGAGCATTGGTTCAGTTGATTCCGTTTCGCTTCCGTATGTTTTTCGCGTTCAGAGAAAAAAATTAAATAAACCTTACATGGGAAAGAAGCATTATAAAGTGAAAACATAACAATAATAATTGCCCAACTACTTCTCTTAATCCGTATTAGAATTCTTATGTTTTATTTGTGTTCTAATTTTTCATGCGATTTTCAAATTTTTATTCTTCTTTTAATAGTTGTACTATACATACTTTTTATAAGACCTATTTACAGTTTAGAAAAATTTATGTAGTGATTTTTTATTATTTTAACTGATTAAATATTAATACGGGGACTGAGGCCCGAGGCTTGATGACTCCCGGTATCACAAGCCTCGGGCCTCAGTCCCTTGAAATCTCTTGAATCGGAATTCCCTTGAAATCTTTCCTTTAAATTCCCTTTAAATCAATTAACGTATATTAATTAATGCCTTAACTATACATTAAAAGTATTAAAATATTTTATAATTTTACTTATATTATTTGTATATTTCCAATAAAATAAAATTAATACATTAAATTTCAAAAATTTATGTATGATATTTATTTATTATTAGTCATCATTCAAAAAACAATTGAGAATTATTAGTTTCATTGCTTTTAAAAAAGGTCCACGAGCCATCAAAAGAACATGTTTGATAACCACTGCTCAAGATAAGGAAATATATAAAAAAAACTAGGCTAACGGTTTCTTGAGGAAATTAACGGCACTTTAACGCTGCGATTCATTGTAACATCAAGAAATAAGAACGTCTTGAGTCACCTGCTAAGGTAAAAAAAAGACTCAGATCTGCCACCTGCTGATCAGGTAACCCATATTTTGACCGTCGCTTTTCTATTAAGACGTCCGTATTCCCTGCATTATTCAAAAAAGCAGATGGAAACATCAAAATTCGGTCTCTAGGATTCTTGGATTTTTTCTTTTTCCTTTTTCTCTTTTTTTGTTGGGGGTGAGTAACGCTTCACAGGTCTGTTTTTTAATGAAAAGGTGGAATTATTTTCTGAATGCAATTTTTTCGTTTTTGATAAATGGGTAGCGGTAACTTTTTTACTTTAATATACATGTGCGTAAGCAGTTACTCATGAAACAGAAAAAAAAATGAGACAGATGTTTTGATATTTTCAATAAAAATAAATTGATACCGTTAATCTGGAAAGTAACTTCTAAAGAATTTGAAAATGCTCTTATAATGAAAGGTATATAAAATTTTTTAATAAGATTTAATTTATTTAATATTATTCATTATTTTTGGACAAATATCTTTTCGAAAGTAATATCTTATAAATTTATAAATCTGAAGAAAGTAAATATCTTATATATATAATAAATTATTTAAAAATAAAAAAAAATCCGTGACCTCAATAAATAATAATTTGTTAAAATTTGAAAAATTAATGACCGGAAAATTAAAAAAGGAAAAGGATAAGGAAAAATTGAAATTTTCAATTGTTTTCCTTTATCTAAAAAATATTGATGATTGAAATGCGAATTTGGTGACATTTTATATTGCCTGTTTCTTCGTTCTCCCTTTTTCTTCTCAGTCCATGTTGGACCATGGCTTTCCTAAAAATACGACTCCGAAGTTGTCTTTACTGAGCACTGGTTTTCCAATTTGTGATCCTTAAGTTCTTGAGATCCATTTCCACTTCATCAATCCATCTCTTTTTTGGCCTTCCCTTTTTTACTTTGGCCCTGCCACTTCCCCTCGAAAATCTTCATTGTGCCCTCTGCTGTCGTCCATTCTCCCTGTGTGTCCTAGCCATTGAATTCTGCTTCACTTTATATAATTTCTGATATCCTTTTTTTCGATATATTGCCTATTATCTTCAAAAAAAAAATTATTTCAAGATGTATTTAAAAAAAATAATAGGCATTAAAAACAAATAAAAAACAATTAAAAGAACAGGGAGGCTCAGTGTCCAGGAGAAGTCTTGCTGTTATATTGGGAGGCCCGGGGCCTCATGGACTGAAATAAAGTGTCTACCCCCTTTTATTTACTCATCGCCCTCTAACATTTTATGATGTGGGAGACCGACTTATTGTCCATTGCTGTCTTGCTGTATATTCACTTTGTTCTGCTTGTTCCTTCTTTGTGTGTGATCCTTATTGTAATGGATTGATTTCCAATAAAGCCATATGTTACAACAACAATTAAAAGAAGCTCACTTATTTAGAAATATTATTTTTGTAGAATTTTCTAGAAAAATCTCTCTCTATATATATATATATATGCCTGGTATCATTTGAAGTTTGAAGTGTTAATGCCCATATTGAAAAAAGAAATATAACCGAAGTGGCAAAATATATATTTTTTTTCTTTCTAATGCAGATGGCACTTAGACAGCTTGATCTTTGATGCCTTAAGGCAAGCGCTGCAAAGACGTTACTCACTTTGCATTACCCAGGGGGCGTCTGTAACTTGAAGATAAGCCACGGACGCGGAGTAACAATGCCCCCGCAACGCTCTACGATCCTATTAGACCGAGACCTACAGTTTAAAGTGGATTCCGAACCACTACAAACATCCATGGCACCGCCGGAACTCGAACCCGAAACCTGTGGTACCGAGTGCCAAAGCGCTAGCCACTCGACCATTCAGGCCCAGTTGCAAAATATATAAAAGTTTCTATTTTTGTAACTGAAGCAAATATTGTGTTCATTTTGTGCTCTTGTAAAAAAGCTCAGAATACAAATTCCGAAATCCATGCAAAATCTGTTATATCTCGAAATTTTCTCAACAAAAGTATTTTTTATCCAAATACATATTTACAGTTAGATTTCTCTTTCCAGTTTTTATCATAGCCATGCCGAAACGCTTTTGGGAAAAATTTTTGAATCTAAAAGATTTTATTCAGATTCATAGATGTGTAATGCTTGTATTTTGAGAAATGGTGGGCATATAATCGGATCTTGGTGAATCAAAAGAATAACAATGAGATATTTCCATTTTCCTTTTCAATGTTCGAAAACATTTTAGATTTGAAATTCGCTGAAAATTTAAAATCTTGTTTTTCAAATGTTCTTTGGGCATTGAGGCTTCGATAAAATCTTCATTGCATGTAGTTTCCCATGTAAGAAATGTCTTTAAACTTAGTGGACGAAAAATTTTATCGTTGTAATATTTTTTCATGTAAATTTTATTACATTTAAAAACCTCCATTCTGAATCTATTGTCACCTTACACTTTTTATAATAGATTCAAAGGTATTTTTATTGCATAAGTTGTAATTATTATATGAAGTTATTTAGAACCTCCTTTTTTATATAAGTATTGCAAGGAAATATTTCCTTTAAAACATACCTTTTAAATCATTTTGTGCAATATATCAATGTATTTATGTTTCTGAAATATTTCCGTTTTTAAAAAAATGATTTAAGTTTATATTTCATTTAAAAACAAGCAACGAAGATTATGCAACTGTAAAAATATTGCGAATATTATTGCGAATTTACTGTGTTCCAGATTTGTTTTTTGACCCTTCATAGAACGCCATGAAAAAGAGTGGCAATATTTTTTGATTTTGTAGTTGAATTTTTATAAAAATGACATTCTTTTTTTATTTGTTTTGCAATATAATGTTTCCATAAATTTGATGGTAAAAAATATATTGCTATTTGATTAGTATAGCAATATATATATTTTTAAATTTTTAATTTGATCTTTAAGTTATTCTTTTGCGTAATGAATGTTCTCAAATTTTCATAAGTAAATTAGAATTCTCAATCTTTTGTAAGTAAATTAGAATTCCCAATTTGTGCAAGTAAATTAGAATTCCCAATTTTGGAAATAAATTAGAATTCCCAATTTTGGAAATAAATTAGAATTCCCAATTTTGGAAGTAAATTAGAATTCTGAATTTTTACAAATAAATTAGAATTTTCAGTTTTGCAAGTAAATTAGAATTCTCAAGTTTTGCAAGTAAATTAGAATTCCCAATTTTTGTAGGTAAATTAGAATTCCTAATTTTTGCAGGTAAATTGGAATTTTCAGTATTTGCAAGTAAATTGGAATTCCCAATTTTTGCAAGCAAATTAGAATTCTCAATTTTTTTGTTATAAAAATTTTCAAACTATACAAACACATTGATAAAGAACTTGTTCCTTGCAGCTTAAAATGACATATTTTAATCGCATAGAAGTTTAACTATGGCATATAACACATCATTATCGAATGAATACTTTATAAATTATAATATAGGAAAAAAGAGCAATTTTAAAATTATAAAATAACATTTAGAAGAAAAATGAAAAACCACAAATCACAGTAATTTTTATTTATTAACCAACTGAAAGATTTTCGAATGTATTAACGCAATTTATTTATATAGTTTTTAGATAACACAATAAAGAAAAAAAAATCCAACTGCAAAGTAAGGAATAAATTCGGTGGATATTATCTAAAGCTTAATTTTCCTGATTAGAAATAGGATGAAAACGTTACCAAAGATCTTGGAATTTTAAGTTCTGAAAATATTCATTTTCAGTAAAAATATTCATTTCAAAAATATTCAGTAATATTTCCAAGTACTTCAAAATATTCAGTAATATTTTCAGTACTTCAAAATATTCATTTCAAAATTATTCATGAATATTTTCAGTACTTCAAAATATTCATCTCATTCTTAAAATACAATATGAAGCAATAATAAAATATAAAAATAAAAATTTTTAGTCATTTTCAAAAATGTAATCTAAATATAGTATCTTATTTTTTTTAAATTATTACTTAAAATTATTATTAATTATTCCTAAAATTTAATATTCATTAAAATTCATATTTATATATTGTATCAAAATTAACTTAAAAATGTCTTGTATGTAATGTATTATTTTATATGTGCCCGTTAATAATAAAAAAAAAACTTGAAGCTTAGAGAGTAACGTTTTATCGAATAGGGCAAGTCGTCTGCCTTTTATAACGCTAAAATAACCCATAAAGGAAAAAAAAAAATGCTATTATGGTTTAAAAATCGAAATATTAAGGCTTCATAACTTCCATTAATGATTCCGTAATCGGTATTAATCTTCATCGATATAAAAAAAAATCGTCTGCCTTTTGTAACGGTAAACTTTTTTTCCAAAAAATATCTCTTAAAGCATTTTCAATTAGCGATCAAAATTTCCTGATACTTCCTTCAACAATGTAGATAAAAAAAAAAAAATCTATCAGTAGACACAAACGTCAATTTTCAATATTCCGAATTACTTTTTTCGTTTCAGAAGTAAATTAGTAGCTACTGCAAACGTTGCAGAGGGTCAGATGCAAAATTACACCTGCCATAAAAAAAAAAAAAAAATACAACCTGCCTTCGAGTTCTCGTTCATCTAACCATACAAAATTTTTTTTTTTTTTTTTTTTTTTTTTTTTTTTTTTTTTTAATTTTTACAGGGGTAATTCGGAATGATTTTGTTTCTACTTTATTTTATGGGCTGCACTAGAAGGTGATATTACATTACCGCTGGGTGTTAAAATCACCTGCCGGGATGGAGGGAAGGGGGGGAGGGGTCAGAAGTCGACGCGTGTGTTTGTTCGAAAAAAACGAGCGGGAGTTAACACGGGGAAGATTTATGTCTTAGAAATGAGTGTATAAATATATGTTTTAGATGACCTGCAGTAATGATAATTTTTATCCAAAAACAGATGTTAATTATTATTTATTTAAAGAAGTTAATTATTATATATTTCTTTTATAGCAGGGACAGGGATTTGTTAAGAACGAAGGTTAAATAGTTAAAGGCAAAGGCACTAAAAGTTACATGAAAGTAAAGATTTCGCTGTACTAGGGATTAAGAATTGGAGGACCATTGTCACCCAGAGGAATGCATGGAAATCTCTTCGAAGGAAAGCCCTGGCCCATCCTGGGCTGTCGTGCTATTTATAATGAGGATGATGATGATAGTATTTATACAGTATTTGCTTTAAATTTACTTTCGTTTATTCCAATAGCCAAATGCAAAATTAATTCTAAATATTTCTATTGTAAATTCTAAAATTATCAAGTATTTTCTATTATTCGATTTATTAATACTAATGATATTAAACGCACATTGCAATAGACATATATAATACTAAAAATTAAATAAAAAAAATATATAAATATAAATGAAATAAAAAAATCAAATCATTAAAAAATATTTATTTTACTAGTGCGATATTTGTTTATTCTCCATGAGTTCGCAGAATATAAATTAATTATTCAAGTTGAACCAAAAGCACTAACAACTTCAACTAAGAGTGGTGTGCTCTGATATCAACAATCAACTGTGTGTATCTATCTATTGATGGTCACTGCTTCACTGAAGTCACTTGTGATTAGTTGTCCCAAGATACGCGCGCATCATGAGTTCGCAGAATATAATTTAATTATTCCGCGAACTCATAACTGTAAACTCATAAATAAAACAGGTAATATCTGTCATATATTCGCAAGAAAATCATTTTAAAATCAAAATTAATTTTTTTTTCATCATTTCGACAGTTAATTTTTGAATAGATGGATGCACACATAATGTGTATTTTAATACATTGGCTTTCACTACTTTGGCCAATATAAAATAAATATATTTTGTAAAAGTGTGATAAATTTCACGGGCCGGAAAAATTTTCAGGGCGAGCCACAGGTTGGCCACTCCTGCTATATATATTAGGAGAGGAGATTTTCTAAAAAATTCCATACAATCAAATCTTTGATGTCCAATATCTTAAATGTCTTTGTCTTATTGATAATTAAAAAAATAAAACAGGTTTAAAATTCTGCAAAACAAATATTAAAAAAAAATATTCGCACGTGAATTGTTCATTGTACTTTCTACTTGTACGTCACAAAAAAGAATTCTCTTGCACATAAAAAAGAACGAAACGCCATTTGTTTTAAAGTCGTTCGAACACAAATAATTCTAACGGAAAAACCTGTTTAGGCAGACGATCATCAATAACAAGGTTTGAAATAGATAAATGATTCAATTTTTAGATTTATTTTACTTGGATGTTATTTTTCTCTCTCATTCCTTTTCATATACTGAAGCATATTGCCTTGTTTTGTTTTGTTTAAATATTTCAACAGTACTGTAGGCTCGAATATGCATTTTTCCTGGAATGGTAAATGATGTGAGACATTTAATTATGCGTGCCCGCATTATTTCGTTTTAAGTGGACTAATATATTACTCGGTTATTTAAGCCTATTTATGTAAATCAAGCACATCAATTATTTATTTCATGGAGTAGTTTTTCATTCGCTAATGTGAGAAGATACAATGTAAAAAGAGAATCATGGTTATGCTATTAAAATAAGAATTATGATACAAATTTGAAGATTCATAAGAAATATGACGAATAACATAAAATTTGGCCTATTGTTAAACCACATGAAGAACAATTATGATAACGAATGTAGTTTTACATTATTTGCATGCTTTATTCAGCAAATTGCTTTTTAATCCTTTCCGGACTAATATTCTACTGAAAATTTTTCTATTTGGTTTCTTTTTAGCATCTTAACAATTTAACCAGATATTTTCCGAGGTTTTTGTAAAAATTTTTATTACAGAAGCAAACACTCTTGGCTTTTAAAACTACATACCCATATAAATGACAAAATAATTAGCATTTTAGCTGCTTCGGGTGTTTTTGTAGATCTATAAAAGTATAATGAATTTTATCGCATGTATTATGTGATTGATTAATGTGTAGCCCAGGGGTGGCCAATCTAAATAATCTTGCGTACCACTTTGAAATGCAACATAATTCCACGGGCCGCATATAAAATTATATATCCCATATTAGATTTAGACCCACTATAGACATTTTTTGGAGTGAAAAATTGAAATATAATGAGTTATTATTATTTACTCTTATCGTTAGCAAAGATACTATAATAATAATGATACTAAACGCACATTGTAAAGAAATATAGAACACTAAAAATGAAATATAAAAAATAATATAAATATAAATATAAAAAAAAAATGAAATTATTAAAAAATATTTATTTTACTAGTGTGATATTTGTTTCCCCATTCTTTCACTTAGCTTTTGCAAATCGATCTCAATTTAGATATTTGCGCATCGTAATATGTGTTGCAGGTTAGCGTCCGTTATGTTTGAGTGTGTTTAGTGTGATTGGTCAATTCCATCTTCGAAAAAAAAACTATTCGCAGGTGTAAGATGAACCAAAAGTGGCAACAACTTTTCCTGCCAGATTTCTCAAATTGGAAAATTTCATGAGGTCATCACTCGCATCACATGGAGGGGAATGACAACAGTTAATCGCAAGTGAATTTTGTCTCACGAGATTAAAAGAGTCAGGTTTAAATTCTGACATTGCAGCAATCGTTTCTAAAAGTTATGTTTCTATTTTTGTGATATCAAAATGCAAAAACTTTCGTTATATAACGGATCGTAATTTTTTTCTGCTTATTTGCAATATTAGTTGAAAGATAATAGAAAAATGGAACAATTTTGATGAAAATATCAAGCACAGTATAGATCAGGTTGTGTTTTTGTTCAGTTTTTTTTTAAAAAGTTATTTTTTTATTATTGTCCATCAGCAAATATTTATTACGACAAATATTATTAGAATTAGTGGTAAATGAATTTGGTGTAACGAAATTAAAAAAGTCTTCGAATTCTGGCATTGCAACAATCGCTTTTGAAATTTCTATTTCTATTTTTGTGATATCAAAACTGAAAAACTATGATCTTTATTTTTTCTTCTTATTTGCAATATTAATTGAAAGATAAAAGAAAAATGGAACAATATTTAAATTAAGAAAATGAAACTGAAAAAATACAGTCGTGTAAATAATTAATCGTAAATGAATTTTGTCAAAGAATTAGTCGAAAATGAATTTTTTCTAACGAAATTAAAACAATCAAGTTCGTATTCTGGCCTTGCAATAATCGTTTCTAAAAGTTATATTTCTATTTTTGCGATATCGAAAAGGAAAAAAGTGTTTTCTTTAACTTTTTCTTCTTATTTGCAATATTTTAATTGAAAGATAAAGGAAAAATGGAACAATTTTGATTAAATCATCAAGCATAATATACATTAGGTTGCGTGTGTGTGTGTGTGTTTTTTTTAAATTTTATTTTTAATTTTATCCATCAACAAACATTAATTTCACTTTTTCAATTAAAAGATTAATTAGCTCGATTGTCAATTTTTATGATCAAATCTTCCTTAAAAAAACAAATAATCTCTTATTAAATAGATGTTTAAATTTATATTCCCCATACAACGTATGTAATGGGACATAAAAAAAAAATGCTAATTTTCCCTTGTAATTCGTACAAAAAAAAATAGCCTACCTATTACACTTTATTAATTTCATCTTCCAAAATTCTTCTACATCCCGCAATCCACCACCCCCGCTTCCTTTCTCAAGTCGTCCACACCCCCTACCCAGCGAAAAATTCATTAATGACGCTATCAATTAACAGGGAATCCCCCTCTCCATCCAACCAACTTAATAATCGCATACCATGCGAAGCTAATCATTAAACACCATTAATTAAAGCAAACAAATTCCAATTACACTGCTAATGGAGGCGTATTAAAAATCAACTCTCGGCTTAGGGCGGTCGTGTTTGCACGGGACTTTTCCGGAAAACGGGAAAACGGGAGTTAGGAAAAGATGGATATTTTTATGATATTCCCTTTATGTTTTAGGCAATGCAAATGTTTGCTTTGAGGCAGAGGGCCGAACACGGTATTGCTCTTTGCGGATTATTCGGATATTATCCGTTAACGGAGATCGGTTAATATCAATATTTTACGGAAGAGTGTGTCTTGGTGGAAGTATGGGGAGTAATCTTCTTATGCGCTGGTGAATGTTGATTCTGCAACCTTATAAGGTAGCGGTATGGCAAACCTCTTTGGTGGAATTTGGAAAAGGCAGGGGAATGGAAGAACTGAAGAAGAAACTTCTAAGTGTTATGAATATTATATCGAAAAGTAATTTAAAGATACGCTTTTAAAAAACACTATCTCTTGTAAAATATCCTGCATGTGGGATACTTCCATACTTTCTTAATTTATGCAGTGTCTTAAATTCTTAATAATAATTTATGTAGTGTCTTAAATTCTTAATAATAATTTATGTAGTGTCTTAAATTCTTAATGTCTTATATTGCGTAATGTTTTTAAGAATCACTTAAGATCATTGATGGAAGTATGGGGTGTCATCTTCCTTTGCTTCTACTGATGTTGATTCTGCAACCTTATAAGGTAGCGGTATGGCAAACCTCTTTGGGGGAATTTGGAAAAGGCAGGGGAATGGAAGAACTGAAGAAGAAACTTCTAAGTGTTATGAATATTATATCGAAAAGTAATTTAAAGATACGCTTTTAAAAAACATTATCTCTTGTAAAATATCCTGCATGTGTGATACTTCCATACTTTCGTAATTTATGCAGTGTCTTAAATTCTTAATAATAATTTATGTAGTGTCTTAAATTCTTAATAATAATTTATGTAGTGTCTTAAATTCTTAATGTCTTATATTGCGTAATGTTTTTAAGAATCACTTAAGATCATTGATGGAAGTATGGGGTGTAATCTTCCTTTGCTTCTACTGATGTTGATTCTGCAACCTTATAAGGTAGCGGTATGGCAAACCTCTTTGGTGGAATTTGGAAAAGGCAGGGGGATGGAAGAACTGAAGAAGAAACTTCTAAGTGTTATGAATATTATATCGAAAAGTAATTTAAAGATACGCTTTTAAAAAACATCTCTTGTAAAATATCCTGCATGTGGGATACTTCCATACTTTCGTAATTTATGCAGTGTCCTAAATTCTTAATACTAATTTATGTAGTCTCTTAAATTCTTAATAATAATTTATGCAGTCTCTTAAATTCTTAATGTCTTATATTACGTAAAGTTTTTAAGAATCAATTTAAATCATTGATGGAAGTATGGGGTGTCATCTTCTTTTGCTTCTACTGATGTTGATTCTGCAACCTTACAAGGTAGCGGTATGGCAAACCTCTTTGGGGGAATTTGGAAAAGACAGGGGATGGTGAAACTTCTGGAAGAAAATGAAAATGAATACCTTAAGTGTTCTGAATATTATATAGAAAAGTAATTTAGATACGTTCTACAATCTTAAAAAAAATATATTTATCGTAAAATATGTGGGTTATTTCGATATTTCTGCAATTTGTGTAGTGTCTTAAATTCTTATCAAATATTACGTTATGTTTTTAAGAATCAAGTAAGGTCCTTAACCGTTAAGAACTATTAATTGGTCTTAATAAATTAAGATCAATTAACAGCATGGATTGTTAATTGATCTTAATTTAAGAAAATGAATTTCTCAACAGAGTTATGAATATTATATTGAAAAGTAATTTAAAGATACGTTTACGTCCTAAAAAGAATATTTCTCTTAAAATATTCTGCAAGTGGGTTATTTCCATACTTTCATAACTTATGTAGTGTCTTAAATTTTTATCAAGTATTACGTTATGTTTTTAGATTCCATTAAGATTATTAATGGAAGTATGGGAAGGAATCTTAAGCGCTGGTGATGTTGATTTTGCAATCTTACAAGGTAGCGGTATGGCAAACCTCTTTGGGAGAATTTCGAAAAGACAGCGGATAGAGAAACTGAAGAACAAATCAGTTCTACCCAATATTCACAGGAAAGCAAATGAGGACCCAACACTCATTTTAGTACTCTCATAATCCAAAATGAACACCTCCAAGGTGCCATCTAGGAGTTTGACTCCTGCTACGAGATATTTTCTGCATTCGACTAAATGTCCAGCTTAGACGCAATATTCTTAAACCACAAAAAGTTACAGGTTCTACATGAAAATCTGAATCAATCAAAACACTTTAGCGCATATCAAAAGTAAATAATTTCTGTCTTTTTTAATTTAACAATACATTACACCATTAAGTCTTGAATACATTGCAAGAACCACAGAAGAAAGTAAGGGGGAAAAAGATATCAAATCCTGATAACGTAGCGGAACACGAAAATCGCGTGACCAGCAACAAGTGCCGCCAAAGGCGATAACCACAGCAGGTGAGTGCCTAAATACCCTGCGAGACATCAGGAATCAGGCAAACAGGTGACACCAGCCAGCACGTCTCCCAAGGAAGGTGGCATGCGCTCAGCTGCACCGGCCCTTGTGGTGATCAGGTGTTCTTTGACACACAAGTCCGCAGGTCGCAACTGTTTTGGTACTTTAATGCTGTCAGTAATTATTTCGGTTTCTTTTGTTTTCAAGTGTATGTATTAATAATATATAGGCAGAATGAAATAAATAGCCATCGGATTACTGTTTCTTTAACAGAAATTCTACTGGTAACTTCTTTTAAAAGAAGTTACCAGCACAATTTATTATTATTATTGGATATCAAAAAAATTTATATGCAAAAAAAATTTTTACCTAAAAAAATTGCGCTACTTGTTATGCTACTTTGCGTAAATTAAAAAAATATATAAAAAACGGGATCAGGTCCCACAAAACATTTAGAATAACACTTATGCGCATAGCCAGACCATAAGTTTCTGTGCGCAGTGGGGATCGGCACGATACTGCTGGGAATCGGTACAATAAATCTGTAGGCTGGCTGAAACATTTTTCTGTTGGTTTTGAAAAGAAAAGGGGGCGAATATCCCAGTTGGCCCACTTGGATTAGGATTTTTAAATTGGCATAACTAAAAATGCCAAATAAGTTTTTAAACTCCATGTGAAGCACTCTTGGCATATATATATATATATATATATATATATATATATATTCTTTTTCTTCATTGGTACAACGGCCCCATGGTGGGCCAAGGCCTACTGGCAAATTTCGAGACAAGAGATGTTTTTATTTTTACGGGATATGTTTGTCAGGGTCATGTCAGGTAGGCCATGACACTTCCGGGACTCAAACCGGAAACCTATGGCATCGAGCGCCAGAGGCTCTACTCACATAAAGCATTTTAAACGATGTTGAATCTAATTATAGTTTTAGAGAGATGAACAGTATTTTCTTTTTTTCAATCGGCATTATGTAGGGTTACGAATTGCAAATATCAAGAGTACAAATTGGGAATTTAAAAAAAAAAGTTTGTCAGTTATAATTACTCAAATAGAATTCTAAGAATTTTAAAATAAAAACAGCATGCTGAGTTAACTGAAAAATATTTGGTTATTAAAATAATAAATAATCGAATTATATTGCATATTAATACTATCTTAAAGTACCATCGTCATCATTATTAAACAATTTTTAACTCTCCAAATCTATTTATATTCAATTTTAATCGTAAAATAAGTATTACATTGAATGTTATTTGTAAAAACGAAAAGCAAAGTCAAAATTAACTGGAACGATCATAGTCAGAAAGATAAGTTAAATATTAGAGATAACATTTATTGTAAATATTATTAAACAACATTAATAAACATTAAAACATTAAATGAATACTTGTTTTTATTATATTTTATTTCTATATAGACATTCAAAATTTGTATATTACATTAAGTTTCATAATTTAGAAAATTTGTAATGAGAAATCACATATATTTATTGACGGATTGAAGATGATGAATTAATTCGAATAATGGTTTGTAAATTGTTCAGTAAACAATTAATAACAATAAATATTTAATATCCTAGATTATATTTTAAACCAAATAAGTTTTCATTTTTAAAATTTGTGATGTCTTTTTTTTATAATGATGCATTAATAAAATATTAATATATTAATTAAAATATGAAATATTAATATATAAATAGATATTAACTATTAAATATTGATAACCCTATGATTTTTACCGAAGTACTTCTATCTAATGTGAAATGATGGTGCAAGTAGTTTTTTTTTTAAAAGCTAAAATGAAAAATTTCCGAAAAATGTTGATAGATATTTTACTAGACCTTTTATTTAATAAACTGTAACATCACTAATATGAAGCAATATTTCCACTATAAATTTTATTTAAATAAAAAAAAAGCTTGGAATAGTAGTCAGTGGTTGTGAAATATATATTTTCATTTTAAAAAAGCGTAATTCCAAATATAAACAGGAATATATTTCAAAGTTATAGCAAAACATCACTGAAATTTATCATTACCGATTCTATATCAATGCTTTGAGTAATATTAAGTCATAAATATATTTGTTATGTATTATTTTTTATATTTTATAAGAATGTTTGTTAGATACTAAACCTTTCATTTAATAAACTCTAGCAACACTAATAAGAAGTTATATTTCAAATACAAATTTTATTTAAATAAAATAAAAAGCTTGAAATAATAAATAATGATTGTGAAACGTATATTTTTATTTTAAAAAAGCACAGTTCCAAATATAAACAGGAGTAAATTTCAAAGTTATAGCAAAACATCACTGAAATTTATCATTACTGATTCGATATCAATGCTTTGATATAGAATCAGTAATGATAAATTTCAGTGATGTTTGCTATAACTTTGACTTTAATATTATAAATAATATACTTATGACTAAATATATTTATGGTAATATATTTATTTATTATTTATTTTATATGTGGTAAATATATTTATGACTTTAATATTAAGTCATAAATATATAGCAAATCTATTTATAACTTAATAATAAATTCATAAATATATTTGCTATATGTTATTGTTTTATATTTTATAAGTATGTTTACTAGATATTTTACTAAACTTTCATTTAATAAATTCTAGTATCACTAATAAGGAACTACATTTCTACTACAAATTATATTTAAATAAATAAAAAGCTAGAAATAGCAATTAATGATTGCGAAACATATATTTTCATTTTAAGAAATTACAGTTTCAAATATAAACAGGAATAAATTTCAAAGTTACAACAAATCATCACATAAATTTATCATAGGACAAATCTATTGATTCGATATCAATGCTTTGAGTACCATTAAGTCATTCCACTTTGATTTGTCAAACGGCAATAAACTAACCTTTGAACACATCCTATGCATGGATATCCAGATCGAGATTTTATATTTTTCACAATTATGCTGTCAAATATTATCAGCACGCTGATTTATCACATCTATAATGGCACATTACTTGCAAGATTTTATCTTGGCCCCAAACATCATCAAATGAATTTACACAATTAATTCTTAGAGTTTACTCAAGCCAGCTATGCGGGTAATGATTGGTCAAAGACCACCTGACTCATCAATGACATCTGATTACGATACTCCAATACATCCCCATCCAATGTTTACCCATCCACATCATCAGACCACCTTTCACCGCAACCGTATTTCCACTAAACCGTCTTTTACCCCACTTGTTAACAAATTGGTACAACAGCCTTCAAGATGGATTTACGCTGCGCAGATAAACATTGTTGCTGTGGCCGCCACAATCGGGAAGGCATGCATAGATTTCAAACTGTTGGCCAACTTAAACGCGCCTTTAAGAGACTCCGGAATCGCGCTTCTATCAGGGGTGACCTATCATCAGCAATGTTTTCAGTAGCTTTGCGAGCTGATGACACACTTGCTGTGCTGATGACAGACTTGCTGATAATCAACTCAATCCTCGTGCTATCGGTAGGTGGATGGGGGTCTTTTAATGAGAGCTGCTTGCGATGGCTAGTTAACAGGACTGACAGATCTTCGATAAAGCCTTCTACTGGAAGTGCAATTGAGGCAAATGTTGCAGCCACAATTGACCTTTAGTGCCCAAATAATCGTCAAATCATTAATTTGTATAATTGCATGCATCGATGCTTCTTCGATTGGTAAAATATTTAATGTTCTTTTCTACATATTGCTGACATGTATCTTGAAGTGATATTGATAGACGCCTTCCCCTAATTTGTTTACGCCGAATTAATCACGTAGCATGGATCTCTGCAAGTAATAATAAACTTCGTTTTAATGGTAGTTATTCAGCAGTGAAAGAAAGGCGATGTGTTTATTGCTCTGCCTATCGAAAATTTATCGTTGGTAAATAATTTAAAAGCGTAAATTGATATTGGATTTAAGAGTGGAGAGAGAGTGAAAAAAAGTGGATGAGAAACAAAATAATTAGGTTTTTGTAGGAAGAACTTGGTTTTAATTAGTTTTTCTATTGATAAAAAAAGTTAATGGGCTGGGAAATTCGAAAAAATGTAGTTGATTTATTGTTTTGTTTATTTGGTAGCAGGGTTTTTTTAATCGAAAATAAAGTGTAATACATTAAACATTTTTAATTGCAAATATCTGTATACTTTTTAGTTACAAATATAAGTTCATATACTATTTCTGTATACATATATGCATACTTTTTAGTTACAAATATAAGCTTGTATACTATTTCTGTCTACATATATATCTACATACTATTTTAGTCATTTTCTATAATAAGTAAGAAAAACATACTTCGACATGAAATTAAATGATTCATATAATTGAAATAAATTCTTTGTAAGTAATTTTTTTTTAATTTCTCATTTTAAAATTGAAAAAAAAAATTCCTCGTTTTAATTACTTAAGCACTCTTTTAAATATCATGTTAACAGATAAAAGAGAATTATGTGAAATAATATGGGGGAAAAAACATGGAGGAAAAGTACGCACGAATTTGAAACTAAAAGAATGAGGATTGGTCAACACAGCAATTTACAAAAACTTGATCCTTTGATTCATATGTTTTTCAGCAGAAATTTGATTCTTTAATTTAATTTGATGATTTGGTTCTATAAGGTACATTAACATTTATTATTATTATTATTCACCAAGTATCTCGTGTTCATCTGTAGTATACCATTATGTTAGCCCTAAAGTGTAGGAAGGAAGTGATGTTATTCGGAAGTAAAAAATACTCTTCACAATGTTTATCATATAGGAATAAATTGTTACGAGACATTTCGTCATTATAATATGTCTACTCATTTTCCAAAGCAGTAACAGTAACTCATGCTACCAGAATAAATCGGACTTATATTTTTTTTATATAATTTAATTATTTATTATTTTATTTTTATTTATTATTATATTTATATTTTTATTTTATCACTGAATTACAACTAAAAATATTCAATTAAATTCTAACATTTTTTACTGGATAATCATTTTGATTTAACTACAAGTATCTTGTGTTCATTTAGTATACTATTATGTTATCCCAAGAAAGGAAGTAATACTATTCGGAAGTAAAAAAAGTCTTTTCATAATGCTTATCATGTAGAAATAAACTATCAGTCCAAATCAATGCGAGATATTTCGTCTTATTGTAAATACATCTACTCATTTTCGAAATCAGTAATCGTAATTCATGGTATCAGAGGAAATCGAACTTATAATTTATTTATTTATTATTATATTTATATTTTTATTTTATCACTGATATACATTTGAAAAAATATTAACTATTCAATTAAATTCTAATATTTTTTACTGAAAAATCATTTTCCTCAAATCACAAGTATCTCATGTTTATTTAGTATGCCATTATGTTATCCCTAAAGTGTAGGAAGGAAGTAATGCTATTCGGAAGCAAAAAAACTCTTCACAGTGCTTATCATATCAGAATAAGCTTACTTATCATTCCAAATCCATGCGAGATGTCTCGTCTTATTGTAAATATATCTACTCGTTTTCTTCGAATCAGTAATCGTAATTCATGCTACCAGAGGAATTCGAACTTATAATTTTTTTATAATTTAATTATTTATTATTATATTTATATTTATTATTATATTTTTATTTTATCCCTGAGCTATAACTAAAAAAATATTAACTATTCAATTACGTTCTAATATTTTTTACTGGAAAATCTTTTTGATCAAACAACAGGAATCTCGTTTTCACTTAGTATACTGTTATGTTAACCCTAATGTGTAGGAAGGAAGTAATGCTATTCGGAAGTAAAAAAAATCTCTTTACAATGCTTATCATTTTATTTCTCCATGCATATTTTTTTTTTAACTTTTATCTTTTATCATCTTTTTATCACTGAGCTATAAATAAAACACATATTAACTAATCAATTACATTCTAACATTTCTTTACTGGAAAACCATTTTGATTAAAAAAAAAAAAAATTAAGTTAGCATTTCAAAGTCATTTATTTTTTAAGAGTAATTTATTTATTTTTATTTATTGTTGAATTGATTTTGCTGTCATTTGTAACTATTTAAGTTGTAGATATTAATAAACACATTTTATTTATATTTTAAATTGTTTTAGATTTATTTCATGCATGTGTGTCTCTTTATCTATCCTATAAAGTCTCTGGAGGTTATTCGAACCTGTAAGCTAATAAGTGGTATGGGTATTGCGGAATTTTTAATGGTTAATGTGTGTGTTGGGAAGACGGTTTCGTGTGAACTTTTTAGGTACTAGTTATTGTATATTTATAACATTTTAAAGTTGTGTAACAACACCACATTATGCAAGTTGGTCAATGCAAATATTTAAATAAATAATATTCGACGTTATTCATGCAGGTCCCGATGGAGCTGGATTTTTGCTGCACCCCTTTCGAAAACCAAAGAGGATTCGAACCGCATTCTCCCCCTCGCAGCTTCTGAAGTTGGAACATGCCTTCGAGAAGAACCACTACGTGGTTGGGGCAGAAAGAAAGCAACTTGCACAGAGTCTCAGCCTCACAGAAACACAGGTAAGAGTTGCTAATACAAACCATTGAAAAAGGGTTAATTGATTACTAGAACCGTTTACATGAAATCATATGGCTTTCTGATGTATGGGCTTTATGTTTCAGTCATCTAAATACTATTGTTGAATGTGTGATAAACAAAAATGATCATCAAATAAGTTCATCAAATAAGTCATCATTCAATAAAAAGGAAGTTGTTGTAAAAATGATTCTTCATAAATCGTTACCATCTATTGAAAAGTTACGATAAAGTAGAGATTATTGTTGCCAATAAAAGAAAGAGAAATTACGCCAATTCTTACCAATTTAGCCAATTTTTGTCTTATAAGAAAAAATATTTCTAATTATTCAATCTTGGCATATTACTTTTCAATAAAACCAAATTTAACTTTAAAAGGTTAAAAAGTTCATGACAAAAGTAGTCAAAATGGATGAAGCAATTAAAAAAAAAAAGAATTTTTTCATCTTATAATTGAATATTAGAATGCAAGAACCAAGGCTTCAATTATAATGCTTGATAAATAAAAGATCGAGAAATAAGTTTTGATGTGCCATCATTCAATAAAAAGTATAGTTTCTGCGAAATTGATTCCTTATAACTCATTACCATCCATTGAAAAGTTACGAGAAGTAGAAGTTATTGTTGCCAATAAAAGAGAAATAATTTATGTAGAACAGCAGACGATTTTTGTAAAATAAGGAAATGCTTTTTTAGTTAATCTATCTTGACATATTACCTTTCAATAAAACGAAATTTAATTTTAAAAGGTTAAAAAATTTATGACAAAAATAATCAAAATGGTTGAAGCGATAATAAAAGAAAAACATTTTTTTACTCAAAAGGAAATTTTGCTACATCTGATTATTGAATATTAGAATCATCAAGGCTTTAATTATAAAAAAAATTATCTAAAAATATGTTTCGATGTGTCATCATTCAATAAAAGGGAAGTTGCTGCAAAAATGATTACATAATTCTTTGCCAGCCATTGAAAAGTTATAATGACGTAGAGATTATTGTTACCCATAAAAAAGAATTTATGTAGAGGAGCAGACAATTTTTGCACAGCAACAAAAAATCTTTTTAGTTATTCAATATTGGCATATTACCTTTCAATAACCCAAAATTTACCTATAAAAGGTTAAAAAATTCATGACAAAATTAGTCAAAATGGATGAAGCAATAAAAAAAAAAAACTTTTTTTTTACTCAAAAGGAATTTTTGCTGCATCTGATTATTGAATATTAAAATGTAAACATCAAGACTTTAATTATATTGTAAACTTAATTATAATATAAACAGTACAACTATTTTACTAGTATTTTTTTTGTCAATGAAATTATTTGAGGAGATACTGCAATAGAATCTCAATTATTTTAGTGGATTTATACTTCTCTAATTTTTTCAGTATACTTATGATAGATATCTATATTTAAACAAACAACAATAATAAAATAAATAATATAATTTATACGCAGTAAAGTATTATGAAGAAAAGAATTGTAGCATTATGTAGCAAAGGAAAATCTTATATTCAAAATCTTTTTTAAACTAAATTTATGAATATGTAGATTAATTATAATTGTTACAATAAATATTTTGTTTTCTAAGTTGATTTTCTCATTAAGTGTGAAAGTTAGCATCAATACTAGATGAAGTCAGTTGCCTTTGGTTTTGATTTTTTATATATAATTCATATAGTAATTAATAATATGATATTCTATTAAAACCAATGCGAGAAAGAGTAAATTTTCTCCTGATTTTTAAGTTCTTAAAATTATTTAAGTTTGTAATAATTAAAAACTTTTTTTAAAATTTACAAAACCTACTTTAATTAAAACAAAATTATTTACAAATTGTCAAAGATTGAAACTGATCATATTTGATTGAAGGAAGAAAAAAACAACACAAAAACTAAAACTATTTTTGAAACATAATATTAAGAACTTTTTGTTAAAGTTTTCAAATATTACTTTAATATTAATCTCATACATACTTCTAATCTGAACATAAATTTTAAACATTTGAAAAAAAAAATGCAAAAGAAATTACAAACTTGTTATTAAGTTTTAAAGAAAACATATAATTGCTTCCATAAGGTTATAGTTCAGTCTGTAAAGTTATAGTTCAAACATTCCGTAAAAAACAAAAATGAAAAAAGAAACATGACAACAGCATTTGCATATTTTAAATAAAAAAATAAACCATAAGGAATTTTTTAAGTGTTCAAATTATTCTATACATAAACATGTAATTACTGGAGATGACATCATTGAAAAGTCGTTGCTTTATCTTATAATTGAGTTCATTTCATTAAATAACAGGTTTTTTTTTCATTACATTCCACAGAGTCAGATAATGTACTCATATATTAATATTCATAACTTAATTAATTAGGTAAATCAAATTTCAAAAGTACGTAACATCGCCATTCCGTAATGCAGAGTAATTTTTTCATATGCCATTAAGGGTTTAAAAAAATATCACATACGGTTCTGCTATTAAAAATAAATTTATTGAAACAAACTGTATAATTAACCGAAACATCCCTCCACCCTTTTTAAAAGGAAAAAATAAAATTAAGAGCCTCTAATTATCTGCGACATTGCAAATGAATAGATTGCGGATAACTTTTATAATTCTCTGTTTAAGAGTCAAAAACTGGGCAGAGAGGCAACCCTTGCATATTTAAAACCTATTTCCAATTAGAAAAGGGCTTTCATGTCCTCAGCGCCCATTGAAAAACTAGCAGAAAAAATCACCCGCTACCTACTCGCTAATTAGTCCCTATCTACCTTCTTCAACTTGGTAAATTACCAGTCTTCAGACAAGAAGGTGGATTAGCATTTGAAAAGACCTAAAAGGTCTTCCACCATCTGCAAAATCAGGTTCTGGTGGTAGTAGTAATAATAATAATAATAAATAAAAAAAGGAACATTTCGTTCCCTCCCAACCATTAGAACCGAAACCAGATAACCATCGGGGCTTCTGCTACCAGCCATCCTTTGTAGCAAGCAGAAATGGCTGGCAAGTTCAGCTTTGGTAGCCGATTTTAATGATCGCCGGATCATTTACTGTTGCCAGCCTCCCACTTATATCAGGTGGCAGGTGCGGCAAAATCTTCATTGAAAATTTAATCAATTGATATTGTTATTATTGAAGCAATACAGTAGAGGTTTTTTTTCCTTGCTGTTATTATGATGGGTCATACTTTTTGTTTAATTCTTTTGGCGCTATGTCTGCAGTATTAACGGCTTTTAAGGTTTTAGTTGGTGTGTTCCAAAGCAGAGAGGATTAAGGCTAGCTGCCTGATGGCCAGCTTATTAAGGAAATCATCTATCCTGGATTGTAGTTGGAGATAGGCAATAATGATCACTAACAACAGCTGCTATTATTATATTTGGATGAGGTTTTTTTTTTTTCCGTCAGCAAAGATGAATGAGGTTGATTTTCCCGGAATTGATGCCACGCGCCATGGTTTTTATCTTATTTTCTAAATTATTTTCTTTGTTGTAGGGAACAAATGATTACAATATATGGGGTTTTTAAATGCGAAATAACCGGATGTATTAAGAAACATAAGAAAAAGAAATTGCAGAAGGAATATAATCGGGAATACTCAAACCAGTGGGTTAAATTTTAATCCAGCTTGTGAATTTGTAACTTTATATGAGTCATTATTTAGAAATGAAATTTTTTTAAAGATACTTTTGGGAATATATTGTTAAATTCATTAAATTTTATGTTTTCATTGTAAATTTACATTTTTATTTGCATTGAAAATTGATTTACACAATTGAATATTAATACTATGTTTTCAATATACTATTTGATGCTTTTTTTTTAAAATTAGATAGTCACTTCCTTGAATCAAATATGAATGCTTAAATCTTTGATAATTTGTAAATAATATTGTTTTAATTTTATAAATACTTTAAATTATGTGTAAATGTCGAACCAAATTTAGCAAAATCCAGTCTTCTGCTTAAAATATTCCAAAGGCATTAATGTTTTTTAAAATAACTAAAAATTAAAATTATTCTTTAAAATTATATGAAGCAATTAGATAGAATTTAAATTTTTTCAATTGTCTGAAGATGCATTTATAATTGCATTAATTTACTAATGATTAAAAATTATTAATAAAAATTATTTTTCAAAAAACTATAGCAGTAATAGAAAACCGTGATAGCGATTAATTATTTATAATTCGTTAAAAAGGAATTTTTCTCTGATAATTCTCTTCATTCATATATATATATATATATATATATATAGTAGGCGATGCAATCGATATATATTTATATATACATAATTCTTCTTTACATGTGTTTGTCACTAAACTCCTCCTAAACGGTTGGACCGATTTTGATGAAATTTTTTGTGTGTGTTTTTTGTGTGGATGGTTTTATATACATTAAATATTATGTGATCGTTTACTATTAACTATAAAATGTAAATTTAAAAATTCCCACTGAATATGGTGGTTGAATTTTTTCGTAAATAAGCAAATCAATTTTAATTTAAGTTCACACAATTATTTCAATTTAATTTATTGTGAAAATTTCATATTGCAGTTTTTAAGAGATTATTTACCACCAAAGTATGTTGCCTTTTACTAATTAAAACTTTTTTCAGTGGAATTAGTTAAAAAAACGATTTGCAAAAATCTGCTAATAAAATTATCTAACTGACTTGATTGTGATATTATAAAGGAAATATCATAAATCGATATAAATTACTATATATATATATATATATATAATTTAGTTTAGTTTAGGAAAACATCATAACACCTACCAAGTACATGGTTTGTTATTAAATTTTTTAAGTAATAACCCCCCCAATTGTGTATTGTAAAAAAAAATAATAATAAATAAATAAAATAAAATGCCAGCTTTTTTGGCAAAATTTCAATGTAATATGTTTAACATTTTTAATACCTAAAATCTCTATTAAGTTTATAGATATTACAGTTTCAAGATTTTTTTGGTAGGACAACGTACGACGGGTTCTGCTAGTATATATATATATATAGAGAGAGAGAGAGAGAATTTTATTTTAACGCGTGAGATGAATTAAACTTTGTGCTAACAAAAAGTTGATTGATATGTTTTCTAAATGGATTAATTTTATCTCTGGGTGGATATCCTTCATATTGTTATTATAATTTCTCTCTAAAAGTGCATTATTCTATAGTTGAAGTAAATAATTATATGCAACAAACTAAAAGGAAAAAGTTGAAAAATCAACCTCAATTTGAATAAAATTAAAATTTTCATTGTTTTGTAGTTAAATGTGCGGCCACCTAAAAGGTTAAAGATCTCAAAGGTGCTTTTTGATTAAATAGTCTCTGTCCTTCTTTTGAGAGATAAGTGTTTAAAATAGTTGTTTTGAAAACTAAAGGCAACATAATGTCTGGTTTGTTAATTTCTTTTGTCCTAATGAATAAAACGATAAATTAGAGAACTGTTTTTTGCTACAGAAAGATTATTATTCACATAGTGTTTAAAAAATAGCATAACCATCTTACAGTTTGTCATACATTGAAAGTTTTTCAAACAACAGCAGGGCAGAAAGCAGAATATTTCTTTCCTTTCCCATTTATGAGAACAATCATAATAACTTATGATGATAAACTTTTATCTTCAGTATAATAGAGCCATTTTAAGTAATATAACTCCATTTATTTAAACATTGAGGTATTTAAAATTTTCATTTGCATTAGAATTAAGATTCTTGTTTGTATTGCAACTCATTTGTATGCAATGGCTTAAAATATCCTCATAATTGTTTCGCATAGACTAAATCTTATAAATAAAAGAAGAATGTATATAAATTTTGATAAATTAACTTAATTTTTTTTCTTTCAAAATTTTATTTAAAAAAAGCTTTATTTTTAAATAACATGATTAATTTCATGTTCTATTAATTCTTCAAAATTTTCAGTACTTATCTCTCATTTGCAACAAAATTTATCTAACTCAAAAAAAAAAAAAAAAAAAAAAAAATTTGAAAAGTATTTATTTTTTGTTGAATAGAAAGATTTCTTATTGTTGCTTTAACAAGAAATTTAACCCAAAACTAATTGCTGAACGATACATTAAATTGCGTATTGTGAATATTGTGTTTTTAATATTAACACACTTGAACCATTTCGTTTCTTTTTCTTCTTAAATATTAGCGGCCTGATGGCCAATTGGCTATTCTGGCCTTTGATACCAAAGGCTTCAGGCTCGAATACTGGCGATGGCATGGTTGTTTGTCAGTGGTTTGGGATCCACATTAAACTGATACCACATTAACTGTAGGTCCCGGTCTAATTAGCCTAAAGTGTTTAAAAAATGACCGTAGAGCGACAAACCAAATCAGTGTATAAAATTGAAAGTTCATTTTTATTTCTAGAGAGCGTATAGAATTAGAAACATTCTAGATACTTTACAATTTCTTTACCAATTTGTCCTGATAGAGCATTAAACAATTTTCAATAATAATTTCCATTCATTCCAATTACAAGTAGTTGTCAATAGATGACTCTATCTATTTGAGTTTTCCTTAGAAAGATTAATTAATGTTTTTGAACAACAAGATAACTGGACTACTTTGACGAGAAAGTTGTCCTGTTTGTGAGATTATATATCATCTTATCAGGGACTTCTGCTTTACAGCTTGCTAACCACTGTCTCCTAAGGAGCACTATTAGCATATCCACCTGTACTTCTTCAACTGTTTTTATGTTTTTAATCGTTTATTAACCACCTGTAAAGACACCCGTCTAGTCACCAACAAACACACAGATAAGAGTTATTTACAAACACCCAGCGTCCATACACGTACCACCTGCACCCTATGCCCACGACAGAAGATGACTTTTTCCTAACCAATTAACGGGTCAGTCTTTTCTCGGACAACGAATGACAGGTCCAGTCTAATTAGCCTAAAATTTGAAGAAAAATAACATTAGAACGATAAACCAAATCAATCTATAAAGTTGAAAGTTCATAGTTTTTATTTCTAGTCAGAATATAAAATTACAAATATTCTAGATTTTATATAATTTCTTTACCAATTTATCCAATTTAAAGCATTAAACAATTTCCAATAATAATTTTTATTTATAGCAATTACAAGTAGCTGTAAATAGATGACTACATCTATTTGAGTTTTCCTGTAGAAAGATTAATTATTGTTTTTGAACAACAAGATAATTGCCTAGATTATTTGACGAGGTAGTTGTCCTGTTTGTGAGATTATGTGTCACAGAAACAAATCTATAACGTTGAAAATTCGTCATTTTTATTCCTAGAGAGCGTGTAGAATTAGAAGCATTCTAGATACTTTACAATTTCTTTACCAATTTTTCCTGATAGAGCATTAAACAATTTGCAATAATAATTTCTATTCATTCCACTTACAAGTAGTTGTAAATAGATGACTACTTTTATTGGAGTTATTAATTATTGTTTTTGAACAACAAGATAATTGCCTGGGCTATTTTGATGAGGCAGTCGGCCTGTTTGTGAGATTATATGTCACAGAGACCTTCTGTTTTATGGCTTCTTATGTTCGCTAACCACTGTCTCCTAAGTGACACTATATTAGCATATTCACCTGTACTACTCCAACTGTCTTTTATGTTTTTAATCGTTTGCTAACCACCTGCAACGTCACCAACAAGCACACAGATAACAGTTATTTACAACCATCCAGTGTCCATCCGCATATCACCTGCACCCCATGGCCATAATAGAAAATGACCTTTTCCTAACCAATTACCGGGCCAGTTTGACCGAGAACAGACTAGTCCGGTCTAATTATCCTAAAGTTTCAAGAAAAATAACATTAGAGCCACAAACCAAATCGATCTACAAAGTTGAAAATTCATCATTTTTATTTCTAGGCAGCATATAAAATTACAAATATTCTAGATTCTTTATAATTTCTTTAACGATCTGTCCAATTTAAAGCATTAAACAATTTTCAATACTAATTTTTATTTATTGCAATCACAAGTAGCTGTAAATAGATGACTACATCTCTTTGAGTTTTCCTGTTGAAAGATTAATTATTGTTTTTGAACAAGATAATTGCTGGGTTATGTTGACGCGGCAGTTGTTCTGTTTGTTTATACGTGAGATTAGAGACGGTTTAGATGTGAGATTATATGTCACATAGACCTTCTGTTTTATGGCTTCTTATGCTTGCTAACCACTGACTCCTAAGGAACATTATTAGCATATTCACCTGTACTACTCCAACTGTCTTTTATGTTTTTAATCGTTTACTAACCACCTGCAATGCCAACAGGCACACAGATAACAGTTATTTACAATCACCCAGTGTCCATCCACATATCACCTGCACCCCCATGGTCATAATATAAGATGACCTTTTCCTAACCAATTATCGGGTCAGTCTGTTTTCGGACAACAGATAACAGGTCCGAGAACAGACTAGTCCGGTCTAATTAACCTACAGTTGGAAGAAAATAACATTAGAGTCACAAACCAAATCAATCTATAAAGTTGAAAGTTCAAAGTTTTTATTTCTAGGCAGCATATAAAATTACAAATATTCTATATTTCTTATAATTTTATATATAACCAATTTGTCCTCCTACAATTTGTAATAATAATTTCTATTGATTCCAATTGTAAGTAGTTGCAAATAGATGATTATATCTATTTGAGTTTTCCTGTTGAAAGATTAATTATTGTTTTTGAACAACAAGATAATTGTCTGCGTTATTTTGACGAGACAGTTGCGACGAGACAGTTGTTTGTGAGATTATATGTCACCTTATCAGGGACTTCTGCTTTATAGATTGCCAACCACTGTCTCCTAAGGGACACTTAGCATATTCACCTGTACTATTCGAACTGTCCTTTTTGTTTTTAATCGTTTACTAACCACCTGCAATGCTAGTCACCAACAAGCACACAGATAACAGTTATTTACAACCAGCTAGTGTCCATCCACACATCACCTGCACCCCATGGCCACGACAGAAGATGACCTTTTCCTAACCAATTACCGGGCCAGTTTGTTTTCGGACAACGGATGACAGGAAGCCGCTAACGAGGACTAAAGCCAGCAATGCATCCAAATACCAGCTGGCGATCATGATGCTGATAGAAGATAATGAAAAGATGCACCCGCGTAATCATCATCATCCCCTCATCGCAATTTGAATATGAAATAACGGATTTAGAAAGACCGGACTTTTAATTGGAGAAAAGAGAGGCAATTATAGAGAACGGTGTCGTTCCAATTAAGCAATGTGTGCGTTCCCTTTTTTTAATGTGGTATTCTTTTTTCCTCTGTAATTCATTAATTTAATAGAAAGGAAGTCTGAGGTATTTGGCGATTGTGGTGGATTTTGCAGCATCGTTGATTGTAAAAATAAACCACGTAATTTGGCGTCATGAATCTTTCATTAAAAAGTTGCATCATTTAGGAGGACTTTGTTTCAGATGTCCTCGATTTATTGGTGGTCTGGCTTTGTTGCGGTTTGTGTCAGGTGCGATAATTTGAACTGCATTGTAGTCTGTGTTTATCGACTTTTAGATTAGTTTGACATGTTTAGAATAACATCTGCGAAATTTAATTACTGTTCTGAAATATAATTTTTTTCGACGCAATTTCACTCAGTTATTCACGGAAATAAAGTTACCAATTATAAAAAGGAAAAGACCTTGACAATATTTATTTATTTAAGCAAAAAAAAAAGGAAGCAAAATTAAAAATAAAATTTTTATTTGTATAAAACAATTAACTTTTACACAGTCGTTACTTGCGTTTATGGCTATGTTTGCAGTGAAATGTGTTTTGATAAAGTGAACAATGAATAACGATTTTTTCAAGAAACGTTTTGAAAAAATATATATTTAATGATTTTAGAAACTACACATTTCTGAAACCATATAAAAATTTCAAGTTTATAATGTGTTTTTCAGTATTATTTCAAACAAAATGTATTTAATTCATTTCTTTTTCTTGAGATGCTTATATAATTGTATTCTTTTCAGAAATGATAAATTAACGTACTCATTAAATTAATTAATTAATTAATTTACTTATAGTTGTATTCTTTCCTCATAGAATTAAGTAACTAATATTTAGTACTATATCTGATTACATAACCTAGTTTTGAATTTTTAAAGGACATTTTCATATGCTTACAAACAAACATTAATTTACTTATTTCACCTTATCCATAAAAATCTACATCTAAATCTACATATCACATCTACAATCACTACTTAAATCTACATCTTATTTCACCCCCATCCAAATTGTTCAAAATTAATTTTAAAAAAAATAGAAACTTTAAAATTCTTGTATTATTCAGGTCATGCTCACTATTCATTGGCAGTCCCCGTTTTCTAATTTTGAAAATCTTTTAATTAAATGAATGTAGATTTTAATCTTGTTGATAAAGACAAAATGTATAATTGTTGACAAAGTTGTTGTTGTATAGATGTTGACAAAAATATATAATTATAATTTTTTTATTAAAATGATAGAAAAAAAATGAAAGTTTTCTTAGTATGCTGTTTTCAGTGTTTCTTCTTTTTTCTTATATTATTCAAGTCATACTCACTATTCATTGGCAGTCACCATGCTCTAATTTTGAAAATCTTTTAATTAAATGAATGAAGATTTTAATTCTTTTGATAAAGCAAGCTGAAAAAAAATGTATGATTATAAGTTTTTTTTTTTTTTTAAAAAAAAAAAAAAAAAAAAAAAAAAAAAAAAAAGGAAATCTTTTTTTAGTATATCGTTTTTAGTGTTTCCTCTTTTTTCTTATATTATTCAAGTCATGCTCCCTATTCATTAGCAGTCACTGTTTTCTAATTTTGTAAATATTTTCATTAAATGAATGGAGAGTTTAATCTTGTTGATAAAGCAAGCTGACAAAAATGTATAATTATAATTTTTTTTAATTAAAATGATAAAGAAATGAAATCTCTTCTTAATATACTGTTTTCAAAGTTCTGAAAATTGAACAATTAATTAGAATTAATTAATTTTTACAGTCATACTCACTCAATTAATTAGAATTAATTAATTTTCACACTCCTACTCACTCAATTAATTAGAATTAATTAATTTTCACAGTCATACTCACTCAATTAATTAGAATTAATTAATTTTCACGGAAAATTTAAGTCATAAATTATTTCAGTATTCCATTACCATAGTATAAATCATATAATTATTTGTATAAATCACCATAGTTTAACTCATTTGATTTATTTATTACTCAGTACTTTTTTTCATATGAAATATGAAACAATGAGTCAATTATCTTTTCCATTCAATGATTACATTAATTACCGGAGTTTTCATAATTTATGATATGATGCCAGATATTGTCTATAAATAAAATGAAATTTTGGCATTTTCTCAATAAAAAGTTTCAAGTTACTGGTACCCGACGAGTGAAAAACGTATCGTCTGCAAAAAGGCAATTACGCAAACGATATTCTTAAACGTCAAACGATCGTGTTGATAAGTGGGGGCCCCCAGAAATTTTCAAGTCTCGCGTCTGCGTGCCGAGAGATTTAACGCTTCCAAGAGAATCGTTTGGTAAAGGGGGTGGAAAGGGCATGACTAACGCAATTACTGCTGCCTATTTAGCCGCACGTTCGAAAATGTTTCACCTCTGAACTTTCGTTCGAAGTTTCCACCACCCCTGTGTTTCTTTCGAAACGTACCAATGTTTCCAAGATTGAAGAGGGGGGAGAGGTCAAGATGTCAAAGTACCATCTTGTTAGGGAAGGAATGAATTATGCTTTCTATCTTGGTTTTCACCTACTTATGTGGTGAAAGTTACAGTTTTTAAAACTAGAGAAATGATTGGAACATTGTTTTTTAATTGGTCTTCTTTAAAAAAGAGAGAGAAAAAAAGGAACTTTCTTTAATTTTAAATGATGGGACTACTTTTTAAAAGTTTTTTTTTTTTTTCATTTTAAATTTTATTATATTTTTATTTCTCGAAAATAATGATATATTTTTTAGCAATACACATTAAATATGGATTAAGTAACAATCACTAAGCTAGACTTATCACTATCACTAACCTAAATATCTATCACTACCAGTAGCTGTTATTCTATGCTAAATTTTCGTAATTCAAGGTATTCTTAAAAATTATTTTTAATAAAAATAACTACCATAAAGTGCATATCAAATTAAATTCAGAAATAATAAAAAAATTTCTTAAAAATCAGGATTAAAAACTATCACTAACCTAAGTAACTATCATTACCAGTAGCTGTTATTCTATGCTAAATGGTTGTATTTCAAGCTTTTCTTAAAAATGATTTTAAAAAAAAAAAGTGCAGTGCAAAAAAAAAGTGCTATAAAGTGCATGTCTAATTAAAATTAGAAATGATAAAATTTTCATAAAAATCAGGATTTATAATGATGGAAATTAATTAATCTTAGAAATGTTAAAATTTTCATAAAAAACAGGATTTATAATGATGAAATTTAATTAAACTTAGAAATGTTAAAATGCTCATAAAAATCTGAATTTATAATGATGAAAATTAATTAAACTCAGAAATATTAAAAAAATTTCCAAAAAATCACTAACTTAGACTTGTCACTATCACTAACTTAAGTAATTATCTCTACCAGTAGCTATTATTCTATGCTAAATGGTCGTATTTCAAGCTATTCTTAAAAATGATTTTAAAAAAAAGTGCTATAAAATGCATGTCTAATTAAAATTAGAAATGTTAAAATTTTTATAAAAATCAGGATTCATAATGATGGAAATTAATTAATCTTAGAAATGTTAAAATTTTCATAAAAAACAGGATTTATAATGATGAAATTTAATTAAACTTAGAAATGTTAAAATGTTCATAAAAATCAGAATTTATAATGATGAAAATTAATTAAACTCAGAAATATTAAAAAAATTTCCAAAAAATCACTAACTTAGACATATCACTATCACTAACTTAAGTAATTATCTCTACCAGTAGCTATTATTCTATGCTAAATGGTCGTATTTCAAGCTATTCTTAAAAATGATTTTAAAAAAAAGTGCTATAAAATGCATGTCTAATTAAAATTAGAAATGTTAAAATTTTCATAAAAATCATTATTTATAATGATGAAAGTTAATTAAACTTCTCAAATAATCTTTCGTATATTGTATTCTAATGCGTGTTTTATTATCATGTTGTTCTGGTTAGGGGTCACACATTATCCAAAAAAGAAGATCAAGCGAATAAAACTCCATTGCAAATTTTGGCAGAAAATGGTACTTTGGGTCCCTTAACTTTTGAAATGAGATCATGAATAAAGTTAATCTTAAGGAATTTTCTGGAGCATTTGGCTTTTGCTTGAAGTGGTTTGTAATATGGTTTTGAAGCACTTTTCATGATTTGGCTTGGGATTTTAAACATTTGTATATCCAACGGTTATAAGTACTTGTAGTGCGTTGATCAATTCCTTCTTCTTAAAGTTTCATATTTATCCCTTTTGGCATTTTCGGGTGCTTACTGAACTGTATAGTGTTTCTTATTATAGTTTTTATTGTCTTCATTCTTCCTTTATTACTAGAATTTTCAAAATTTGATACATTCTTTTGGGTATTTTATGTGATAACATTTATTGTAGAATTTGGAATACTTCATTCTTCATTTATGACTAGAATTTTCTTGATCAATTCATTCTTCATGAAGTTCTTGATATATTCAACATTGCTATTCATGTGGCTATTGAATTTGGCCATTTTTGTAGTATTGCGATCAATTGCTTCATATATCTCTTGCATTATTAAACATTGGCATATTCCTGAGTTTATGATGACAGACATGATATGTTAAAATTTGTTGAGCAGATTTTAGTTTTTTTAAAATTTTTTTAAAAAAATTTTAAGATTGGAATATTAAAATTAATTGGTTGTGATTATTAGTAGAAAATTTCTTTCATTCACAAACGAAATTAATTTATTTTTTGTCAGCTTCGTAGAAGGTTTTTGAATATATACATCTTTTAAATCGACTTATACTTTCATTTTAATATGATAATTATTTCTTGGTATTATTTTTTACTTAATGTTAAAAGGTTTTGAATCACTCGCACACAGGAAGAAAAGGGGGAAAAAATTCCATCATTTAAACGAAGATCTTAATGAATTCTTGTGTTGCTAAAACATCACAGAAAATGTCACTTTAAGAACCTACATTAGAGTGGTTTGATTCATTAAGTGTACTCCAAGAAAAAAAGCTCTCTCATTGAATGAAGAGCGAACAGGAAGGGTGACGGTGGGTGGTACTAATTAAAAAACGACTTTTGCTGTTTAAGGAGGATAACAAATCACCAGCGTGTTAGAAATAGAAGAGGGGGGAAAAATCGTGCGGAAGTGCCAAAAAAGTTTTGTTTTACCTTCCTGTAGGGTCTTGTTTTTCCCCTCTTTTTCTTTTCTGCTATTTTATGTTATGCATTTTTATTTATTTATTTTTATTTTCCATAAGTTTTTCTTACATAAAAATTAACATTACTTTGAAAAATATAAATAGCTAGCGTTTTAAAAACGACTTCTTCATTTGTTACCCTTGCCACTGATGCGCTTGTATGGTATCAAACTACATATACCTTACTTCTTCATGAGTTGTTAAACTTTATTTTAAAACATTTAGAGTTTGTAAGAATGTTAAATATTTTCAGAAAACTAAATTTTAGAAAACTTTTTATCACACTCTTTTATAGTTACTTCGTATTACAATGGATTAGTAATGTAACAAATTTTCATTTTCATATTCTCTGGAAACGAGACAAAGAAATAAAAAAATTCCACATTTTTTTTTTTTTTTGCTTATTTTTGAGCAAAATCACAATGAAATGTTACTGTAATGATCAAAAATAAGTCATAGATTTTTTGCACCCTACGAATACTGTTACTCATTTAGCACTGCCCAGGGGACACGTGTAGCTTGAAGATCTGACACGGATGCGAGTAACACTATCCTCATAACGATCATATTAGATCGGCACCTACGGTTTAAAGTGGATTCCGAACCACTACAAACATACATGGTACCACCGGGACTCGAATCCGAAACCTGGGGTACCGAATGCCAGAACCAATTATTACCAGATTATACAGCAAAGCAAGTAATTATTGCTGTCATTTTATGTCAAATTACTTGTATCTTTCTTGTAGAGTATTTTATATGAGTATTTTTTTAAAATTATTTATTAAACTCTTTTTTTTAAATGGCTAAAATCTATACGAAAAAAAAAAAAAAATTGATGAAATTGAAAATGATTATACGAAAAAAATTGATGAAACCTATTCGAACAATAATGTAATAAGCTACTAAGAGAATATGGGTAAATGCTACTAAGAGAATATGTGTAATGGGTAAATGCTACTAAGAGAAATGATAATGCTACTAAGAGAATAAGGATAAATGTTGTAAAGAAAATTTTTGCAATCATATTGGATTATTTTTCGTCGATAAAACTGGATATTTGTAACAGGATATTTTTTGTTCTTTCTTATCTTTATTAACTGTTCGTCGCCGCAAAGTAAACAATTTTTCATTTATCGAAGAGAGAATAAAGCCAATAACAGAAAAACCAATAAAATTTCTGATTATATTGTATTTCATTTTTGTCGGCATCATGCTATCTTCGCATATTGGAAAAACAGCATTTTGCACATCGCATTTTCTAGATTGTTTACAAGACTAAACATGAAACTTTACGTGTCATCAATACTACATTATAGATGTATTCTTGGCGAATCGAGTCATGAATGAATCTTATTGAATTTTTCATCAAAGGAAATTTCGTCCGACAGATTTCTGAAGGATATCAGTGTAGCGAATGTCGAAATTGACATTCGTATTATCGAAATTGACATTCGTATTATCGAACAGTTAGTCAGATTGTATCAGACACTGAAACTGATTTATGTTATTTCTTTTATATAGATTGCATTCTGCGAAATATCCAATGTTGAATTCTCTGAGCTTTATACTCACATAAAAGGCTCGTTTTATTAGTAGATAATTTTATTAATAGTCGTCCGATTCATTACTGAGCTGTACAGTAGTTGCTCCAAGTATTTGTAACAAATTGTAAAATTTTTAGGGACCCATGTTTTGTGAATTTATTATTTATTAATTTCATGTATTAATTCTGATTCTATATAAATTTACCTATATTAAATTTCTGAAGTATATCAGTGTAGCGAATGTTGAAATTGACATTCGTGTTATCGGGGAGTTAGTTATGTTGCATCAGACACTAAAACTGATCTATATTATTTCTTTTCAATATATTGCATTCTTTGAAATATCTAACGTTGAATTCTATGAGCTTTATACTCACATAAAAATCTCGTTTTATTAGTAGATAATTTAATTAATTATTATCTTCTATTTATTACTGATTTCTACAGTAGTTGCTTCAAATATTTGCAACAAATTTTGTATTTTTTTTCGGAACTCATGTTTTGTACGCTAATTATTAATTTCAGGTATTAGTTCTGCGTCTATTTAAACAAGGTTTGGTTTGGTTTGTCTCTCTACGGACATTTTGTGCACACTTTGAGCTAATTAGACAGGGATCTACAGTTTAAAATGGATTCCGAATCACTCACAACATCTATGCCACCTTCAGCCATGCCGCCAGCCAAACATCCATACCGAATCTGAACCCTGTGATATCAAAGGCCAGAGCGCTAGCCAATTGGCCATCAGGCCGCATTTAAATAAGGAATATGATTTTTATTCTTCATTATTTTGAGATTTTTGTGCAAAATTATTACAATTAAACTGAAATGTTTCATTGCATGAAGCTGTATAAACATAACGACTTGCACATTCAAGATTATTTCAATTTCGTTTTGATTACAGCGCCAGGATTGACTAGCGCTCTGGCCTTTGGTACCTTCAGGTTCGATTGCTGGCAGTGACATGGGCGTTTGTTTGTGGTTCGGAATTCCCGTTCAACTGTAGGTCCCCGTTAAATTAGCCCAAACTGGGCACAAAATGACCATAGAGCGACAAACCAAACCAACACATGAACACAAAAACTAACTAGAACTAGAAACATGATCGTTTTGTACAACAAAAAGTACTACCAGTATAGCATAGCATCGATATATGATACATATTGGCTTTCTTCTGCAAAATGGTCATGTTTCTAGTTCACATATTTCTAGTTTTAGTCAGTTCTCGTTTAGCTTTTGGCGGCTTGATGGCCAATTGGCTAACTCTCTGGCCTTTGGTACCACAGGTACATTCTCATCGACGTGTGTTCGTGGTTTCGAATGCACGTTAAACTATAAGTCCCGGTCTAATTAGTCTAAAGTGTGCAGAAAATAATCATAGAGCGACAAACCAAACTAAACCTTTTGATTATATAGAAGTACAGAAGAAAAGCAATTTAAATAAGTTATTATTCTGCATATCTATAAGAAGTTCTTCGATCTTTATTTTAGACCTGATACTTGAGAAGTGAGTGCACATTTTAATGGCATTTTCCATTTAAAATGTGATAATTCCCTGTTTTGAATGGCTGATCACAGTCTAAAGTTCCTTTTAGAAAAGTTCCTTTTAGGTCTGCATATCATTAAAAGTGCTTTTATTTTTAATCATCTGTTCTTTGTGCGCAAAATTATTACAAATAAACTGACGTGTTTCATTGAATAATGTTTATAAACATAACTACTTGCACATTCAAGATTAGTTCTGTTACCTTTTGATTACAGCGGAGTGATGGCCAATTGGCTAGAGCTTTGGCCTTTGGTACCAAAGTCTTTAGGACGCTTGTTAGTGGTTCTGAATCTACGTTAAACTGTAGATCCCGGTCTACTTAGCCTAAAGTGTGTACAAAATAAACGTAGAGCGACAAACCAAACCAAACCTTTTGATTATATATAAGTACAAAGAAAAGGAATTTAAATAAGCTATTATTCTGCATATCAATAAGAAGTTCTTCGATCTTTATTTTAGATCTGATACTTGAGAAGTGAGCGCACATTTTAATTGCATTTTCTATTTAAAATGTGATAACTCCCTGTTTTGAATGGCTGATCACAGTCTAAGAGTTCCTTTTAGTTCTGCATATCATTAAAAGTGCTTTTAGGCCTTTTCAATTGGGCCTAACACTTGTGAAACGCGCGCAATGAACCAGCCTGTTGGAACAAAAGAACAATCCGAGCCAATGTCATTGGCTCTGGTTTTATCAACAGCTCATCCCAACCCCTTGTCAACACGGACCATTTCCCCTAAAAGACTTACTTCATGTGGTACATCAACTAGAAATTATTATAATGCAAAGTTAAGCGGACCGATTCACCAAAAATTAATTAGAAATTGGGGCTATTTATAACATTCGCTTAGTGTCCGCCATTAGGGTTAAAAAAGCAGAACGCCATTTTTATTTTCAGAACGTTCTTTTGTTCTTTTCCTGCTGTTACGCATGCGCATCGTGGTGGCGCTCGCTAATTGGGTCTTCCTTTATGCCGCTGCAGATGAATAGAATCCCAGCAATTATTAGGCTTCATCATTCCACGTTAATGGTGGGCGAACTCTTCTAAATCGGCGCCAATTAGAAATTTTTTTTGTTCTGGGATTCGAACAATGCAACGGCGGATGACGCCGAGTGGTTTCCTTTGCAACGGATACCGATCAAAAATAACGGCTTTGCAATCTAACGACGCAATTGGTAAAGAGGACGAAATGCGACAATAAAAATAATTATATGGTTTCATGTGCGATGCTTTTCTTTTTAAGCGTATGTGGTTTTTTATTGAGTATGGGGAGCGGATTGGATTTTCAAAATAGATGTTTTCCGGTTTAAATTTTTTTAGCAGTTATACTTAACCTAAAGCTAAATCCTTCACAATCTTTTTATTTCACATTTCCATATTGTTTCATGTTTTTTTTTTTCGCATTTGAAATCATTAAGAAATGCTGTAAATACATTAAAAAATAAAATTGTTTTAATTATCAGTGTACATTTGTATATAACATCTAAATAATTAAACGTTAAAAACAAATTAGTTAAGCAAATTAAATAATAGTAAATAATTAAACGTTAAAAACAAATTAGTTAAGAAATTTAAATATTAGTAAATAATTGAACGTTAAAAACTTGGTTAAGTATTAGTAAATAATTAAAAGTTAAAAATAAATTAGTTAAGCAAGTTGAATATTAGTAAATAGTTAAACGTTAAAAACAAATTAGTTAAGCAAGTTAAATATTAGTAGATAATTAGAAGTTAAATACAAATTAGGAAATTTTGTTTGTAAATGGTTGTGGGTTAGTCACTAGATATATAGAAGATTTAACGTTACTTAGAATACATTACATGAAAATGGTGAGATTGGTGAATCCCACGTACAGTATACCACCATAGCTTGGACGTTGTAGCTTGTTGGCCAATTGGCTACCGTTCTGGCCGTTGGTATACAGGCTTCAGGTTCCAATCCTGGCGGTGGCATGGATGCTTATTAATGGTTCGGAATCCACATTGAATTGTAAATCCCGGTCTAATTAGCTCAAAGTGTGCAAAAAATGACCGTAGAGCGACAAACCAAGCCATCATAGCTTGGAGCCGACATCCCAAAGAGTAACATCTTAGGGGTTGGTATTATTTCCCCCTCTCCTTTAAGGCCAATTACACCAAGCTTCTTTAGTTCTAAAGCTCGATGTTTAATTCAACAGGCCACCTCGGATGTGCAAATTAAGATATCATAATAAGAAACATTTTATTAATAGATATTGAAGCACAATTTGAAGTCATTTCCTCTTAATTAATAAGTTAATTTAAATTCTTATCTCTTCTTCATTAACTCTTAATTAAAGGTCTTCTAAGCATATTAATAATTTTTTTCAAGAAAGAAAATCTCTACAAAGGATTTTAACAAATATTAAACCATATGTTTTCGAAGAAATCAAGTTTATTGTCAATATTGTTTTCAATTAAGATTGTTCTGTGTTTATGTAATAATCTATTATCCAACCATTTTAATGCAAATTTCTTTGTACAAATTGAACTGCGGTCTTTATATTAATTTTATGATTAATGTTAAATAATGATAACATAATTTAAATATTCTTTAGCTATGCGATACTAATGAAACAACATATTTAATTCTTGAAATGAATAACAATGGTAATATTTGATTTATGACTTTATTTATTATCAAATTGCCAAATATTTTAACATGAAGATTTGATAAAAACATCCATTTTCATCAAACACGGTATAGACATATTGACAAACTTTTATTCTATAATACCAGCCCATAAACTTTGGTCTATTCTAGTTCATTGAAACTAATAAACGAATTAATGAATGGCATTTTCTAAATTTGTATAATATCCCTTTACAACAACAATAACATCTAATATTCCGACATTGCGCAAGTTTTTAGTCATTTTTTTTTAAATGAGCAGCATTATGGCATTCTTTTCAAACAAAAAGGAAGTTCTATTCATTATTCTGGATATTTTTTTTATTATTATTTCTCTCTTCCTTTCAATAGAACTTCTCTTTGAAAAGATACTTCTCCAAAGAAAGCTACATACTTCTAATGATTCTTCTAAAGGCTCCTAACCGAAAATAATTAGTGATCATTTGCTTTAAGGCCTCCATAGAAAATGGTACCAATGCAAAATATGAGCATTTATTTCGCCTATACAAATTGGCATAGCATTGATTTCTTAAAAGTAAATTTTATTTTTATTTATTTTTGCATCAGTTGGCTCAGCCTGATTGAGAAAGAAACATGAAAGACGTTTTTCCTAATGAGAAAGCATTATGCGTTGTGAAATATTGCAAGGAAGAACCAACCACTTACTTAATTGATGGTTTGAATGAGAGGAAATATTTTTTTTTAAATATATTTCTAAGATAAAAAAAAAAAATGGTAGATGTAAAAGATTTGCAGAAAAAAATGACCGCCAAATCGTAAGAAGTGGTAATTCTTTTTGTGTTAAAGTTTTATAATATTAAATGGAAGGCTTTTGAAAATAACATTGAGTATGTTTCATTACTATACAGAGACAAAAAGATTAGGAAATTTGTTAAATGCTGTTTTCTTTTTTGTTTAATCATGAAAATTCAATTTCGAGATGGCAAACTGAAGCTTATTTATTTTCCTTTCAAAGTATATTTAAATTTTAAAAGCAGAAAATTACAGTTAATCCCTTTTTGAAAACACCCAAACATTTTTATTTGCGATTATTTTTCTACTTCGCTAAAGATGATATTAAAAATTATATGTTTTACGCGGTTTTTATTCACTGTTATGTGACTAATCAGTATAAGTTAGGTAAATATAATTTTTAAAAAAAGTCGAGAATTTTGTTGAACTGCATGCTTGTTTCAATAAATCAATGAATGATGAATGGACTCATTGAAGAGATCAATAAAAAATAAACAGATTTAGCAACAGCAAGATCTGATAGCCAAAACCTATATATATATTGCTGTTAAATTACATTTGTGCTTGCTTAATCTGTTCATTCTTAATTGATCTTTTTAATAAGTCCATTCAATATCCATTGATTATATATACATACACTATGTGGAAGAAAGTGACGGGACATGACACTATAACGACATAAACCCATATTTATTAAAATTAATAGGAGGTAGGGCCTCCTTTGGCTGCGATCACAGCTGCAACCCTTCTGGGCATGCTTTCCACTAAATTAGCCATAGTGGCAAGAGGAATTTCCTTGCAAATGTTTAACAGGAAGTTCCATAGTTCAGGCTTGCTTTTGGGGAGTGGGGTGCAGGCCCTCGACCGACGGTCCAATTCGTCCCAGAGATGTTCAATTGGGTTAAGATCAGGGCTCTGCGCCGGCCACTCCATGCGTTTAACGTTGTTGTTCACATACCAATCAAGAGTCCTCCTTGCAACATGGCATGTTGCGTTGTCGTCTTGATACCAGAAATCATCCATACCGTACGTTGCCCACAAGGTAGGAAGGACATGATTGTCGAGAATATCACAGTATCTATCGGCATTCATCGCACCATCAACCTTCATCAGTGGGCCAGCCCCATACCAGGAGAAGCAGGCCCATACCATCAATCCTCCTCCACCAAACTTTACAGTTGGGACGACACACTCGGGCAAAAGGCGTTCTCCTTGTAAACGCCATACGCAAACACGTCCATCGGAACAGAAAAGGGTAAATCGTGACTCGTCACTCCAAAGGACGCGTTACCAGTCATCCAGAGTCCAAGTACGGTGGTCTTTGGCCCATCGAAGGCGCGCTTTCTTGTTGGTTTTCGTAATCAAAGGCTTATGGGCCGCCGAACGTCCAGTGTAACCTAACTTATGGGCCTCGATACGAAGAGTCTTGGTCGAAACGGCCACACCTGTGGCTTGTCTAAACTTATTAGCGATGTTATCCATGGATGTTTGACGGTTACTTCGAATCTCCCTGCCGAGCACCCGCCGGTCCCTGCTGGTGAGAACTGTAGATCGTCCACTTCGGGGTTTGTTCTGACAGTGTCCCTCAGTCTTGTAGCGACACACAACACGTTACGGAGACGGGATATCTCCCTAATTGACACCTTGGCAAGATGCAATCCAACCAACACACCTTTCTCGAACTCATACAACTCTTGATAAAAACTTTTGACAAAAAACAACTCTAGTCGACTCCACAGAGTATTTATAGGATATGGCTGACACGTGATACCTATTATTGCGCATGTGTCAGCTGTATTGTCGACTTTTCTACTTTTCGTGGGGTGTCCCGTCACTTTCTTCCAGATAGTGTATATATATGACACCGTGAGCCACAGCCTTAGGTATTTGGCCATTAGGTCCAATCCAAAAAACTAGATGATAAAAATATTCAGGTTACCATTAAATTTAGACGTTTTCCGAAACGAATAATAGTAACAGAAAAAGGATTGACAAAAAAGTTATCAATGTATACTAAAAAAATTTTAGTGGAATTATACAATTTAGTAAGTTAATTCAATTATAATTTGACTCAAAATTAAGATTAAAAATTCAAATGCCGACACAAAAACTTATTCATTTTTAATCATTTTTTTAAGGCCAACTGAACTTGTGAACGAAAAAAGATTTATGACTAACAAACAAATTAGTTCCTAAAATTAGCTTAAGATTCATCATTTTTTTCTTTAATAAAAAAATTACTTAATTCTGCATACTCATTAGAAAAAAAAAAAGCACATCCGTATTACTGGAACTTTACAGATTGTTTATGCCACAAATTCAGCCCACTCCTAAATTGCGCTCTCATATTACATCAGTCTGAATATCAATTTCAGCTTGGATTAAAATCTACCAATAATAACTCTATTCGCCATTCTAAAATAATAGCCCATAATCATCGAGAAAATCCGACAACAATATTCTTATAAGATATTCCTAATGATGATGGAAATTAAATTAATATTCCCATCCCCCATTATTACTTTTTTTACCTGGAACCGTAACTGTTAAAGCTGGTTTACGCGCCAGAAGTCGAAAGCTGTACTTAACCTCTGAACTTTCTTCATTGCTTCCTCATTGCCTGAAACCCCTGTATACCATAATTAAATCAGAACCCCCACCCCTCCCATTCTATGAATATTAAGAAGTTCAGGATGGTAAACAAGCCTTCGGTCAGTCTTATTATGGCTTATGGGTGGAGTAACAAATTAAGGATGTAGTTTACTGGTCTTGCTTAGTGTGGTGGGATGATTAAAGGATGTTGTAGAATTGTTGTCGTTGGATTGACGGCTTGTATTTTGAAATTTGAATGTATTCCAACAAGTAAGGATTAAGTTTATAATTTTTCTTTGTATGTAGATGCAGGTAATATACTTCCCTGGTTGATTTTACTATTTTGCTTAGTTTGGCGGGATGTAGAATTGTTGTCGTTGGATTGACAGCTTGTACGTCGAAATTTGAATGCCTTTCAAAAAGTAAGTTGCAAATGTGATAAGGATTTCAATTAAGTTTATAATATTTATTTGTGTGTAGAAGCAGGTGATATATTTCATTGGATCGTTTTAGTGGTCTTGTTTAGTTTGGCGGGATGATTAAAGGATGTTGTAGAATTGTTGTCGTTGGACTTGTACTTCGAAATTTGAATGCAATTCAAAAAGTAAGTAGCATCAATTGTGATGAGAATTTCAATTAAGTTTATAAGTTTTCTTTGTGTATAGATTCAGGTGATATATTTCATTGGTTCGTTTTCTTTATTATAATACTTTTTACTCAAACGTTATTTGATAAGATTGTTTAAGAACTAAATGAAACTTATTGTTTTCAATGTAGTCTCCCATATTGGTGATTATTTATTTGGGGCAACTGAAATATGCAACTAAGTGGTTTTATTTCGGGAAAGGCGAATTTGTTTTAAAATCACATCCGTAATATAGAACGTATAAGTTAGAGCCTGTTATTGAAACTGGTGATTATTTAATAGACTGCTTGCCTACAATGAATAAATTTCATGCCAGTTTTTTCCCCCTCCTTTTTCTTATTGTAGAGTTAATATCATGTGAATGGGCATAGAATTTTTTATCAGTGAAACTGGAAAAACCATTTTATTTTAGAAGGAATACACAAAAACATGCAAAAAAGCACAAAATAAGTCAAAAGTCATGGATCTTTTAAAATCCTTTGTAAGACTCATTATCTAAGTGAAAACTATAAAATCACCCAATACCTACTCAATACTCAATCCAATATGTTGTTGTTTTTGTTTCTTATCCCACTTGGCTGGCCAAGCCCACGAGCCCATACGTGCTCATGATTGAAGGGGAAGGAAGCAGCTTCTGTTGTGATGGAGCACCCGTAGGTAGAAGCCTGACTTTTGCTCAGTGACGCTCTTACAGTCATAGGAGACCGGGACCTACGGCTTAAAGTGGATTCCGAACCACTACAAACATCTATGGCACCGCTGGGATTCGAACCCGAAACCTGTGGCACCGAGCGTCAGAGCGCTAGACACTCGGCCATTCAGGTCCCAAATTTGCCAACGGCACGCGGTGTTCCGAGGTGGTCACCCACCCAAGTACTGACCGCGCCCATTGATGCTTGACTTCGGTGATCTAACGAGAACCGGTATATTCAGCATGGTATGGCCGTTGGCTAATCTCTCCAATATGTAATACACAAGAAACACTCTATACTTAATCCAATACTCAATACACAAGAAATAATCAATACTCAATCCAATACTCAATGCACAAGACATAATCAATACTCAATACACAAGAAATATTCAATAGTCAATATTCAATCTACTACTCAATACACAAGAAATGCTCCTTCAACGCCGTGTATTGTTAACATCTCAAATGTTATAAAAATTTTGAATAAATATTCTCCATATTTAACTCTACTAGATTTTTTCAGAGTTATTTGAAACATTGTGTCTATGAGATGTCTTGTACTCAAGAATTAAAGTAGCGTGTCACGACTGTTATTAACTCCATAACTATATTCCCATTGCTGACTACTGGTATGAAATCTAATATTGCTTGAATGTACAATGAAAAACCAAGAATAATATATCGAAATTTATTACATTTTTTCCAACTAGCATCATTTTGTAATGCGTCCAAAAAATTCTCGTATTCCCTGTAGTATAGTGATCATTACTGCAATACAACAATGTTGTGTCATATATACCAGCTTATTATAAAATGCCTCACGTTATTCATATAAATCATAGATTAATATTATTTATCTTCGGTATAACTTGTGATTACGACGTCCATATATATCTACACAGAAGCGTTTTCTATCATAGGGTGTGGGACGGCCCTTTATTGAGTTTTAAGCCACCTATATAAGGCTACTTAGACCGGGACCTACTGTTTAACGTGAATTCCAAACCACTAGCAAATATCCATGTCATTGCCCGGATGGGAACTTGAAGTCTGTAGTACCAAAGACCAGAGCCTTAGCCAATTGGCCATCAAGCCTCTGAAACTTTGTGTCTATTAGATACCTTGTACTCGAGAATTAAAGTAGAGTATCACGGCTATTATTAGCTGCATAACTGTATTCCCATTGCTGATTACTGGTATGAAATCTAGTGTTGCTTGAATGTACAAAGGATAACCAAGGAATAACATATCGAAATTTATTAAATTTTTTTCAACTAGTATCATTTTGTAACGTGTCCAAAAAATTCTAGGAACCCCTGTATAGTGATAACTACTGCAATACAACAATGTTGTATCATACTACTTTGTCCAAAAAGTAAGACCAGTTTTCAATTTAAATTTCCCAGTCATATGGCATTTTAAATTTTTTTTCTTTTTTAGGTTCTTGTGTTCTGTTAAATTTACCGCAAGTTCTTGCTCAATTAATTCAGACATTTCAAAAATCGCCGGAATCAGTTTCAGCATCTCACAAAACTAAGCATTACTCAAACACTAATGGATATTTTGATTTCAGACAATGTCAAGGACAGTGCCAACAACCTAGAAAAAGAAAAAAAGAATTGAAATACCGTATGCTCGGGAAATTTAAATTGAAAACTGGTCTTACTTTTTGGGCACAGTAGTATATACCAGCTTAATACAAAATGCCTCACGTTTTTCATATAAATCATCGATTAATATTATTTATCTTCGGTATAACTTGTGATTACGCCGTCCGTGTTTATCTACACAGAAGCGTTTTCTATCATAGGGTGTGGGAGCTTAATGGACGGCCTTTATTGAATTTTAAGCCACCTATACAAAAACAGATTTCCTATAAAAAGAACAATAAGTAAATTTAAGGGAGATGGGCGAGCCTGATTTACCACAACTTCTTTGGTAAATGAATTTAATAACAGGGATTTTAGGATGTCCAATCTTCTCGTAATCGTCGTCTATTCGTCCAACGTGGGCTACTGGAGTGTTTGGGTTGGACTGCCTTATTGTGTTTTTGTATTCGTCGCCAACCATGCCCAAGACAGCACCAGAGGTTTTCCGTCGTAAATGGAATTAATTTGATGGATATTTTCAGATTACGCCTCGTGCTCTATTAAGTTGGGCTTGGTGAGCAACTATCCCCAAAAGAATGTTGGCTTCAGAATCGGCAATTACATCATCTTTAATTTCCGTTTTCATGTGGGACATTGAAAATTACTTTCAGATTTTCATATTAAGATAAGATTTTTTTCTTCTTCTTCTGATGTTGCACACAAATTAATTTAGTTTGGTCTATGAAATCCCTTCGAGGCGTTCGGCTAAGTTTTGGTTAGGCAATTTCTGGATTTCTTTGAAAAAAAAAGTCTAATTTTTATTTGTGGTATCATCCATATGTTCCATTCGTTTTTTCGATCATTGAAAAAGTCTATAATAAAGATGGAAAGATTCAATTCTTTTTATTACATAGTTTAGAGCCAATTTGTAAAACTTTCGAAACTATAATGGGTGTTTCATCTAGTACAGTTTCGAATTTTTGATATAATAGATCAAAAATTAAATTGATCCATTACAAGTTGTTTTTTTTTTCCGATTCATAAATTTAGCTTTAGTTGTAATAGTTTTTAAGGAAGTCTAAATTATAAATTTTAATAATATAAATAAAAACTAATTGATAAGTTTGAAAGCATACATACCTGATTAAAATTTTTCAGAAACGTTGGAGTAAAAAAATAAACATGTTTTAATTATCTAGTAAAATTATGAATATTATTATTTATGTTTCCAATATGTATACAACTTCCCTTTGTATTTCTTAGGATATATTAAAAATAAAAGGTTCAATTTTTATTTATGTTCCATTTTGTTTTGGATCATTGAAAAATTATATGAATAAAGATGGTAAGATTTAATTCTTTTCATTATATAGTTTACAGACAATTTGTAAAACTTTCGAAACTGTAATGGGTGTTTTATCCAGTACATTTTTGAACATTTGATATAATGGATAAAAAAAAATTGATCCATTGCAGTTTTTTTCGATTCAATAGTTATAATAACAGTTTTTAGGGAGATCTAAATTATACATTTTAATAACGTAAATAAAAAGTTGTGTGCAAAAAATGATCTTAGAGCGACAAACCAAACTAAATCTCAATAGTAAGAGATTTCTGCTTAATTTGAAAATACAACGAGCTATCTGACAAGCTTTTTCAAGCATCTTAATTTAACATTAGCATTGATAAAGTTAGATATGAAATTATGCCCATACAATTTTTAGTTTGCTTAACATTTAAATTGTAATTTAATTGTAAATTTGAAAATTTTAAATTTTAACGATTGAAAAGTTTCGTAATATATTTTATTTATTAATAAATCTTAAAGCTTAAAAAAGACAATATGTAAATAGTTAATACAAAACAAATACAAGTCCTTCGGACACAGAATATTAAAAACATCATCCAAAAAGGCCTTTAAGATACCATTTAAAACTCCATTTAACATAAACTTTAATTATTTATATATGATGATTTATTAATATATTGCGCATCATTCTCTAAGCGTCTCTCTAAGCCTTCATCTCCAGTAAACCAAAACCCTATCATAATAAATGCAACAATTCATTACAACCCGCAATGAATCTTTGGTAGGATTAAACTGACAGGTGTCAAAATCTCCCTGGTGCCCGAAACCAAAGTTTAATACCCCTCCAAAATAGACAGGAATAATCTCGCATTTCCAAATTAATCGGAGGGAGATTTCAAGCAGACGATGCGATCAAAAGCAAACGATTCTAAACTGCAAATCCACCCTTGCCATCCCTCTTCCAGTCAAATCAAACAGAAATCTCACACCAAATTATTACTCGCATTTCCAAACGCCCATGTTAAATACCCTGGATCACTGCTGCAAGACAAACAGCAGTCACGGACGGAGATCAGATCTCCAATAAAATCGGTTTTGCGTTCGGTTCCAATGCTTAAAATCGGTGATTCTGCGAGTAGATAAACAATTGTGGTTCTGAACCAAGCGGAGCAAAATACTTCCTCGTGTTTGTCGGGGTGTTGATTAGGGATAATATCAGCGGCTACTTTCGGCGATTGATTCTCTCGAGTTTGCCACGCATAATCATGATGGCTCAGGTTTTCTGATGATGTTATCAGAATAATTGGTTTGTGGGATTTGCTCGCAGTCCGGAGGATTGTTCCGATAAATTTTAAAACAGTTGTCTTTTCTTTCGTGATGGTAATATGGTGCTAGAGAGACTTATCAAATAATATCATTGTTTTTCGAAAATGTTGTCTTTAGGGACGTTATTCTATGATAAAATCTTAATCATAAAATAATCTTAAATTAACTGGAAAGAAATTAATTTTATTTTACTATTGTTTAAGACGAAAAACAAATAAATGTTTTTTTGGAGAATTTGAAGTACTTTGAGATAATTTGGTTTGGTTTTGGTTTGTCGCTCTATGGTCCTTTTGTGCACACTTTAGGCTAATTGTGATAGTCATAGACCTTTTTCTGGTATACATTATTATTATCGGGCATGGATTGGATTCATGTTTCACTAGCTCCAAACAGCTGTCTGAAGGATTGTGAAGAAAGGACATAGCCTCCCAGGAGAATTTTCAGGGATTATTTCAGGGTTTTAATTATTAAAAATGTTTTGTTTCCCAAAAAGTAATATTAATAAAATAAGTATTATTATCGATGATTCCTGTAGCGAAAAAGTAAAAAGAAAAAAAAAATATCCCGACAAATTTAAAAAAAAAGAAAATACTAAATGACTTGATGAACTAAAATTTGGAAATTTACTTCATTATTTTAAGCTTCTACTCTGTATTTTTAAATTTAATCATAGGATAAAATAAGTTGAGATAAATCCCACGAGAAAGGATTTTTAGAGCAATTATTAATGGTATTTAATTAAAAATATATACATATACATGATGAATCTAAATCATTGCCATGTTCTTTATTTATAACTTTTAATAAATCGCTACAGAAATATGCTGTAATTTAAAAAAGTATGAAGCTACTTTGCAAAATCATTTTTCTCCTTTTATTGTAAAAACATTTGAACACTTGGTGGCAAATATGATGTTTTCTGTAGAATATGTGTAATACCACTATCGAATCAATTAATTTCTAGGTTCATTAAATCGGTTTTTCTTGTTAAAAAATGCTTAGAACAGTGTCTTTGTTATTTATTAATTCTTAAGGTAAAAAAAAAGGCAAATAAAAATTCTTGTTATAAAGTATTAGTTTCCATAGTCAATAGTTAAATTCAACAATGGCTTATGTATATGCAAACGAATCGCGAATACAAAAATATTACGTTTAATTTGCTACAACTTATTCAATGTCATTCGAAGTGCTTTAATAATGAGTTTAGATTAGTTGACATTAAATAGTTAAAGAGATTAATGAGACAAAAGATTTGAGTTAAATGAGACTTTTAAAAGAATTTAAGTTAGTTTAGACACTATTGGTATATTGAGATAGTTTAATTAACGCTTGATATACGGAAATAGTTTAATTAGGTTTGGTACATTGAGAAAGTTTGATATACTGAGATAGTTTAATTCGATTTGGTATATCGAGATAGTTTAATTAGGTTTGGTACATTGAGATAGTTTAATTAGGTTTGGTATATTGAGTGGTGTATTCAGATAGTTTAATTAGATTTGATATATTGCGATAGCTTAAATAGTCTAGGTATATTCAGATAGTTTAATTAGATTTGGTGTAATGAGATAGTTTAATTAAGTTTGGTACATTGAGATAAAGTTCAATAACAAAATTTTCCGTAATGCTCTCTTAGCAATTTGATATTAATAGTGTTTCCTGGGTTGCTTGTTATATTAATATAAAAAAAAAATGTAACAGAGCCACATGTTTTTCAAGTTAACTGAACTATTACACTTATATATAAAGTAAAACACTTTAATACGAATATCTTTAACGCATTAACATCGCAAACTCTATCACTGGGGCAATCAAATCACCCCATCAAGATTTATGCACCGTCCCCCAATGCAAATCTTTGACACCTGTTAGCAAACATATCCGTCCCTTCACGTTACCAGCGATATAAATCTTCAGACCATGGAAGTGTAAAAGGCAATAAAAAGAAGAGCGCCATTTGCAGACGTAGGTGGTGATTTGCGCGCTCTAATTCCTGTAGAGCGGGCTGCTAATTTGTATGCGGGCAGGACCCTATCTGAGCCCTGCATCTGCAGCGACGCCTTTTCGTTGCCGATGCAGAGCTCTGGAGGTAAGAGATACTGAACGGAGTAGATGGAGCAGACAAAATGTGCGTGTTTTGTGGCCATTACAAGCGCGAAGAGTTGTATCTAAACGCTACCAATTATAGGGTTGCCCAACACCATGGTGGGTGGTGAAACGAGAGCCAACATGCTATTGGGTTGAGTATCACAATCGTATTTCTATTTCAGCATGGTGTTTGCATACCAATTTTTTTCAATGTACTATTTGAGCTTCAAGATAGCAATGTGTACTCGAAATTATTATGCCGGCAAAGAAAAATGTATTTAATGTACAACTGTTTAAAAGTATGTTTATTTCTTTCATCATATTAACTTGTAAGTTTATTTGATTGAATATTGCAATCAAACCTAGGTCAGGAACAATTTTAGAATGAATTTTTTTGATGCCACATTTTGTTTTAGAGATGGAGACTTTTTATGCTACACTTCAGCTTTCAAATATTTATCCACACTTGAAGTACTCACTGCGGTAACGAAATTATTTATTTATTATTGAGTAATTTTGCTTATTTTTTTTTTTTTTTTTTAAGGGTTGTTCCTCAAAGTTCTTTTAGCGGCCTGATAGCCAAGTGGCTAGTGCTCTGGCCTTTGGTATCACAGGCTTCAGGTTCGAACATTGGCGGTGGCATGGATATTTCTGAGGGGTTCGGAATCCAAGTTAAACTGTAGGTCTTCGTCTGTTTAGCCCTCGTGGGCACAAGATGACCGTAGACTGAAAAAAAGCATGGTTCTTTTAAATATAAAAACTTCCATAAGAAAAATGTTTGAATAAATGTATGCAAGGTCCCTCCTTTGATTACAATACGTTGGAGTATATTATGTTGTTAAAATAGCCCTAGTCTTGACCTGAGAAAGTTCTTGACACGAATATTTTTCATTAAACATTCTGATTTCGGCATACAATCTTTAAAAAATACTTGATGTAAGAACAGTGGAGGAAAATAGATAATTAATACAATTTGGAAAGAAATACTTGATTTTCTGGAATTTGTAAATAAATATGTACACTTCAATCAATCAGGCCAACAAAAACCAAATTTCGCCAACTGTGCAAACCTCATCCATCTCGTCATTATCTCAAAAAAAGGAATAACATCAAAAAGTATCCTTTGCGTGCCAATACCGAATTCTCTCAACTCCTCTGGATCTAATTGTAGCTTTGGGATATACGAAGGTGTTTAAAAATAAAGATATACATATAAAATGTGTATGTGTCTTTTAATTACAGTACCTTGGAGTACATTATGTTGTCAAGAGAGCCCCAATCTTTATTAAATATTAGACTAGGGCTCTTGACTTGAATCTTGACTTAAGAATGTTCTTGATACGAATATTTTTCATTAAGCATTCTGACTTCAAAATGCAATCTTTGCAAATATTTGATGTAAGAAGAGTGGAGGAAAATAATTAATTAATACAATTTGGAAAGAAATACTTGATTCACTGGAGACGAATTTGTAAATAAATACGTACGACTCAATCAATCAGGCCAACAAAAGCCAAATTTCGCCAACTGTGCAAACCTCGTCATTATCTCAAAAACAGCAATAACATCAAAAAATATCCTTTGCGTGCCAATACCGAATTCCCTCTGGATCTAATTGCAGCTTTGGGATAAACGGAGGTGTTTAAAGTTGTGGCTTTTAACGCCATGATTCGAACTCGTGAAGTAAATATCTGCACGAAAAATCGCCAACTGGCAGTGGATTTCAGCACCTTTTGGTGTCAGTATCGCCACCATCAGCGAAATAAAAGTAATATGGGCATTATACGGAGGTGAATTGCTCGGTTAAAGGGGGTGAACGTCTATATTTTCAAGTATTTAGTTTCAAACGGGATCAAGGGATCAAAGCGGGCACTACCATTTGCCTCCAATTGTCTATTTGAAGGTACTGTTCCTTCATTTGTAAGGCAAATGGTATTTTTTAAAAACGTTAGATTGCGAAGGTTGGCCTACATGTTACAAGCTTCAACTACTTAGCTATTTCCTGGGAAAATGAGCGAATAGAACTGTTTATACATACTTGAACTGAAGCTGTATGCAGATAATTTCTCTCTATATATATTGGATAATTTTATTTTTATATACATTAGAATATTTTACTGTTGGAAAGAAAATCAGACTGCAGTTTTCTTTTTTTATTATTATTATTCAGCTTTTACAGATGTGTTCAAATAATAAAATACTTATTAGATTTTTTTTCCCAGAGAAAATTCTATGTAATTCTTAATAAAATCTGTTGTAGTTACTAATCCCCTTGGTGCAGGAAAGCCTACACCAGGTCTAATAGAAAAATCTAAAATTTCTAATTTTTTTACTTTTGAAAGGCCATACGATCACCTGAAGGTAATGAAAAAATATGACTTACAAAAGCGCCATCAATGTTGTTCATAGAATGTATTCCCCATATTTCGGCATTATTTCCGCCAATTTTCTCATTGCAGAAACGACACGAATTTCTTAAAAGACTTCTACATCTTACTAAAAAGTAAAAACGTATTTCTTCTGTAAGTAAGTGACACTGTCAGATTTCTCAACTCGTCGGATTTATTCTTAGTCATATCAACTGAACATTCTTCTTTACGCCTAATTGCCATCCAAAAGGCCTTAATCACCTTTTCTTGTAGGCGGCCTAGACAATTCGCTAGCTCTATGGCCTTTGGTATTACAGGTTTCAGGTTCGAATTCTGGCGATGAAATAAAGGTTTGTTAGTGGTTCGGAATCCCCGTTAAACTGTAGGTCCCGGTTTAATTAGCCTAAAGTGTGCACAAGATGACCGTAAACCTAAACTCTTCTTGCACAGTATTATTTTAAGTAAAATATAAAATCTCTGATGCCCCCTCCCCCTTGAAATTTCGTTACGATGAACATACGATCACCTGAAGGTAATGGTAAAATATGGCTTACAAAAGCGCCATCAAAGTTGTTCACAGAATGTCTTCACCACATTTTGGCATTCTTTCCGCCAATTTTCTCACTGCAGGAATGGCACGAATTTCTTAAACGACTTCTGCTACATCTTAGTAAACAGTGAAAACATATTGCTTCTCTAAGTAAGTGACACTGTCAGATTTCTCAACTCATCGAATTTATTCTTAGGTGTATCAACCGAACATTCTTCTTTATGCCTAATTGCCATCCAAAAGGCCTTAATCACCTTTTCTTGTAGGCGGCCTAGACAATTGGCTAGCTCTCTGGTCTTTGGTATTACAGGCTTCAGGTTCGAATTCTGGCGATGGCATGGATGTCTTCTAGTGGTTCAGAATCCACATTGAAGTGTAGGTTCCGGTCTAATTAGCCCGAAGTAGACACAAAATTATTGTAGGGCGACAAACCAAATCTCTTCTTGTAGAGTATTATTTTATGTAAAACACAAAAATTCTCTGATGCCATCCTTGAAATTTATTTATGAATGGCCATACGATCACCTGAAGGGAATGAAAAAATATCGCCATCAATGTTGTTCACAGAATGTCTTCACCACATTTTGACATTCTTTCCGCCAATTTTCTCACTGCGGGAATGGCACAAATTTCTTAAACGACTTCTACATCTCACTAAAAAGTGAAAACGTATTGCTTCTCTAAGTAAGTGACACTGTCGAATTTCTCAACTCGTCGGATTTATTCTTAGTCACGTCAACCGAACATTCTTCTTTCCGCCTAATTGCCATCGCGACACGACCATTTTTTTTTCCTCTCTCGTTTTGTCACCCCACTCGTATAAGATTTCAGAAGCGAGGGTGGTCCATCGTTAAAGTCTTCCACCCTCCCTCCCGTATCTCAACTCGAGGGCTGAAGTTGGTAAATATATATATAAAAAATAAAGAAAGAAGAAAACAAAAAGGAATAAAAAAAAAAGCGTAATGCCTGTCAAGCAGTCGGGTAAATTATTGGCGACCCTGTTAAACTCTAAGATTCTTTTCAAATAGGGCATAAATGTGTCAGCTTCTAAAGTAAATGTTAAGACCATACATTTCTTTGTACATGTGTTGGCGAGGAATGCGGAGTATGTGTTTTGGGGTGTTTATGTAGGGGTTGGTGGAATTTTCGTGACATATGCTGGGGATGGTTATTAGGGTCCTTGAAGAGGATCAGAAATATCGTTTGTGGTTTCGTAGGTAATTAGTGTCGTCTGGTTTTCTGTTCCTCTTTTTGATGACTTAGTGAAGTAGTGTTGAATCGCATATTAGTGAGGGCATAAATATGAAACTTTTACTTGTTGGTAAACTAATGATAAATATTTATTTTAAATATTATATTAAAAGTTTATTGCTAATGTTTATTTATTTATGCAGAAAATAATTTTTTTTATTAAATGCGATTGAATTTTCTAGTTTATATTTATGATAAAAACGGATTATCTTGAATCACATGTTAAGTTAAGGATTTACAACATTAAAAAAAAATAATAGATCCACTATTTAATGTTGGAATAGCATTTGAAAATTAAATTTTTAATATTTTAAAAATAAATTGAAAATCTTTATTTTTATTGAAGAGCTTTAAAAAACTTTAAAACTTAATCTTTATAATAACTTTATGTATCGGAAACATAACCTTTAATGAAAATCACTGAGTACAAATGTATCTATGAAATTTGCATAACATTACGAAATGCAAGAAATGCATTTTTTTAAGTAATTTTTTTTTTCTTTGGAAAGATAATTTAAGGAGTTATGGCATTTTTAAAAAAAGTAATAACTTTTTTGTGTTTTTAAAATAATGTTGAATTTTTATACCTGTCAAAATAGTCTTCTTTTACAAAATAATTTGATTACTGGAAAGATCTAGAGCATCAAAGTATATTTTACATATTCCTAACTATACGCAGAGTTTTTCATGTGATATATTGTATAAATAAAATACCTATGCGATACCATATACGATACCACCTACTGCGATATCATATACAATCCTGAATCTGTTTGTTTATCTCACACGCATAACCTTGTTGACATTTAGCAGCCATATTCAAAAGCTACATCCTTTCAAATCACCCCATTTGATGACAATCAACTCTCCCTTTACAGAAGTGGAGACTGCATACTATTCCCAAAAGGAGGGGTGAGGGGAGTCTTCAAATCATATTCATCCTATCCATACATATTTATCGACGGCCATCTGCGAGGGTAGATCCTCATCTTCTCAAAAAGTCAAGAACTCACGAATGCAGACCTTATCGGGCCTCGAATAGAGAACACGGTAGCAATAGATCGACCGACCCTTCTATAGAAAGTCGTTTGGCAATTGGGAAAGAGGGGTTTGGCAACCCTCCATCAACCCCCCTGCGAATCCCCCCTCCCCTCCCCCTGACACTTCTGAAGTGTGCGGATGGAAGGTTATCTGAACAGCAGAAAAACCACTCCAGTAACTGAACTCGTGTTTGTATAATTCGAACAGTGGCTTTTGCGGCACCCTATCGAAGAAAGAGGATATGTATGGGATATCTATTCATCGATGCTTTATCCTGTTCACGCCTCTGCCACGGACATGTTTCCCAAAATTCTTTTATGCAGGGGTGGTAGGGTAGGGAATAAAGATCATGGTTCTTTTTTTTATTATTATTGCTATTATTGGAAAGGGGGTTTATGTGTAGAAAAGGGATAGTAGGTTTCATTATTTCTTATTTGAGTTACCAATGGAGGGTTTAGGATGAAGTGTTCGAATTGTGTGTGTCCGTGGATTTACCAAGCAATCTGAAGATATGGGATATTCAGAGGGATTTTATTTTGAAGAGTTGCCATGGTAACTCTCCAAGCAGTTTCGAGTGCTTCGTTCCCAGGGTGGAATTAGAGTGGGAATAATTTAAAAAGTGTTCGAGATTAATCTTTTCAAGCTTTATTTTTTTTTTACTTAAGACGATTTTGGAATAATAAAATTATTTAAATTAATACAGTTTTATTCGTTGTAGGCTAAAAAGTTTTTTTTTTAAAAAAAAGTTTAGTAGTTTAAAATTTTTTTTTAATATAGTTGTAAGTTAAAAAAGTCAGTTAAATTAAATTTGAACAATAACTATCAGAGTGTTTTATATATCCTTCGCAACGCTAAATTATAGTTTTTATTAAATATTTACATCAAACAAGTAGATTTATAGGAGAAAGTTAGCGTCATTGTATTAACGTCAATATTTGTAGCTTCATTCTCAATTAACTTTTTTTTTATTATTGTTTTTATAAAAAGATTATTTTATTTAAGAGAGTTAGCATGGTAACTTCCAGCTTATTCGAGTCATTCGTTCCCATGGTGGAATTATAGTGGGAATAATTTAAAAAGTGCTCGAGATTAATATTTTCAAGCTTTATTATTATTTTTTTTTTTACTTAAGACGATTTCAGATTTAAAATTATTTAAATTAATGCAGTTTTATTTGTACAAAAATACAATTGTAAGCTAAAAATGTCAATTAAAATAAATTTGAACAATAACTATCAGAGTGTTTTTACATATCCTTAAACTGGCTTAACGCTAAATTTTAGTTTTCATTATTTATTTGCATTAAACAAGTACATTTAATGAGGAAAGTTAGCGTCATTTTATTAATGTTAATGTTTGTAACGTCATTCTCTATTAACTTTTTTGATCATTGTATTTATAAATACAATAATCAAAAAAGTTATTCTACTATCCCAAAGATTATTTTATTTAAGAAGAGTTGCCGTGGTAACTCTCCAAGCGGTTTCGAGTGCTTCGTTCCCATGGTGGAATTATAGTGGGAATAATTTAAAAAGTGCTACAGATTAATCTCATCAAGTTTTATTTATTTATTATTTTTTTTTTTTACTTGAGACGATCTCGGATTTTTTAAACTAAAATTATTTAAATTAATAATGTTTTATTCGTATAAAAATATGGTTGTAGGTTAAAAATTAAGTCAATTAACTTAAATTTGTTTAGGATGAAGTGATAGAATTGAGTGTGTCTGTGGATTTACCTAGCAATCTGAAAATAGAGGATATTCAGAGGGATTTTATTTAAGAGAGTAACCATGGTAACTCTTCAAGCGGTTTCGAGTGCTTCGTTCCCATGGTGGAATTACAGTGGGAATAATTTAAAAAAGTGCTTGAGATTAATCTTTTCAAGCTTTTTTTTTTTTTTACTTAAGATGAATTTGGATTTTTTTAAATAAATTTTTTAAAATTAATATAGTTTTATTCGTTGTGGGTTAAAAAAATATAGTTGTAGGTTAAAAATTAAGTCAATTAAATTTGAACGATAACTATCAGAGTGTTTACATATCTTTAAACTGGTGCAGCACTAAATTTTAGTTTTTATTATTCATTTACACCAAATAGGTAGATTTATAGGGGAAAATAAGCATCATTGAAGCTTTCCTTTTTAAAATATAGATAATGAAAAAACATGAGGTTATTATTATTATTATTATTATTATCATTATTTCTGTGCAAAAGTTTTACACTGTGTTTACATTTGTTCTGGAATTTTTTTTTTCTTGATGTTTTTATACATTTCAATATTCACAAGTGATAAAATAATTAAATCATTAATTGTTTTTAACGTATAGCAAACGTTGTCATATTTGCAGAAAAAATTTAATTTGAAAAGTTTTAACTTTCGTTAAAAGTTAATTGATATTTTTAAATGATAAGTGATGATAAAAGTGATAAAATAAGTAAGTAAATAAAATAAGTGATTTTAAAAGTTAATTCATAAATGATATTTTCCTTTTTCCTAACATAGAACTAATAAAGATAAACTTTCGCCTGTATATGGAAGATAATTTTTTTTTTTTTTTAAGTATGAAGAAATTCAACCCTCAATAAGTATATTTAGCATTTATAATAAATAAATAATTTTATTTTGAAATGATTTTTCTTTTTTCGATGGATTTTTTCCATACTTAATTAGTTATGAATATTTTCATACTAATTAATTTTTTTATAATAAGAACATCTGTTAAATTTACATTTTACAATAAAACTCATTATTAAGCAGATAAGTTTATCAGTTTTTTTTACATTGTAGAACAATGATATTTACTTCAATACAAACAATAAATGAACATTTTTGAGAGGAAAAAATTGCCCCTCGATTTTATTTATTATTATTTTTTAAAGATATAAAAAAATTTCAGATAAATAAATTTTTAACATTTTTCTGGTATTTAAAAAATATTGAAATGAGTATAGGGATAATTATCTATGAAAGGTTAAAATAGTTAAATAATAAAAAAATGTAATATTTTCAAAATAAGACATCAACAACAACAACAACAACAAAAAAAAACCCAGACCGCCTTTGTATGTGCTAAAACAGTTGATATAATGATTACCAAACACATTTGAAATGATTCCTCTCATACACACAAAAACTTTTAACTACATGAATTTGAAAAATGGACACCAGACTTACAATATATCATGTTTATAATATTTTCCTTTTCACTTCACAGTGTATTCTAAATTATTATTCAAATATAACTCAAGTATAATTCAAGTTCGCTATGAACATGCTGGGCTTAGATTAGCCCAGCATGTTCATAGCGAACTTGAATAAAAGAAATTCCTTATAAATAGCTCCTTATACAACGTGGAAGTACTTGCGACGCTTTCCATAACTAAACGATAATACTACCTCCATCCAAGCAGAAGTTAATTCCCCAGACAGTTTCTAAACCCTACACAAACACAATCAACAATTTAGGACCTACACCATCGCTTTTGATCTATAAATGGCTCCTTTTAAAAGCCAAACGCGGATTTTACTCGTAGCTAAAGCTATCAGAAATCTCAACGAAATTGGGCCTTAAAATCTTAAAAATTGCACCTTGATTTTATTTATTTATTTAAGAAATAAAAAATTTTTTAGATAAATGCATTTTTAAGATTTTTCTTGTATTAAACATACTTAAAAAAAAAAATCTTTTAATAACACAATGTATATTAGATGTATTTATTTATTTTTTCTTCTTTTAGTTCTACGAAATTTAATCTAGATAAAAAAAATGCCGCTTTTACATAGGCTAAAACAGTTATGCAACAAACTTAATATAATGATTATCAAACACAGATGAAACGGTTTCTCTCACACACAAAATTTTAACTACATGAACTTGAAGAATGGATACCAGACGTACAATACATTATATTTATAATATTTTTCTTTTTATTTCACAGTATATTCTATATTATTGAAATATAACTCTTCTAAGCCCAGCATGTTCATACAGAACTTGAAACAGTTTGAAAACAGTTCTTACACAACACATTTGATATAGTGATTATCCAAAGCAGTTGAAATGGTTCCTGTCACACAAAAACTTTTAACTACATGAATCTGAAGAATGGATACCAGACCTACAATACATTATGCTTATAATATTTTCCTTGTCACTTCAAAATGTATTCTAAATTATAACTCCTCTAAGCCCAGCATGTTCATAGCCAACTTGAATAAAAGGAATTCCTTATACAACGTGGAAGTACTTCCGACGCTTTCAGTAACTAAACGATAATACCACCTCCATCCGAGCAGAAGTTAATTCCCCAGACAGTTTCCAAATCCTACACAAACACAATCAACAAGTTTAGGACCTACACCATCGCTTTTGATCTATAAATGGCTCCTTTTAAAAGCCAAACGCGGATTTTACTCGCAGTTAAAGCTGTCAGAAATCTTAACGAAATTGGGCCATCTTTGGTGGTTACACCAAGCGTAAATAAGAGTGTGCAGCTCTTTTCAGTTGAGGAAACAGCTACCAGAGCAACTGGGGGAGATCTTTTGGTGCGAGTAACTGGTGCATTCGGAAGAAATCAGAAAGCTGACAGATCGCATCACAAGTTGCAGGGTGGTCCGAGGTAAAGGCCCATCCCGATCATGATCTGGGACATTCCTGGATTCCCGAAGAATCGTCTGGCATAGCGGGTGGCGTTCAGTCGTCTGCTGGAACTTGTGGTTAAAAGTCAGCTTAAAAGAATAGTTTGAAGCATGACAATAGTAGCGTGCGGGCCACCTGATAAAAGTACCCGAATTATTTTCGTCCATTCATAAAATAAGAACCAAGATATTTTCGTTTTGTTTAAGGACTAGAGTGTAGCTATACTAATAAAAGATGTAGTAGGTTTTTGTGAAATCAATTCTACTGTTATTAGAGTATTCATTCTGATATTAATACAACCTTTTCAAGTGAATCTACAATAGATAGATCCTCCTATATTTAATTTAATGAGAGAGTGAGAGAATGAGGGAACTTTTGTGGTTAAAAGTCAGCTTAAAAGAATAGTTTGAGGGATGACAATAGTAACGTGTGGGCCACCAGAAAAAAGTATCCGAATTATTTTCGTCCGTTCAAAAAATAAGAACCAAGTTATTTTCATTTTGTTTAAGGATTAGAGTGTAACTATACCAATAAAAGATGTAGTAGTAGAGTATTGTGAAATTAATTCTATTGTTATCAGTGCATTGATGCTGATATTGATACAACCCCTTTCAAATGAATCTACAGTAGTACTTCTCGTACGTTCTACGTAGTACGTAGTACGTAATAAATTCTCGTACGTTCAATGATGCCTGATGGCCAATTGGCTAGCGCTCTGGCTTTTGATAAAACGGGCTTCAGATGCAAATCCTGGCGGTGGCATGTATGTTTGTTAATGGTTCGGAATCCACGTTAAACTGTAGGTCCCGGTATAATTAGCATAATGCGTGTACAAAATTACCACAGATCGACAAACCAAATTTAAGTTCTATTTAATGAGAAAGTGAGAGATCCAAATTAGAAAATACAATAATTTTAAGACCTTATTTTTAGAAGGAAGCCCATATTTCAACGTCTTTTTTACTAAATTTGTAATCAACTTTATAAATGATCTTCAAATTTGTTTTATTTATTTATTATTATTTTTAACCTGAAATGAGCTATGCTTGTTCCAATTTTTTCATTTATTCTCATTGCTTTTAATTAGTTACACTTAATTTTATTTTATTCTTTCTTTCGCAATGATATTTTGTCATCGTTGTTGTCTTTTTCATGATGGCCGAGTGACTAGCGCTTTGACGCTCGGTGTCCCAGGGTTCGCGTTCCGCCGTGCCATGGATGTTTGTAGTGGTTCGGAACCTACTTAAAACCGTAGGTTCCTGTCTAATATGACTGTAGGATGTAGGGCTGACTACTCTACTCTAAGAAAAAAAACATCTCCGGTTTCAAAATCTGCCAGTAGGTAGACGTCCTTGGTCCACCATCGGGCTGTTGCGCCCATGATGATGATGTCTTTTTTTAAAAATTAATTGTCTTTACTGTTCAGTGATGTATATATGTATGTATATGGGGGCCTGACTGGTTAGTGGCTGGCACTCGGTGCCACAGGCTTCGGGTTCGAGTCCCGGCGATACCATGAATGTTTGTAGTGGTTCAGAATCCCCTTTAAGTCGCAAGTCCCAGTCTTACATGACCGTAGAGTGTCACAGAGCTCAATCAGACTTCTTCTCCCCCACATCATTCCCAAACTGTAAAGGGGCAACTCAGCTCTAGGCGCGGTGATCTAATAGTAGCAGTATATATATATATATATATATATATATATTAAATGAATTTGTTGAGCACTTTATAATTTTTTCCTCAATAATAATTTTACATAAGATTTTACTCCAGATATTATTTTCTTTCAGTTGATGAGAACTTCACTCACAATGCAACTTTCATTAAACTTTTTATTTAATGCATCAGTGAAGAAATTACCTTTGATTAATCCCTTGTTTTATTGGCGCAATTATTATAATGCCAAAAGGGCGATAACTACCTAATGGTAGCATCCCTCCCCTTATCTCGAAATGTCAAGTCGAAGAGTCCCACTCGAGTTGATCGTTATTCAATGGAGGTGGGGCGAGTGCTGTCAAACTTCATGGAATGAAAGAGGGAGAGGGGGAGGGCACAGGGGGTGATTCCATTGTACTGCAAACACAACATTTTCTCGGCAATTGTCCACACTGATACAGTAAATTAGGATGCGGTTTGCGGTGGATTCGTTCCGTCGCCAACGACCGTGAATGCACCGAATTGAGAACGAGTTCGTATCCGTCAATTCACGCTGGGACGGTTGATTGGCTTGTTTATTGTTGCGGTTTCAAACACAACAATAAAAATGCTTTTGTTGTTTCCTTGATAAAAATAAATAATCGACGTATTTTTGAAACTGTTATTTGCTTTATTTATGTAAATTATTTCTATTAGTTTCAATGAGTTCTTTTTAAGTCTTACACAAAGACTAATTAATCTTAGAAAAACGAAAAACCTTTTTTGATTTTTAATAATTACTTTTTCAATTCCTTCTATTAGCTCCCACTCTCCCTATATATATATCTTGTTCAAATTTTCAATCGTTCATAAAATACTTTTTATTCATCCACTCAAGTTCAAATACAATTTGTTTGAACTTGTAGTGGATGACACTTGATGTTAATACAGTTTTTTTCAAATATTAATGCAGTTATTAAATAAAATTAATTAATTTTATTTTTTTTAAAATTTAAGTTGCATATATCTACAATAGATGGCGCCAGATAAACTTAAAAAAATGAATGAAAATTATTTATAAAGGACTTTCTGCAATAGAGTGAAAAAAAAGTAGGAATTGACTTAAAAAAATTTGTTTTTATATTACTTGTTTACATAAATAATTTAAAAAAATATATATCATAGAATAATGTTGTTACTAATAGACTATAAAAAAATAACACTTTTCTAAAATACTTTTATGCGAGTGAAAAAAAATTATGCTATCTTTGCTAATTGTGTTAAAAATAATTATAATTAGAAGTGACAAATTTTGTTCAGTTAGTAATTTAATAATTTATAAAATTACATGGTAAATATTCAAATTATTTTAAAAATCTTAAAATTTTAAGAAAAAATTTCGTATTAAAAGTTAAGCGTTTATATAGTTTTAATTTATTTAATATTAACGTCTTAGTGTTAATGTGTTATTATTAACCATAAGTTAGCCAAATAATAATGTTTCCTTTAAAATTAAATTTAAAATATGCATAATCTTTATCCTAAATATTCCTCGGATTTTTTTTTTAATGAATATAGTGGACAATTATTATATCATAATTTACAAGCTTTTTTTGACTATGAAAAAAATACAAACACTATTATAAAAATTTCATGAATATTATAGTTCCATGAAGTTATTAAAAACTTATTATACATTATAGTTACCCCCTATTCCCATTAATGTTATTAATTCAATAAAATGATAATGTTATGGCAAATCCATTGATCTGCTCTTGCAACTATGCATTGTATACATTTACATGCTTTTTTTTCATGGAAAAAAATATATCCAATATTAAAAAAATATGAATGTTGTAATAATATTTTAAGTTATTAAAAACGTATTATACAATAAAATAACCACATATTCACTTTAATGTTATTAATTCAATAAAGTGAATCATAATGTCTAAGGTAAATCCAATGATCTGCTCGTACAACTATGAATTGTATGTACATGTGGTAATTATAATGTATAATAATTTTTTAATAGCTTAAAATATTATTACTATATTCATAGAATTTCTTTAATACTGGAAATATTTTTTGTACTTTTTTACTTTTTACTTTCTTCCACGAAAAAAATCCCTCCAATATTATAAAAATTACATGAACATTGTAATAATATTTTAAGCTATTAAAAACTTATTATACATTATAGTTCACATATTTCATTAATGTTATTAATTCAATAAAGTAAGTCATAATGTCTAGGGCAAATCCAATAATCCACGAAAAAAAATCCCTCCAATATTATAAAAATTACATGAACATTGTAATAATATTTTAAGCTATTAAAAACTTATTATACATTATAGTTACCACATATTTCATTAATGTTATTAATTCAATAAAGTAAGTCATAATGTCTAGGGCAAATCCAATAATTTGCCCATGCAACTATGAATTATTTACATTTACAAGCTTTTTTTTTTTTTTTTTTTCATATGAAATTTTGAATATTGTAATAATATTTTAAGTTATTATTAAGCATTACAGTTACCACATATTCCCATTAATGTTATTAATTCAATAAAATGAGTCATTATGTCTACGGCAAATTCAATGATCTGCCCATGCTACTATGCATTGTATACATTTACAGGCTTTTTTTTTTCCACGGTAAAAAATATTTCCAGTATTAAAAAAATTCTATGAATGTTGTAATAATATTTTAAGTTATTAAAAAATTATTATACAATATAATTACCACATATTCCCATTAATGTTATTAATTCAATAAAATGAGTCATTATGTCTACGGCAAATTCAATGATCTGCCCATGCTACTATGCATTGTATACATTTACAGGCTTTTTTTTTTCCGCGGTAAAAAATATTTCCAGTATTAAAAAAATTCTATGAATGTTGTAATAATATTTTAAGTTATTAAAAAATTATTATACAATATAATTACCACATATTCCCATTAATGTTGTTAATTCAATAAAATGAGTCATAATATCAACAATTACATCTATTCCAAAAAGTTAAATTACAGTTTACTTTATAATTACTGTAATTATTTAAATCAGCTTATGATTCTAGAAAATTTAAGTACGATTTTAATAATAGCTTTTTAAAAAACATAATGCCAAAAACTAATTAAACCTAACAATAGAAAAATTAAGAACAGCTTTGGTGAAAGCAAAGTATAATTTTTTTTTATGAATATCATTATTATAATAAGTGAAAATGACTAATATACATTTTCTTTTCGAGGATATTCAAAACCAAATAACACATTAAATCAAAGCTTATTATAATAATGATATGTTATTCTTGTATAACAGCAATTTTAATATATAAAATAGCTCATTAACCAAATTAATTAAGGAGTTCTTTTATGAATTCAATAGAAACTTCAGAATTTCTTATTTGTATTCATGCCACGAAATATTTACATTTAAAAGCTAATTTTCATTTCTTTTATCATTACAATCATTATAAAAGTGAATGTATGCTTATTGTTAAGTATATGTTGAATATGAATTTTAAAGCGTTTCAAAATATTGTTATCACTGCTTATTTAAATATGGTTAATATTTTTTTCGTAATTAATGTAATTTGAAAAACAATTATATTATTTTAAATTAGGGCCTGAATGGCCGAGTGGCTAGCGCTCTGGCGCTCGGTACCACAGGTTTCGGGTTCGAGTGCCGGCAGTGCCATGGTTGTTTGTAGTGGTTCGGAATCCACTTTAAAAAGTAGATCCCGGTCTAATAGGATCGTAGAGCGTTGCGGGGCGTTACTAAATAACTGTTGTTACTCCGCGTTCGTGGCTTATCTTCAAGTTACACGCGCCCCTTGGGTAATGCAAAGTGAGTACGTCTGTGCAGCATTTGCCTTAAGGCATCTAAGACCAAGCTGTCTGTGTTTGCCAGCTGCATTAGAAAGAAAAAAAAATTTTTTTTGAATAGAACAGAAACTTTGGGGCATTAATTATTTGCTTAGTAAATGGTTTTTTTTCTTTTAATAATTGCGCTGTTTTATAAATTTGAAAACAAAATAATGATTTCATTTCATCAATCATTTTCGTAGATGATCAATCAATTTCATCATGATTTCTTTTCATCAATCGATTTAATTTCATCATTTTTCAATCATTTCGTATGCATACGCTTAAAAGAACTACCAAATCACTTTTTAGATAGAAATCCAATTGATATTTGAAATATAAAAATATATTTTATGAAAATATTAATAAATCAAGATATTCTTATTTTATCACGAAATAAATACATATTAAGAAAGAAATATTTTATCAATATTTTATCAATATTTCTCTCTTAAAAAAGAATTGCAAAATATCTTTGTATATTTTGTATTGTTTATATTTGTATTGTATTGTATTATACATAAATTGTATATTTTGGCCATATTTTTTTTTTACATATTTACATGTTCATAATTCATACATATTACATATTTATATATACATATTTTTAAAAAAAAGTATAGTACGATCCAAATAAATACAATATAAGAAAGTATGATACAAATAAATATCGATATTCATATTTATTATACGAATAAAATAAATTATAAAGCAGTTAGGTTAAATATAATAGACACATTTTTTAGACATAAATCCAATTGAAAGTATAAAAATATCTTTTTGAAAATATTAATAATCAGGATATTCTTATTTTATCACGTAAAATATATTTTGTACTTTTTATATTTTGTATAGCATTGCATTTTATATTTGCATAGATTGTATATTAGGACCATACTTTTTCCTAAAAAAAAAAAAAAAAAAAAAAAAGGTACGATACAAATAAATATCAATATTCATATTTATTTTACGAATAAAATGAATCATAAAGCAGCTAGATTAAATATCCTCCTTAAAAAAATACGTTATTCTTTTATCTGAAGATAAATCATTTTTTAAGTCAGGGTTCTTCAACTACGTTTAGCGTAATATTGATGTTTCAACAGATTGTATCTCTTCTTCTTAATTTGATATGCTATTCATTCACTATTCATTCATGCATTTGATATTTTTTCATCGATGCCATTTTCTTTCTACAAAATATTTTTATCGATATTTCTTTTAACAAGATATTAATTTTACCTCTATCTATTTTTTCCCTGCAGAATTTTCATAGGCATTAATTTCTTTCTATAAAATATTAATTTTTATCGATATCAATTTCTTTCTAAAAATATTAAATTTTGTTGGTATCAATTTATTTCTAGAAAAGGTTAATTTTTATCGATATCAATTTCTTTCTAAAAATATTAATTTTTGTTGGTATCAATTTATTTCCTGAAAAGGTTAAATTTTATCGATATCAATTTCTTTCTAAAAATATTAATTTTTATTGGTATCAAATTATTTCTACAAAAGGTTAATTTTTATCGATATCAATTTCTTTCTACAAAATGTTAATTTTTATCGATATCAATTTCTTTCTACAAAATTAATTTTTATTGATATCAATTTCTTTCTACAAATTATTAATTTTTATCGATATCAATTTCTTTCTACAAAATATTAATTTTTATCGATATGAATTTCTTTCTGAAAATATTAATTTTTATTGGTATCAATTTATTTCTACAAAAGGTTAATTTTTATCGATATTAATTTCTTTCTACAAAATGTTAAGTTTTATTGATATCAATTTCTTTCTACAAAAGGTTAATTTTTATCGATATCAATTTCTTTTTACAAAATGTTAATTTTTATCGATATCAATTTCTTTCTACAAAATATTAATTTTTATCGATATTAATTTCTTTCTACCATATATTAATTATTATTTTTTTTTATCGATATCAGTTTTTTTCTAGAAAATGTTAATTTTTATTGATATCAATTTCTCTCCACAAAATCTTAATTTTTAATGATATTGATGATATTTTTGGTAAATTTGTCTTAAATCGATTAAAAATCTCTTTTGAAATTTTGAACGTTTTTTATATTAATATTTTGGGAATTTTAAACTATTTATGCATTTTATTTATGGTTTTTTTCCATAAAATAAAAACAATTTTTACTTTCCGCTTTCAGGATTAGTAAGGTATCACTTCCTTTTAAAAGTTTCGGATATTTTATTTTATTTTATAATTTTCATAAAATTCCTTTTTGTTCAACAAAATACACTAAATTTTATCTACGAAAACCAACAAAATACAGAATTTGGGGGAAAACAAAGCGTTTATTGAAAAAATGAGCAAAAAGTTTAAATTTTTAACATATTTTAAATGGAAAATATCAATTTCATATAAAGAATCAAATGGAACAAATTTTTTATACACTCACAATTTTTAAAAACTACTTTTATCCAATTTTTTTGGTTAAGATTTTACAATTAAAATATTTTTAAGATTTTCTGTCGTCAATAGAGTGAAATTAAGTTTTTTTTTTTTTTTTTTTTTTTTAAATTTCTAAAGATGTGCTAATTTTCCATTCTGCTATGAATAATTATTAACGTGGTTTTTAAACTATTTGTAACTTTAAAAACCCCATAAAAATTAATTAACTCAAATTTTAATTTTTCGATAAAAATAATTAAAACACATATTTATGTAAACGTTTATCTACTAATTATTGTAGATTAGTTATTTTTGTTCGAAGTAATATTTAAATATTTTTGGATCACAAGAGAATTTTAAAATCACACACGCACACACAAAATCCCATAACAAAAAAAAAAAAATTTTTTTTTGTCATAGTCGTGTTTGCTAGAAGTAATATTAAAGTTCTTTTAGATTACGAAAGTATTTTAAAATTACATACTCACACACAAAATCCCCTTTAAAAACAACAAAATTTTTTGTCATAATCATGTTTGATAGAAGTAATATTGAAATTCTTTTAGATTACGAAAAAAAATTTAAAATCACACACTCATACACAAAATCCCATTTAAAAGCAACAAGAATTTTTGTCATAGTCGTGTTTTCAAGAAGTAATATTGAAGTTCTTTTAAAAAACTTTAGAAAATAATTTTAAAATCACACTCACAAAAATCCCGTGTAAAAAAGCAACGAAACTTTTATCGTTATCTTGATCGCTAAAATTAGCGGCAACGAATTCCGAGATAACTTTCCTCTCAGCTTCTCATTTGACTTAGAGCGCCATCTATCGTCACCCATCCTCACTATTCTTTGTCAAAGGCAATTATCCCGCGTTCCCCAAGGGTCGAGAATGATTTGTCGCTGGCGTTCCACACCGTTAGCTCTTCGTTAGCTTCTTATTAGTCCCCGTGATTGAACGCCCCTCACGACAACTGCTTCTGCCCCCACCTTCCCCCCCAGCACTGGGAGCAAAGCCATGTGCACAGGATTAAATGGGGGAACAGGGGTGGTCTCTGCATTAGGGTTATTTTTATCGTCTGCTTGTGAAATAAATTGGGTAGCTTTGTTAGGGACACAAATCGTTAGGTCTGCGACTTTTACCGGATATTGCTCACAAAAAGGATTTCATTGCGGAGAATGAGGAATATTAAAAATTGTATACAGAATTGGGCAAAGATATTATGTTACTGCGTGATTCAATTTTTCGTTAAGGCGCTTTTAATATCAAGTTAGATTATTCTTTAGTTTATTGAAATGCAAAAATAATTTTGCCAACATCATTAATGTAGCCATGGCTACTTGTGATCTGGTCTGCTCTGACCCCAACCAAATTCTTAAGTTTATACTCGTAAATCTTACTACTTTCTTTAAGGTGTTTTTGGTATTAAATTAAATGATCCTTCAGTTTATTAAAGTGCCAAAATAATTTTGCCAACATCATTAAGGTAGCCACGGCTAACTGGCTGCTTGTCATCTGGCCTGCTCTGACTCCCAACCAAATTCTTAAGTTTATACTTATAAATCTTATCTTCAAAATTGTAATTATATTTTGTCCCTTTATACATTAAGCTGAACATAAGGCACAATTTGGCCTGTACTTCTTTAAAAAAAAAAAAAAAAAACCCCATCTGTTTTGAAATGTGCTACTAGGCAAACGGCTTAGGTCCATCATGGGGCTGTTGCGCCGACGATAATGATGATTTTTATTTATTATTATTATTATTATTATTTGAAAATGTAGCGAATTCATCCCTCACTTTTTATGTCACGTTGGAGTATTTTTAATTCTATTTTTTTCGACAGTAAATACGCAGAGTTACAAATCATCATATGCATGTCATCTGAGCATTCATTGAAAATAACGAATGGAATTATTATTAATATTATTATTATCATGATTATTATTTGCAAATGCAGTGAATTCTTCCCTCACTATTTATGTCACTTATAAATATCACTTATCACTTATATTATTTTCTATGATAGTAATTTATAAATTTTAATATATTACATTTTTTATAAAGTGGTGTTATTAAATAGAATAAAATATGTTCATATATAACGAATATCTTGTATTATATTATATAACGACTCTTTGTATTATCGTCAAGAAATTAATAATTCTCTAACAAATTTTGAAATTTTTCAGAATAATCTTTATTTAAAAGTAATTGAAAAACACTCGCATATATCAATGTTTTTGAATATATTTATTGTTATGAGTCAAATAGGAATTTAGCTAAAGAAAACAGCATATTAAATAAATGCATTATTAAAGCATTCCCTTGAATATGTGTGGTTATTTTCATTGTATTAAGCGATCTAAAAATTATATAATTCATAACTATAGCACAAAATAAATGACCTGCATTTATCACGATTCAATCATGGATTTGTCCCTTGTTTCAAAAAACGATTTTAAACAAATCTCTTTCCGAGCCTCTTCAAATCCAATTCACCGTTACCGACCGAATCAGGATGTTCGATTCTCTATTGCATTCGGGATGGGGACAACCCCCTTTCACTTCACTTCACTTCACCACCCTCTGCAGAAGGGATTATCCTCACCAGCCACTTTTACATCATTCCTAACAAAGAGGACACGGAGCATATGGTCCATTCATGGGTGTGAAATACCCTGGATCATTCCCTGTCTCTCCATATCCTTCTCTAAATATTATCGCGATCTGTCATTGGTTGAGGGGTTTAATTTTTTTTCAGGGGTGGTTCAGGGGGCCGAATAATCCTCACCCCCTGTTTTGTTCGACAGAGCTTCCGATCTGCTATTCGACGAGAAATAAATTGATACCATTGTAGGTGTTTATACGGTGAGGTTTTATCCACACATTCGGGATAAGGGATAGGGGGGAGTTGGTGTTATAAAAAAAAGGGGGATGTTAGAGATTTTAAGGGGGAGGGGGTATTTCTCTGCAGCCAGTTTTAAAATGTCATTTCGGTACCTTGATAGTTGTTATTTTGGATGGTGGTTTTATATACTCTTTTCAAAATAAAGAATGACAGAAGTTTTCTATTCAGTTCTGTGATTTGTATTCTAATCCTTGGGTAAAAACGGATTTCTGCATGATTAGTTATTGCAAATTGCTTTTTAGTGTTTACATATTTTACGTTTTTATGCCATATTTCGCGCGGCCTGATGACCAATTGGCTAGGGTTCTGGTTTTTGGTATTACAGGCTTCAGGATCGAATCCTGGCGTTGTCATGGATGTTTGTGAGTAGTTCGGATTCCATGTTTAATTGTAGGTCCCGATTTATTTAGCTCAAAGTGTGCGAAAAAATAATCGTTGAGCGACAAACCAAGCTATACCATATTTCTTAATCAAGAGATGCACCTCCTGCATTTAGACACACTTTTTAAAAGAACAAATTTATCGCCCGCATGTTAGAATGATTTTATGATATTTTAAGCATGAAGTAAAGAATAGGACTTCTTCATCGGCGCAACAGCTCCATGGTAGGCTAATGCCTTCTGCCTATTGGCAGATTTCGAGACAGATGATGTGTTTATTTTGCTGGATAAAGTTGTCAGCCATATGCTTTACAGTCATATTAGACCGGGACCTACGGTTTAAAGTGGATTCCGAAACGCTACAAACATCCATGTCACCGCTGAAATTCGAGCCCAAGGCTTGTGGTACCGAGCGCCAGATACTCGGCCGTCAGGCTCCAATAAATAAGTCTACTCTTAATAAACAATTTAATCAAAATATTAAAAAAAAAAAAAAAAAAAAAAAAAAAGGTTATAAGATGTTGCTAACATGCGGTGTGCATAATGATATGTCTATCCAACTGCTTCTCTCCTCAAATTGAAGTCTCTCTATATATATGTATATGTACGTTTGTGTATATTAGTTATTCCTAATGAAAAAAAAGAAAGAAAAAAATCATCTTATCGTTAATTTACAAAAATTAAAAACAGAATGCAATATATCAAAAGCGGTGACCAAAAATGATAAAAATAAATTCAAGATTTATTTTATCCCATTATCTTTCATATATCAACAAAATATAAAAAGCACAATAACAAGAAATTATTAAAATTAACTAAAGATTATTAAATTTATTTAAATGGAATGATTTAATTCAATTGAAAGGTAAATGCTAAATGAAGGGGGGTGGAATTAACAAATATCACAATGGTAAGAAAACAAAGTATAATTTTCCCAAAATAGATTTCCTTTTAAACCATTCCCAAGCTGGTTATGCAAGAACGAAAAAAAGCACCAAATGTCCTCATTTATTGCTTTTAGCAGACAATAACAGTCCTTGCAAAGATGAAAAATGGGATTATCTTCCTTTTCATATAGGCCGGAAGACGCAATGGCTGACCAATTCAGTCTCATAACAACCCTCCGTGGCTACTTAATGAAGATGTAACTGTGGACGACGTAACCTAAAACGTCTCTCGATACTTACACGGAGGGTCTTCCCGAAAGTTGATGCCCTGATGATTTGGAGTCCGGAAGAAAGCGGTCCGGCCCTGTCCGATTCCTTAATGCAGTTCCGGCTCTTGGAGAATCCGGTCCGCTTTCAAGGATCGTTGGGTTCTCTGGATAACCCTTTACAACATGGATGGAGAATAATTTCGATTTGTTAGCGTCCAGAGCTTCAGGTCATTAAAGCCTCTTTGTTGGAAATATCGGGTTGATTGTGTTTCCTTTTTTTGGAAAGAATCACTGATGACAAATAATAACTTTTACGTTGTACAAATTAAAATTATTACAATGTTTAGTTTAGGAAAAACGGAATACAACATTATTTCCTTAGGGATATTTTATTAACCTGAACATTAATTACTTCAGGATAGCAAAAGAAACTTAATAGCATTTTATATCGATTATAATTTACGAATATATATATATATATATATACAAACAGAAGCTGCATAGGAAAAAAAAAATGCATTGTAGAAAATTACATGTCACGTATATATTCTCCATGTTCCAATTTATGTGCATACTAATTTTCATGCATATCGTTTGAACGGTATGTAAGATGAAATGCTGCAGCACTATCGGGTGACAAGTAACAATAAAGTGGATAGCGTGAACCTATTTTCCATACTCGAATACATATTATTACAATTTTCATAATAATTGGTTGAACGGTATTGAAGTTGATATACAGCAGCACCATGTGGTGGTGACTTACAACAAAAGGGATAGCATAAAAACATTTTCATGTTTTGTCAAACGCACACAAAAATTTTCATCAAAAACGGACCAGCCGTTTAGGAGGAGTTCAGTGACAAACACACGTACAGACGTATATTTATTTTTTTAATTTCTCTCTCTCTGTATCTCTCTCTCTCTATTTTTTTTTTCTTCCTTTCATTTCTGTTTAATTGGTTTGCTGTAAAAAATATCGAAACAATACAAACATATTGCAACAATTTTCATTCTTATTTGGATCTAAGTACTTACTATATGAATTAGTTTTTTCATTTTTAAGTTATTGAAGGCAAAGAATCGTAATTGTTTACGGATTCTCATACTAATTCGATGAAATTATTATTGTCGATCTGTATATTCCAATAAAAGTTTTTTGGCAAAGATTCGCCATCAATAAACGTTTTAATAAACTTTTAACAATAAATATTATTGAATCCTTGATAATATATCTTTGTCCTCAGTGAAATATATTAAATCATGCTGGTTGATTCAGAACTAATTATTTATAAAGAAAGTCGATCTCAAATTTCATCCATTATATATTAAATGGGAAGTAAAATATTTAAAATAATGTAAATAATAATGTATATATGTTCATGAAATAAACTTCATGATTTTCTTTTAGGTCAAAGTGTGGTTCCAAAACCGGAGGACAAAACACAAGAGACAAAAACAGGAAGAAGAACAAAATACTCGGCAGTCTGACCACAAGTCTGGAACATCAACATCATCTGGTGAATCGAAGCATCATCAACATCCTCATTCAACCGGCAGTCACGATTATGCGGATAAGCACACCTGGCAGAACGGTGATGATATGCCGTCCTCACCCATTTCTGACGACGGTTCTATGGTGGAAATAGAAAGTGCACCAGATTCTCCTGAGATGGCGCCACTGTCAACGTGAAGGAAAATCCACAATCGCTGATGAACATTCAGTGCTTGAATAAAAATATATATCTAGTTTCCTGTAAAAATTGAAGACTATGAATATAATATGTAAAAAAATGGACACTGAACACAAGCAATATACATTTTGCATAACATTTATTTTTTTATTGGAGCCTTGAAATGAATGAAGCTGAAGAATGAAAATGTTTGATATTTATGTTGTAAAAAGAATTTCAACTCTTTCACAATTTCAGCAAATTAATAATTTCTCAGCGTTGTGATGGTTCCTAACTTGATATAGCGTATTAAACGCAACGTTCAGCTTACTGGTGTAAAACGTAGCTACAAATATGATTCAATCTTTGGACAGTATTGTACAGTGAAATATATAAATCATATAAAATTGTGTTAAAATGAGATATAGATTGGAACATTTAAAGCTCAACAAATAAGTATTGATACAAAGGGCAAAAAAAGTAACATTTCGAATTAGAAAAGCGTACTATTTATTCTACCTCAAAAACATGTTATTTCAATAAACATACAAAATATGATTAAATCTTTTTATTTGCGACTGTGAAATTAGATGGTGCATATTTTATGCAAATCCCTGAATTATAGAGCTTATGCTTATAAAAATAATGAAAGTTAGGTGACAGTAAAATAGCACAAAGAATATTCTTTTCGTTGCAATTATGTTCTTGTTAATTATCACATGACTTAGGCTGCTAACGATTTAATTATTAATGTTAAGGGCCTTAAGTAAAAAATTCTGAATAAGCCTTTCAATTCTGAAGCAGTAAGTAGAAAACTACATGCCTGGATATCAAGAGTTCTCTTGAATACCGATAAAACTAGCATCAGCTACTTCGAACACTGTTTATTTTGCCAAAAGGAAAAAACTCCAGACCAGAATGAAATGAATTCTGCTTGTGAAATTATCTCAACCATACAGGTTCTAATTTCTTTTAGATGTTTTGGCCCAAGTTCACAAATGCTGCTAAATTTTGACGAAAAACCATGAAAAAAATTGTTATTTTCAATGAAAATGTAATGAAGAAAGCTTCAAAACACTGGAACATTTCAATTTCCTTTAAATTCTTCAACATTTTTATATGATCTTATTTGATTCTTTCGATTTCAAGAAGTATGGTACCGCATAGAAAAATCGATATAGAAAGCTGCAAAAGCATCACATTACAGACAAACAAACAGACATAGTTATAATTTATTAGTTATCATAATCATAATATCGACAAAATCATTTTTTGTAAAATCGAGACAAATCTGTTCATGTTTTACAAGACTTGAATTGTACTTGCCATATGCTTGGATATATAAGCCCAAATAATCCGAGAAACTTTAAAGAAAAAAACAAACAAATGGGTAAAAAATTACAAAAACTGTTAAACTCATTTTTCCCCAATAAAATGTCAAAAAAATACATGTTTATATATAAGTCTCACAAGTCTCACTATTACAGATGGATAGGTGACATATCTCACATGTTACAGTTGGATGGGTGACATGTCTTACTGTTATGACATATCTCACTATTAGGGATGGGTGGCATGTGTTACTATTACAGATGGATTAGTACATGTCTCACTATTACAGATGAATTAGTACATGTCTCACTATTACAGATGGATTAGTACATGTCTAACTATTACAGATGAATGGGTGACATGTCTCACTATTACAGATGGGGGACATATCTCACTATTGCAAATGGATGACATGTCTCACTATTACAGATGGATGGACGACATGTCTCACTATTACAGATGGATGACATGTCTCACTATTACAAATGGATGACATGTCTCACTATTACAGATGGACGGACATGTATCACTATTACAGAAGGATGGGTGACATGTCTCACTATTACTGATGGATGGGCGACATGTCACTCTATTACAGAAGGATGAGCGACATGTCCCACTATTACAGATAGGTGACTTAAGCAACATGTAAATGAATAGTAAAGATTTTTCAGGTACTGGTGTTGTTGATGAAATGATATTCAGTCAGTGTCTAATTAATTTAAGTCTATCTAGATGCTCGTAGAGCGTGATTAATGTACTTTTTCAATCGTGATGATTCATAGACTGTGATGTTTATGCAGTTATGGTGATTCATAAACTGTGATGCTAAACATGGTGGCTCGAGGACTTGAAGAAAAAAATGTGTGTTCTTTGTTTCAGATCGGAAATAGATTTTCTGAGAATAGAACTGATTTTTTTAATTAGAAAAGTACCGATAACTCATTTTGAACTTTGTTATTGGAATTCTTAGTGGATGGAATTTCCTTCATATGTATTGATATCATGAAGCTTGTAAATTGTATTTGAAAATAAGGCTTTACAGAAAAATTGTGCTGAATTCTTGTGTGAAGTATTTTTCATGCCAAATAAATGCACTTGAAGCACTGTGCGAAAATGATTATTTGTCTGATGTTTGAAGATTTTTTTCTTTCTCATATAAATTCAAATTGTCCACTACACAAAGTAAACAGAAAGGTTTTATGGATTGTATAATTTTGATCTTTATACTTATAAAATATTAAGCAACAGTATTAAAACATTAACCTTAAAAATTAAAGACATTATTGTCTAACATTGATATTGTAAACATAAAACTATAATATGCAAATTGCAAATATGAAATTGCAATTTTTTAATGTAAATATAAAAATTACAGTCTTATTATTATTATCATTATTATCTATTTAATTAAACTTGGCCAATGTTTCAATAATAATTACCATGCAGTACATTAAAATTAATATAAATTTTCCGTGACTCAATTTATTATTTCTTAACTATTTATTAATTTTAGTAGAAATAAGAAAAAGAAGTATTTTGCATGCAAAATCATAGAAGATATTAATTTAGAAACGATACTTCATTCATTAAGATGCTTAAATTTCCCAATTGCTTCCTAGAATATATATTAAAAGTGGAACAATAGCTAAAATAATAATCTATTGATTCTTTAGAATACCTTAAACACGTCGCAGAGTTTCACAGCAAGAACTATTTATACTAGGCAAAAGCAATAATGTTATAACCAATTTGATTAAAATAATGAACTAAAAAAGTTCATTCATTCTGAAACAATTCCTTGCTTTTATATAGATTATTTTTTAACATCATAAACGTTAGATCAAAAGCGGTTCACAAAAACAATATATAACATTTTAAGGTTCAAGTTTTCAAATTTTTTTTATTGTCATAGAATAAACAGAGATGAACTTGACTTATTTTTAATGTTATAAAAAATTCATCACTAAAAAAACTTGTTTTACTCAAGATTAGTAATATTGTTTTAGATTTAAAAATGCTATTGCTATATTGTTAAAAAAAAGTTGTTAAAGGTCTCTTTTTAATCCCTTAAAAATTAATGTTAAAAACGTTAAATTATAAATTAATAAATTATTTAATGTTAAAAACGTAGAACAATTATTATTAATTTATAAATTAACAACAATTATTTATAAAATTTCAGTAAACGAATATTAAACAACTATTTGACAGGCAGTCTTATTTAGATAAAGGAACTTAAATATATGTAAATGCAAAATAGGGGCCGTTGGGATTTGGCGATTTTTTGTGGTGTCAAGTGAGCGATATTGGTAACCTGGATTTTATGTAATGTTTGAAATTTACTTCACTTATAATCGTAACCCTTTTCTTGGCGTACTTTGACGAAAATAATTTTTGACGCCAAATCCCAACGGCTCCTATTCTGCGATGTTGCCGTAACTTCAATATATTGCTAGCATATTCTATTCTATTCTATTATGAATATCAAATTAATTAATATTTTATTATATTAATAACATATACTTCGGCTAAAACATGTGAGTACAGATATTTAAGATGAAAAAGGCATAAAATATTGCTTATTGTACAATGGCAATTTTTTAGCTAAAAGTGATACGATGATAATAACACATTAAAATTAATAGATACTTTTTCACATAATTTTTATTGATGTTAACAGTTTGATTTTGTCAGTCTTATTAAAGAATTTATTGAAATAAATAAGAAAAATAATGATAAATATCTAAAAAAAAAACACCAAAAACACAAATTGCAAACAATAAAAGTTTTTTACTTTTTACATTCATTTTATCGATCTTATTATTTTTAATTGATTTAATTTAACGTATAACTTAGGTTTGAAGAATTATAGGAATCATCGGTAAAAGCAAATTTTCAAAATAAAATTTAAAAAGTCTAAACAACATATACTTAAAAAGACTGAATTGAATTATGGTCCAATTAACTTGAAGCAAATGTCTCAATTAGTTGTATCCCTTTACAAAGCGAATCTATTTTAACAATATTAGCTGCCACCATTCCAATAAATAAATAACACAAAATATTTCAAATAACTTTTGACCGAACTGACAAGCAGAACATTGCGACAAAGTAAATATTCACCAATTAGTCCCATAAAAGTATTTACCATTTATCTATCTATGCGCTGCATACATATGTATAAGACTTACTTAGCTAGTCTCATGCAACAAAATCTTTTAACCTCAAGAACAGTGTCTTCAGGGGTCAGATATCCACCATCATAAATTACACATATTCTCATTGCCAAAAATCCGAACACCCCTCTTCAACATGTGTACGCCCCCTTCAAATTAGAAACGACCCGCAAAGCTCAGAGCGCGTGAGAATCAAGTAGCTATTTAAGATTTGATTAAACACACATAAAGGTACCCCGAGGGCAAGTGCCCACCCTTATACAAACGGCGATGACAAAGATGAATGGGGCACGGGCCCCTTTTTCTCCAAATCATTATCGATTTTCGTGAGCCCGAGTCGTTACTTTTCTTCTTGACCGTTTCATGAGCCCGAGCAAATTTATTATATTATCATTATTGTTATTATTATTCTTATTATACACATATAGAGCGTCGATTTATCACATAGAGAATCAAGAATAAGCACGTGATGTGGTAAGTTTTATCACCCCTGGTATTTTTGTGTCTTTTGTTTTGTTCGATTCTCTTCTCGCGTGGTTTTCCTTCGCACCCCCCTCACCTTTTTTTATCGTTTGTTATTTTATTGGAGAGATCGTGATTAATTGAAGGGAGGCCTAGAAGGATGTGAACCCCTCCCATCCCCTCCCTGTCTGCTGGGAATGTTTGTTTAGTTGGCGGCTGTTAGCGAAAACGATTTGTTCGGCGAATTTTTCAATTATTTTTGTGGCATCGAGCCTTTAATGGGGATTGGTGGAGATTGATAATCGTCGGGTATCGAGGAGTTGCGCAAATTGGGGGTTCTTCATTAGATTTTGGTGGATATATAGAGGTGGGGTAATTGACGAATTAGGTGCTTAGATAATAATAGAGTTTGTTCGAGCCTGATTACATTTAAAAAAAAGTTGTACTTCATGCAATTAAAACAATTTATTAAAGCCATTATAAATTTTTTTATTAATACTTAAATTAAACTATCTTGTTCATTACTTTTTTTTTTTAATGTTTGCATATTTTTTTTATGTTTGTTGCACTTTTTTCGTTCAACTTTATTGAACCATTTTTTTTATTAAATACCCCATAATCTGTAAATGATACTATTTAATATTTCAGAAATAAAATAAAATTATAACAATATTCTAAACACTACCGGTCCAAAATAAATTATTTAACACTTTAAAGAATAAGCTTTTCCAGGTGTGTCAAATGGGTTTCTAATTTATGTTTAAAATTTATATTTTATAAATTACTTTTAAAAATTAATTAACTGCTGATCTATTTTAAATATGGATTATAAACAATTAAATTTAAGTTAACTAAACATTATGCTTCAAGTTTAATTAGTATTTAAGTTTCAAATAAATATATTACAAATAAATGTATAACCTGAATTCGTCAAGAATATAATTGGCTACTTTTCAACTATTTTTGGCGATGCAATAAACTGATAGCATCCCCAAAGAAAGAAAGGCTAAATATTTACGCTATCATCCTATTTCGCTAATTAATCTCGAGTTTTTCATAATGCTTATTGAACATTCAGCTATGATGATCCAATATAGCAATGCTCTGTCAGAAGGAAAAAGAGAAAAACAAAACACTCTCAAATGTATAGAAATTTAGTACAAATGTAGAAAAATTGTCTATTCAGAAAGAAAAATATGCTAAAATAATGCAACATCGACAGTTATATGAAGCCAAGTAAAATTATCAAACAATTTGGTTTAGTTAAAATGGAAATGTACTTGTTTAATTTATAATAAAAATTGCTTTTTTATGAATGATATTTAAAACTCTTAATTTAAAATCTTCTTTTTCTTAACTTGTTTCTTAACGTTTAATTTTACTAATTTTTCTTTTATTTATAATTTGTTTCCACTTACACTATGCAATAAACAAAGCTGTTCTCGCGTGCAAGCTAGTCACATTTTTAGGTTATTGAAATCTTTTATCATATGACTGATTAGAAAAGTCCTTTGTAATTGTTAATAACAAAACTATTCAACACCTATTTCTTCAATCTCTTTGCTGAAAACAAGCAGGAAAAAAAATTGACCCGGTCTTTAAATTCACTTGCCAAACACTGAGATCAGAAAATTGCCAATCTATCATATGTTTTATTTTCATTTATCTCAACTTGCTTTTTATGGCGAGCAACGATAGAGAAATGCATAAAAATTTTGATCAATTTTTAAATTTTTAAATTTTATCTCTACTTTACATTTGCCAACTGGTCCAAACAAAATTTTTGTTGAAGTTTTAGGATGAAAAAAAAAATACTGCTTCACTGGATAATGGTTAATAATTGTTAACTATCTGTTACTTTCTAAAAAGCATATAAAAGAAACAATTCGTATTTTTTCTCTTGAATTTTCCTTACAAAGATATGTCGATTCTTATTTGGATTATTTCGAAATTTGTAAAACACTCTACCATTTGTAAAGTTAGCGTTATAGAAATCATTAAAAGAGCAAATTATTTTACTCTCTTTTTTTTCTTTAACTCGTTCCATAAAAAAATTCATACCTTAATTTCATATACAAGAAATTACCTTAATATCATTTAAAGAAATTATTTTAATTTCCCTTAAAAGAAATTATCTGAATTTCACTTAAAGAAAATCACTTTAATTTAACAATTACCTTAATTAAAATTACCTTAAAAACACCTTAATTAAATTACTTTAATTTCATTTAAAAGAAATTACCTTAATTTCATTTAAAAGAAATTACCTTAATTTCATTTAAAAGAAATTACCTTAATTTCCCTTAAAAGAAATAATCTTAATTTCACTTAAAAATTACTTTAATTTAAAAATTACCTTAAAAACACCTTAATTAAATTATATCAATTTTACCTTAATTTTCATTTGACATTTCCTGACAAGATTCTTTATTTAGTTTCTTTCAGGATTTATTACGTGTCGTCGTAGCTAAATAATAAAATTGTTGTTCTTTTAATGTTATTTTTTTCAACTTCCCATATGAAAACAAGCGTATTAAGTGTCTAATTCTTTCAATCAGTACTATAATAGAAGATAAATCAATTGGTCTTCCTTCCGGAACTAAGTGATAAGCGCTCAATACTTAAAATTCTTAGTTCATCCTATAGGAAAAAAAAGAAAAACATGTTACTAATCCAAATCTTATTGTAATTATAGAATGTGATATTCTAGTAAAAATAAAAGGAAATAAGCCTAATAAATTTCTTATTATTAAATAAAAAAAAATGTTACTACACATACAAATACAAAAGCTAAATTTTTAGATCCTGCAATCTCAGAAAAGAAAAATTGGACACAATTCTCTGAGCACCTCTTTGAGAATGATAATATTTGAATGAAATGATTATAAAAATAAAGATTATAATAAGTCAATTTATTGAAATTCCTATATAAACATAATAAACGAACAAAACCATAATTTAATTTCCTGACATGGATTAATTATTATGTTTCCAAATTCGCGAATCCTTCGTTGGAAAAGTGTGAAAAATTTCTTTTTCCGACAGAAATCATTAAAAACAAGTTTAATTTCACCATCTGTTTCTTCGATCTTGTCGTAGAAATCAGTAAAAGAGCAACTTATTTTATACTCTTTTTTTTTAAATTCGTTCTATAAAGAATTCGATTCTTAATTTCATATACAAGAAATTACCTTAATTTCAAATGCAAGAAATTACCTTAATTTCATATACAAGAAATTACCTTAATTTCATATACAAGAAATTACCTTAATTTCAAATGCAAGAAATTACCTTAATTTCATATACAAGAAATTACCTTAATTTCATAAACAAGAAATTACCTTAATTTCATATACAAGAAATTACTTTAATTTCATTTTAAAAAATTACCTTAATTTCACTTAAGAAATTACAATTTCAATTAAAAGAAATTACAATTTCAATTAAAAGAAATTACAATTTCAATTAAAAGGAATTACCTTAACTTCACTTAAAAGAAATTACCGTAATTTCACTTAAAAAAAGTTACCTTAATTTTATCTTAATTTTTATTTGACATTTTCTTCATTTGCATGTCGTCGTGGCTAAATAATAAAATTACTGTCCTTTATTATTACTATTTGTTCAACTTGCAATATAAAAACAAGCAGATAAACAAAAACAAAACCATACTATTAATTATTATGTTTCAAAATTTGCGAATCCTTCTTTGGAAAGGTGTGAAAAATCCTTTTTCCATCAGAAATCATTAAAAACAAGTTTAATTCCACCATCTGTTTCTCGGATCTTGTCGCAGAAAACGGGCAGAAAAAAGGTACGAATCCACACCCCATTTTCACTTATCAGAGATGGAGATCAAAAGGATGCCTTTATGTTCATTCATTTTCTCTCATTTCCCTCTTGTTTCGCAGGCCCAGCTTGATTATAGGTATGTGTGACAGCAATGACTTGCCTACACAACAAATTTCGGCTCATGAGTTGCTATTTTTCTTTGGCTCGTTTGTTTTGGGATCTTTGACAGCAACCATTCGATGCGCACCATTTAAATAACAGGTTTACTCTGTTGGCAAAACCTCGAGTTAGCACTGTAATTGGCCAGAAAATCGTTCAGGTTCACGATCACTAACAGAAATAACAGATGGAATATCCCGGGATATAGATTCGAATAATTGACTTTCGTTGAAAAGTCGTGTGAAGTTTCTATCTTTTAGAATATTTATTGACAAATTGGTTCTGCAAATTGAAAAGGTGATGAAATAATGGCATTTCAATTCCAATTGTATTGTTTTAAATTTACTCATATATGTATATATTTTTATATGGAAAATATAGAAATAACATTAGAATTGGCTGGAAAAATATCTGGTCTGTGATGAATATCGCAGGATACAGTTTCGAATAATTGGCTTTCGTTCAAAAGCCATCTGAAGTTTCTATCCTTTAGAATATTTGTTGACAAACTGGTTCTGCAAATTGAAAAGGTGATGAAGTACTGGCATTTCAATTCCAATTGTATTGTTTTAAATTTACTCATATATGTATATATTTTTGTATGGAAAATATAGAAATAACATTGCAATAGGCTGGAAAATATTTGGTCTGTGATGAATATCGCAGGATACAGTTTCGAATAATTGGCTTTCGTTGAAAAGTCGTGTGAAGTTTCTATCTTTTAGAATATTTATTGACAAATTGGTTCTGCAAATTGAAAAGGTGATGAAATAATGGCATTTCAATTTTTCTTGTATTATTCAAATTTGCTCAAAAATGTATATGTTGCTACATGAAAAATATAGAAATAACATTGGAGTTGGTAGGAAAAATATTTGGTCTATGTTGTCCATATAATCTATGTTCGTCTATGTTGTCCATATAATTTATGTTGGTCTATGTTGTCCATATAATCTATGTTGGTCTATGTTGTCCATATACTCTATGTTGTTTATATATTTAGTCTGGAAAAATATCTGATCTAATACTCCACGATATAGTTTCGAATAATTGGCTTTCGTTGAAAACTCATCTGAGGATTCTATCGATACCAATTTATTGTTAACAATATTTATTGATAGAAAATTAGCCTAAAAGTATCCAGAAATTGGTTCTGCAAATTGAAAAGGTGATGAAATAATTGCGTTTGAATTCCAGTTGTATTAGTTCAAATTTACTCAAAAATGTATATATTTCTATGAAGAAAATATAGAAATAAAATTCGAATTGGCTCGAAAAACATTTGGTCTATGTTGAATATCCCAGGATATAGTTTCAAATAGGGGCCTGAATGGCCGAGTGGCTAGCGCCCTGGCGCTCAGTAGCACAGGTTTCGGGTTCGAGTCCCGGCGGTGCTATGGTTGTTTGTAGTGGTTCGGAATCCACTTTAAAATGTAGGTCCCGGTCCAATAAGATCGTAGAGCGTTGTGGGGGCATTGTTACTCCGCGTCCGTGGCTTATCTTCAAGTGACACGCGCCCCCTGGGTAATGCAAAGTGAGTACGTCTGTGCAGCACTTGCCTTAAGGCATCCAACACCAAGGTGTCTGTGTTTGCCAGCTGCATTAGAAAAAAAAAATAGTTTCAAATAATTGGTTTTCGTTCAAAAGTCGTGTGAGGTTTCTATCGTTAGCCAATCTATTGACTATTGTGATTGTTTGCCATATTTATTATTAGAATTTTACATCGGAAAAATTGGTTTAATGGTATATCCACAAATTGATTCTGCAGATTGAAAGGATGATAAAATAATTACATTTAAATTCCAGTTGTATTATTTCAAATTTCTTGAAAATTCATATATTACAACACAGAAAATATAGAAATAATATTGGAATTGGATGGCAAAATATTTGGTCTATGATGAATTTCCCAGGATATAGTTTCGATTACTTGGGTTTCGTTCAGAAGTCATGTGAAGTTTCTATCTTTTAGAATATTTGTTGGCAAATTGGTTCTGCAAATTGAAAAGGTGATGAAATAATTGCATTTAAATTCCAACTGTATCGTTTTAAATTTACTCATATATGTATATATTTTTATATGGAAAGTATAGAAATAACATTAGAATTGGCTGGAAAAATATCTGGTCTATGATGAATATCCCAGTATATAGTTTCGAATAATTGGCTTTCGTTGAAAAGTCGTGTGAAGTTTCTATCTTTTAGAATATTTATTGACAAAATGGTTCTGCAAATTGAAAAGTTGATGAAATAATGGCATTTCAATTTTTCTTGTATTATTCAAATTTGCTCAAAAACGTATATGTTGCTACATGAAAGATATAGAAATAACATTGGAGTTTTTAGGAAAAATATTTGGTCTATGTTGTCCATATAATCTATGTTGGTCTATGTTGTCCATATAATTTATGTTGGTCTATGTTGTCCATATAATCTATGTTGGTCTATGCTGTCCATATAATCTATGTTGTCTATATATTTAGACTGGAAAAATATCTGATCTAATACCCCACGATATAGTTTCGAATAATTGGCTTTCGTTGAAAAGTCATCTGAGGATTCTATCGATACCAATTTATTGTTAACAATATTTATTGATAGAAAATTAGCCTAAAAGTATCCAGAAATTGGTTCTGCAAATTGAAAAGATGATGAAATAATGGCATTTAAATTACAATTGTATTGTTTTAAATTTACTCAGATATGTATATATTTTTATATGGAAGATATAGAAATAAAATAAGAATTAGCTGGGAAAATATTTGGTCTGGGACAAAGAAGACCATTAGGACTATTTTTGTTTTTGGCAAGAAGAGCTCTAAGAATTATGTGAGGTTTCTGTCTTTGCCAATTTATTGTAATTGTTTAGAATATTTATTATTAGAATTTTACATTGCAAAAATTGGTTTAATGGCACCCACAAATCGGTTCTGCAAATTGAAAAGCTGATAAAATAATTAAACTAATTAATTACTGCAAATTGAAAAGATGATCAAATAATTAAACTAATTAATTACTGCAAATTGAAAAGATGATCAAATAATGGCATTTCAGTTTTTGTTGTATTATTCAAATTTACTCAAAAATGTATATGTTGCTATATGCAAAATTTAGGAATAACATTGGAATTGGCTGGAAAAATATTTGGTTTGTGATGAATATCCCAGGATATAGTTTCGAATAATTGACTTTCATTCAAAAGTCATGTGGGGATTCTATCGTTGCCCAATTTATTGTTTAGAATATTTATTAATAAAATTTTACATCGCAAAATGGGCCTAAGGGCATCCACAAATTTCTTCTGCAAATTGAAAAGGGGATAAAATAATTACATTTGAATTCCAGTTATATTATTCAAAATTACTCAAATTGTATAAGATCGCTTGGATAAGATAGAAATTAAACTGCAATAGGCTAAGAAAATATTTGGTCTATGATGAATTTTTCAGGATATAGTTTCGAATAATTGACTTTTGTTGAAAAGTCCTGTGAGGTTTCTATCGTTACCAATTTATTGTATAGAAAATTTATTGATATAATTTCGTATCACAAAGTTGACCTAATGGCATCCACAAGTTGGTTCTGCAAATTGAAAATATGATAAAATAAATACATTTGAATTCTAGTTTGTATTATTTCAAAATTGCTCCAATACACTGAAGTGACAAAAGTCATGGGATAGCAATATGCAAATTTTCAGATGGCAGTAGCATCGCGTAGAACAGGTATAAATGCGCAGTGCTTTCGCAGAGCTTTCATTTCTGTTCAAGTTATTCATGTGAAGAGGTTTTGACGTGATGATGAACGCAAGACGGGAATTAACAGACTTTGAACGCGGAATGTTAGTCGGAGCTAGACGCATGGGTCATGACATTTCGGAAATCGTTAGGCAATTCAACATTCCCAGATCCACTGTGTCAAGAGTGGGCCGAGAGTATGAAATTTCAGGCATAACATCCCACCATCGACAGCGCAGTGGTCGACCGCCTGCACTTAACGACCGAGACCGGCGACGTCTGCAAAGAGTCGTAAATTCTAACAGACAAGCAACACTGCGTCAAATAACCGCAGAAATCAATGTGGGACGTACAAGGGACTTGTCTGTTAGAACTGTGCGGAGAAATTTAGCTTTCTTGGGCTATTCCAGCAGAAGACCGACTCGAGTGCCTTTACTGACAGAACGACATCGCTTGCAGCGACTCTCGTGGACACGTGAGCATATCGGTTGGTCCCTAGATGAATGGAAAACCGTGGCCTGGTCCGATGAGTCACGATTTCAGTTGGTAAGAGCTGATGGTAGGGTTCAAGTGTGGCGCAGACCCCACGCAGCCATGGACCCAAACTGTCAGCAAGGCACTGTTCAAGCTGGTGGTGGCTCCGTAATGGTGTGGGCTGTTTTTTCATGGCATGGACTTGGTCCTCTGGGGCGACTGGACAGAACATTGACTGGAAATGCTTATGTTCAGCTACTTGGAGATCACTTGCAGCCATTCATGGACTTCATGTACCCAAACAACGATGGGATTTTTATGGATGACAATGCGCCATGTCACCGGGCCACAACTGTTCGCGATTGGTCTGAAGAACATTCTGGACAATTCCAACGAATGATCTGGCCACCTAGATGGCCCGACATGAATCCCATCGAGCATTTATGGGACATCATCGAGAGGTCTGTTCGTGCCCAAAATCCTGCACCATCAACGCTTTCACAATTATGGACGTCTATCGAGACAGCATGGCTCAATATTCCTGCAGAAGACTTCCAACGACTTGTTGAGTCCATGCCACGTCGAGTTGCTGCACTTCGCCGGGCGAAAGGAGGGCCGACACGATATTAAGAGGTATCCCATGACTTTTGTCACTTCAGTGTATATATATGGATTTATATACACTGAATATCCTCTCGCCCGGCGAAACTTTAGCTGAACATAAGCATTTCCAGTCAATGTTCGGTCCAGTCGCACCAGAGGACCAAGTCCATGCCATGAAAAAACAGCCCACACCATTACGGAGCCACCACCAGCTTGAACAGTGCCTTGCTGACAGTTTGGGTCCATGGCTTCGTGGGGTCTGCGCCACACTCGAACCCTACCATCAGCTCTTACCAACTGAAATCCTGACTCATCGGACCAGGCCACGGTTTTCCATTCATCTAGGGACCAACCGATATGCTCACGTGTCCACGAGAGTCGCTGCAAGCGATGTCGTTCTGTCAGTAAAGGCACTCGAGTCGGTCTTCTGCTGGAATAGCCCAAGAAAGCTAAATTTCTCCGCACAGTTCTAACAGACAAGTCCCTTGTACGTCCCACATTGATTTCTGCGGTTATTTGACGCAGTGTTGCTTGTCTGTTAGAATTTACGACTCTTTGCAGACGTCGCCGGTCTCGGTCGTTAAGTGCAGGCGGTCGACCACTGCGCTGTCGATGGTGGGATGTTATGCCTGAAATTTCATACTCTCGGCCCACTCTTGACACAGTGGATCTGGGAATGTTGAATTGCCTAACGATTTCCGAAATGTCATGACCCATGCGTCTAGCTCCGACTAACATTCCGCGTTCAAAGTCTGTTAATTCCCGTCTTGCGTTCATCATCACGTCAAAACCTCTTCACATGAATAACTTGAACAGAAATGAAAGCTCTGCGAAAGCACTGCGCATTTATACCAGTTCTACGCGATGCTACTGCCATCTGAAAATTTGCATATTGCTATCCCATGACTTTTGTCACTTCAGTGTATATTGCTATATGGAAAGTACAGAAATAAAATTGGAATTGGCTGGATTGATTGGTCTGATTGGGTTGGTTTTGTTTGTCGCTATACTATCATCTTGAGCACACCAGGACCAAACAGACAGGGAGGAATTGGCTGAAACAATATGTGGTCTATGACGAACAACCCAGAAGATCATTTGGACTATTTTTTTATTTTGGACGAGATTTAAGTGAGAATTCGATCTCTGCCAGTTTATTGAGTATTGTAATTGATTACAATATTTATTATTATAATTTTACATCGCAAAAATTGGTCTAATGACATCCACAAATTGGTTCTGCAGATTGAAAAGATGATAAAATAATTGCATTTATATTCCAGTGGTATTGTTTAAAAATTGCTCAGAAATGTATATATTTCTATACGGAACAGAAATAATATTGGAATCGGTTGTATTGGTTTGGTTTGGTCGGGTTTGTCGGTCTACGGTCATCTTGTGCACACCAGTACTAAACAGACCAGGAGGAATTGGCTGGAAAAATATTTGTTTTATGGCGAATAACCTAGAAGATCATTCGGACTATTTATGTTTTGGTCTAAAACATCTTCAAAAATTTATGTGAGGTTTCTATCTTTGCCAATTTATTGTTTAGAATATTTATTTATAGAATTTTATATCACAAATTCAGCCATTGGTATCCCCAAATTGGTTCTGCAAATTGAAAAGACGATTAAATAATTGCATTTAAATTCCAGTTGCATTATTTCAAGATTACTCAAAATATACATATCGCTTGGAAAATATAGAAATTAAATTGGAATTGGCTGGAAAAATATTTGGTCTATGATGAATATTCCAGGACATAGTTTCGAATAATTGGGTTTCGTTGAATAGTCCTGTGAGGTTTCTTTGCCAATTTATTGTTTAGAATATTTATAGATGGAATTTTTTATCACAAAATTAGCCTAAAGGTAACTACAAATTGGTTCTGCAACGTGGAAAGGTGTTAAAATAATTGCATTTAAATTCCAGTTGTATTACTTCAAATTTATTCAAAATGTGTATATTACTATATGGAAAATATAGAAATAACATTAGAATTGGATGACAAATTATTTGGTCTATGATGAATTTCCCGGAATATAGTTTCAAATAATTGGCTTTCGTTGAAAAGTCATGTGAGGTTTCTATCGTTGTCAATTTATTGTTAGAATATTTATTGATATAATTTTGTATCACAAAATTGGCCTAATGGGCTCCACAAATTCGTTCTGCAAATTGAAAAAATGATAAAATAATTGCATTTTAATTCCAGTTGTATTATTTCAAAATTTCTCAAAGTGTATATATTACATGTTTAATATAGAAATTACATTGGAATTTACTGGAAAAATATTTGGTCTATGTTGAATATCCCAGGATTTAGTTTCGCATAATTGGCTTTCGTTGAAAAGTCATGTGAGGTTTCTACCGTTGCCAATTTATTGTTAGAATATTTATTGATGGAACTTTGTATCACAAAATTGGCCTAATGGTAACAAAAAATTGGTTCTGCAAATTGAAAAAAATGGTAAGATAATTACATTTAGATTCCAGTTGTATTATTTCAAAATTGTACATGGAAAATATAGAAATAAAATTGGAATTGGCTGGAAAAATATTTGGTCTATGACGAATAACCCAGAAGATCAATTGGACTATTTTTTGTTTTAGGCAAAAAGAGGTCTAAAGATTTATTTGAATTTATTGACTATCGTAAGTTTAGAATGTTTATTATTAGAATTTTACATCGCTAAAATTGACCTGAAGGTGTCCATTAATTGGTTCTGCAGATTGAAAAGATCATAAAATAATTGCATTTAAATTCCAGTTCTATTGTTTCAAAATTGCTCAAAAAAATATATATTTCTATATGGAAAATATAGAGAAAAAATTGGAATGGCTCGAAAAGTCATTGGTCTATGATGAATAGCCCAGAAGATTATTTGGTATATTTTTGCTTTGCGCGAGAAGAGTTCTAAAGATTTCTGTGGTTTGGTTTGCCGCTCTACGGTCATCTGCGCAAGAGGGCTAAACAGACCGGGACCTACAGTTTAGTGGATTCCGAACCCCTACAAACATCCATGGCACCACCGAAAGATTTCTGTGAGGTATTATTGTTTAGAATATTTATTGATAGAATTTTACATCGCAAAATTGTTATAATGGCCTCCACAAATTTGTTCTACAATTGAAAATATGATAATTTAATTAAAGTTAAATTCCAATTGTATTATTTCAAATTACTCAAAAAATGCATATATTCTTCGTAACTACTAACAATTTTTTTTTTTTACATTTATAAATAAACTTTGACATATAAATCAACATGACCACAAAAGTTTTTAATTTCAGTTTACAACTACATGAAAATAAATTCGAAATCTGTACCTTCCATAAGTTATTCATCATTTTATCATCATATAGATATTTAACGTCTATTTATATCTCGATTATTGCTGCTACTAACATCCTTTTTTTTACAGTTATAAAGTAAATTTGACCCTTAAATCAGCATGATCATAAAAGTTTTCAATATCAGTTTTCAACTGAAATTGTAACCCTCCATAATGTATTCATCGTATGTACTCCTGAATTTCGATGAAACACTTCATATCGAACTTCGACAACAAATCTGAAGAAATATAGATATGGAAATGCGCTCACAGGTCACAAAAGGAACCCTTGAGAACCCCCTACCCGTGTTTGGCAAAGCCGCAACATATGTTTTTACAATTTTAGTGTGTAAATCCCTTTCTGCGTTCTTCAGTGGCGGCCAAATTCTCGCCTTTTGCCAGTCTTCAACAATGCAACAATATTGAATCGCAACAAAGGATCTTTCTGTGTACGCGGCCCGGCGATAGCTGCCCCTTTTCGGCCTGATGGGAATATTATAGACTTCCCAATTGATTCATCGACGTTTCCCTTCTTTGTAAATAAAAAATTAAAAAAAAAGTTCTCGTAGAATACGTTGCATTCGTGTGAATAACAGTGAATGGCATTGTGAGGGATCTTTTATTATGTACTCTAAAACCGAGTTAACTTTTCTGGAGGTATATATCATGCCTATTGATGGGCGATTGATGTTGGTGAGGAGTTTTTACAAGCTAATTTGGCATCCAACGACTAGGAGTTTGGGAACGAATACCTCTTTTTTATATTGCCTGAAAATTGAGGACATTATCTGATCCAGCTAAAGGATGTTCAAATGATTCAAAAAAGATTCTAATACCTGGAACATTATGGCAATATGTGATCAGAAACTGGGAAGATACTACTTAAATCGTGATGGCAGATTTGCCAGATTGCTGAATTCTTTATTTAAATTTCATCATAAATTAAGAAAATTTTGCAAATGGACTAATATATTTTATCAGTCCATTTGTAATTTGGACCCATATCTTCTTATGTTTTCCATAATACATTTAAACTCTGTACTGGGGAGATATTATTTTAATTGACTGTCCGTGCAGCGCAGATTACAATAATACAATAAACTAACTTCTAAACGATAAACTAGCATATATAAATTTCAGTAATTTTTACTCGAATTGATTAACGAAAATGGTATATATATCATTGGATATATCGTTTTTTTGACTTTAATAATAAATAAAAATAATATGTAGTTGTTTTACTTTCAAGTTTAAGTAAGATTTATTCAAATTTAAAAAAAAAAAGCAATTATTAAGTTTTTTTCATCATGTTGGAACATGATGTTATATTTACTGAAGGTATGTAGCGTCTCCAAAAAAGTGAAGATATAAAATAAAAAACAAGTAAGAATATAAATTATTATTTAAAATAAATTAATCTCCTCGCAAAAGACGATAAGCTTTCATTCAAAAAACTTTCATTTAAAATAAACGCTGATTTTCATGCGATATATGTGTTTTAAAACTGGCATGAAGTATGAGTAGCTAAATATAATGATTGACCTATATCAAGTCACTTGCTTTGTAGTTCATTTTGAATTATGTGTCTTTCAAAATATAATCAGATTATTATTTCAATATCCTCGAAATAGTGTTTAAGGATCAGTTTATGTTTATAAAGTTAAGTTAACCATTACTTAACAGACTTCTGTGCCTTCTTGTAATATTTGAACAATTGCTTCTTCATAAAGTTCTAGAGTTATTAATATTTCTATTGCTATTAATAAGTTCTTTGGGGATTCTGTACTTTAGGAATAGTCCCTTTTCTTCGCAAAATGGACTTGGCGAAAGCGATAGAAAAAAAACTGCCAAATAAATAAGCGGAACCCCCCTTTTTTTTTTCTTCTAATGCAGCTGGCAAATAGACCGTGATCTTCGCCATAAGGGCTGCACCGATGTTACTCAGTTTGCATTACCCAGGGGACGCGTGTAACTTGATGGTAAGCCACGGACGCGGAGTAACACTGCCCCCGCAGCGCTCTACGATCCTATTAGGACCGGGACCTACGGCTTAAAGTGGATTCCGAACCACTACAAACACCCATGGGCAGGCCGGGATTTGAACCCGTTACCTGTGGTACCGAACGCCAGAGCACTATCCATTCGGCCACCAGGAAACCCTTAACCCTTAATCGGAACCCTTAAATGCAGAATTCTTTTGGCGATTCTTGTAGTATTCGGACCAATTGTTTCATAAATTTCCCATGAACACTTACTTCTATTCCCATTTACTCCCATGTGTATTCGTCCAGCAAAATATGTTCACAATAATGAACTGAAATTTGTGAAAAGATTTTTAGTATTTTATATTATTTATTTATTTTTAAAGAATGGATACTAACCCGTTTGATTTTATTGAATGATTCAATTTTAACTCTGGTATAACGGTTTTAAAATGTACCATGTAAATGCAATGTAAATGTTATAATTAATTTTTTTAAATACTCTTCCTTCACTTCGATACCTTAAAAATTGAGAAAAATACAGACGGAACACCAGTGTAAAAAATCATACTGGACCTTGTACTAGAACTTTCCATTAGAAAAATTAATTCTGTATCAACAACCCTGAATTCTTACTAGTACTAAAACTGGTAATTTAAAAATGAAAATCTGACAATTGAAAAGGAACGAAAGAAATATATTTCCAGTATTATATCTTAATATATCCAAATATACATATATCTTAACAGTTATGCCGAAATTTAGCTGATGATTCAAATTAGTCAATAAAAGATGTAATAACTGCATCAAGGAAGGTTTTAAATATACATTTTGATGCTGATTGTAATAGATAACTTAACAGGAAAAATTATTATATTTAGGAATCGTTTATTTATTACAGTAATAACGATATGTGCAGAAAAAGTTTTAAATGTAATATTTATAGTTAATATTTCAAATATTAGAAGATACTATGTGTGTTACGATCAGATAAAATTTTAAAGCTATTTGTAGAAAGCTATGTGCTCAGAAATGTACTTTCGTTTCTTTACTTGCTCAGAAATTTTATAATGCAAATTTAATTTCTTTATAAGGAATATAATCCTATAAAATTAGCCTCCAAAGAATCACATCACCACGCTATGAAATAAGAGGAAACGTAGTAAGAGTCAAACGTATTAGCACACGATAGCTGAGACAAATCAAAATTGGAGAGGATTGAATTTTTATACATGGCTACTTTAACAATGTTGTGTAATATAACACTTTGTGATTCTTCACTTTTTAGAATAAGCGTACTCACAAAAATTGGAAAGATACAGTGAAGATTAGCATGGCCCCTGCGCAAGGATGACACGCAAAATCGTGAAGCGTTCCACATTTTTGGGGCCAGAATGGCTAGCGCTCTGGCGCTCGCTGCCACGGGTGTCGTGTTCGAGTCTCGGCGGTGCCATGGATGTTTGTAGTGGTTCGGAATCCACTTTAAGCCGTAGATCCCGGTCCAATAGGATCGTAGAGCTTTGCGGGGGCATTGTTACTCCGCGTCCGTGGCTTATTTTCAAGTGACACGCGCCCCCTGGGTAATGCAAAGTGAGTAACGTCTGTGCAGCGCCTGCCTCAAGGCATCCAAGACCAAGCTGTCTAAGTGTTTGCCAGCTGCATTAGAAAAAAAAAAGAATAAGTGTCTGAAGTGACAGACATGTAGCAGATGCAACATTATCCATGGTGCAGCAGCGGACGTTTGCTGCATTGCACCTATTTGTACCCTCCTTCCCCTCAGTTTTGTAATCCTATGCTTCTGGTCTAAAGTAAGGAATTTCTGACCTACGTGCCGTTTCCTTTATAAACACAGTAGCTTTCGGTTTCAAATCAAAGTCAGTTTCAAACCCGATGAAATTCAATTGCATTGCTTATGGGGATTCGAACCGAGCACGGTCAATTCAGAAATTCATAGCGCTTCCAAATTCAATTCCAATCCAAAATAAAATTAAATAGTAAATAAAAAATAAAAATTGACTAAAAATTTAAAATAGATTTTATATATATGTACATATGTATTTTATACACACATATATATATATACATATTATATACATATATAAATACACAGTCCAGTCACATTAATGTGACCACCACCTACTTTCGACGTCAACGTGGAATAACCCATCACAAAAGACAGGTGGCAGCACATTGCAGTGGAGTGTATATAAAGGATATCCTTGGGCATCAGAAAGCATTTCAATCGTTAATTACCTTGATCGATTTGCAATCGGTCCGCTCTGCCAAAGGTGGTTATTCTGGCTTTTGACAGGTGGTCACATTAATGTGACTGGACTGTATATATATATATATATATATAAATAACCACTTGTCACAATGAGCTCACATTTTAACTGAAGATACTTGAAGAAGCGGGAAATGGTACGGCATCAAAAGAAGTTCCAAATTGTATTCATAGATGACGCTGTAAGCGGTATAAAAAAAGTGAATCCGGCTGCCAGTGATACTTTGAATCGAAATTGCAACATTAAACCAACTGTAGTATTCGATGTGCTTGATTGTTTCGGTTTTTTGACGGAAAAAATGACTTCCAAGTCATTCAACAGTTGTGACACTGTTAGTGGAAAGACCATCCACCACGGCATACCAAATGGGATAGGAAAAATCGATGGAACCTTTTTTGATGTCATACCATTCCCCCTATCTTCAAGTATCTACAATTCAAATATGAACTCATTGTAACGAGTGGTTTTTTTTTACAACATTTTAAAAGTGGGACTTTAATTATAATCCCCCTGTATTAGGGATTGCAATATCGGACCAAAAGTTCACTACCGGTATTCGGTATTTTTTAGATCTGAATACCGGGATACCGGTTTTAATACCGGTAGTAGAAATGTCTTGGGTGCTTTTATTTGGGTCATTTATTTATAATTTCATCCAAATTATCTTTTTTTTTTTTAATATTCTAACATCTTTGATGGCTTGGGCTTAGAAACTGTGCTTGAGTTTGTATCATCATCGCAATTAGATTCTTTTCCCTTGAACAAATTAGCACATATAGTACATATTTTTCGTTTTGAAATGTGTATGGAGCCCGCTTGTATTTTCTCCATTCACTCTTGAACAATTTTTACATTGTGCCACCATATTCTTTTCATCATATAAATAATGTATCGAAGTATTATAAACCGACCGTAATAAACCGAAGTATTATCAACTGATTTTTTATGTTCTTTAAAGTTATTCTTATTCATTATTATGGAGTATTATTTATATAATAAATCTGAAAAATATTTTGAACTCTAAAGTATGATATACAAATACAATGTGAATAACAAACTCAGTTAAAAAATTTAAAAAAAAAAAACCAATTAAAAAAATATCGAAATATTACACACTTTCTTCACAACTACAACCTTGTTTTCACAGGTAAGAATTTCTAGTTTTCAGATAAGAATTCTGAATAAGAATTCATAGATAAGAATAAGAATTTCACTGATAAGAATTCTAAATTTCTAGTAAATACCGAAAAAACAGTATTTAAAATTGTGAATACCGGTATTACAAAAAAATTGTACAAATGGCTCAAAATACCGGTATTAGGTATCCCGGTATTGCAATCCCTATCCTGTATATATACATAATATATATAGACAGGGGCCTGAATGATCGAGTGGCTAGCGCTCGGTACCACAGGTTTCGGGTTCGAGTCACACCGGTGCCATGGATGTTTATAGTGGTTCGGAATCCACTTTAAACCGTAGGTCCCGGTCTAATAGGATCGTAGAGCATTGCGGGGGCCTTGTTACTCCGCGTCCGTGGCTTATCTTCAAGTTACACGCGCCCCCTGGGTGATGCAAAGTGAGTAACGTCTTTGCAGCACTTGCCTTACGGCATCGAAGACCAAGCTGTCTAAGTGCCAGCTGCATTAGAAAGAAAAAAGTATATATATAGACAGATAGATAGATATTTATAACGGGAAATAGCATTATATGAAGTGTCAATCCCTTTTAATAAGAAACCCTTGATCACCTTGAACTGTTATGGTGCCAAAAGTCAACTAAATAGAAAGTTTCTCGTCTTTAAGAATCATTTCGAACATTTTTCGAAACTCTTTCTGCACCCAATCGCCTTCCTGTCTCTCTGTGCATTCCTACATCCATAAATATTCAACCAGAGAGCGCAAATGTAGGAAGCGACGGAGGCATCCGGGGTTTTCTCACCCCCGGGACGTCCGAGTAGGGAGGGAGAGGGGGGTTGCTTCGGAAGTGGGCGTTCGAAAAAGGTGTGTGGGAAGCCCTGATTAACAAAAATTCCTCGAAGGGGTTCCAATTAAGTGTGAAGGACCCCCTCCAAGTTCGAGGTTCTAATGAGCGACTTATTACTTCATCACTGGGGTGGGGACAGGAAATCGTTTGGTGGGGTGTCGCTAAGGGTGGAGGAAATGAGGATCGTCTGCCATTAAAGAGTGGAGATCGCAGGTAGGTGCTGGTTTAAATAGGTAAATAGGGTACGGAATATTTGAGAGCGTTTAATTAAAAAAAATTAATCGCTCCACACTTATGATGCCAAGTACATGAAATTTGTATTGGCATCATAAATATCAAGCTGTTCATGTAACAGATGTGTATTGCATTATCTGGTTATAAAAATTGTTAAAAATATGCTGGAAAATTAGAGATAATTTCTAAGATTTTCTGAAATAGAAGCAATGGATTAAAACAAACCCAGAAGTACATACTATAATCTATAAATATTGGAGACTAAGTTTGTTTAATTTATTTAATTTACTAAACGTAACCTTGTAATTTCAGAGCTATTTGACAATAGTCAATAACATTATATATATATATATATATATATATATATATATATATATAATGATGCTATATAAATTAAGATGTGATTTCTTTAGGCAAAATAATAAAAACTTCAACAAAAAAAAAATCAAATTTAACAATTTAGATTTAAAAAAAAAATTATTATTATTATTCATTCACAGCTCTATGATGGACCAAGGCTATTTGCCTACTAGCAGATTTTGAGGCAGGAGATGTTGTCTTTTTGGGGTAGGAGTATCAGCGCTACGCCTAACTTTCTACAGTCATATTAGACCATGTGGCCTGAATGGTTGAGTGTCTACCGCTCTTGCGCTCGGTGCCATAGGTTTCGGGTTCGAGTCCCGACGATGCTATGGGTGTTTGCAGTGGTTCGGAATACACTTTAAACAGTAGGTCCTGACATTAGAGAGGTTTTGCATAGCGGAAGCCACCCGCTTTCACTTTTCCCGCTATTTGGCGCATGATACCACTGCGCATGCGCTAATCAGAAACGGTCATTTAACGGGAAGCTTAAAATGAGTTTTTGCATAGCGTCCGCTTTCACTTTTCCATTAAATTAAAACAGCGCCAAAACAAAATCTGGAATACGAGGAGCTGAGTGATGATATAGAAGTGCAAATACCCAGTTCTCGATAAGAAAGATTTAACAAATGTAGATTTTAATCATTTTTGTCAGAGAACATTTATTTTTTTATTTATTATATATTTTTAATACAAAAAAATTGCAAAATGTATTACATATATGCTTATGCTCCACTTGATAATTGCTATTAATCTTTATGTGACAATCAGGCAACACGAAATGGTAAAAGAAATGAAGTATAAAAACATGCAAAGAATAAAAAAAAAAAAAAATGTAAAAAGAAGAACGTTTCTATTTGCAGCTGCTTTGTTATGACTAGCATTGTGGTTTTTGTTTCAATTTAAACATCTGCTTTTCTCTCCATCTAAAACATCTATTCATTTCGAATAAAGATAGTGCGGAAATGAAAGGTTGATTAAAGTTAATTATTCCCTGAAAATATATACTAAAAAAAAATATATTACCTTTAGACGTAAGTAATAATTTAAATAATGTAATTTTAAATAACGCAATTAAATGTATATACATGTTTACTTAATTACTAAAATTCTAATAATTGCTTATTTTAAATTTTGAAAAAATTCTCTGCCATGTTTATGCTAATGAAAAATATATTATGCAGATATTTTCAAATTAACTATCTGTTTTTTAGATATTTCAGTTATTTTTCTTTCCTATTTTTTGTAATTCAAAAGGTTATTTCAAATTGATAACCTGTACCTGTAATTTGTACTTGTTAAAATGCTGCATATTTTAGATTCAGATATATATTTAGTAATGTAATATGTTTGTTTAAATTATTAAAAGTATTGCAATTGTAATTGTTTTTAAATACATTTTTTTAATTAAAATATAATATTAAAATAAAATTGTGTTTCTGTTTTTATGAAACAAGACTATTATATACAGATGTTTAGTGGTTTCATTGGTAGTGAGCTTTTACAGGATAATTGTACAAAATCTAAACTACATCATTAACAAAAGTGAATTAAAAATTCATTCTTTCTAAATTTCTTATAAAGCATTTGCTCATTGAAGATTATACATATAACAATTAAAAAAAACAGTAATAATAAATGTAAATTTAAAATTTTACTTAAAAATTGGTAAACATAATTTGTTTTGATTAGAAACAAATGTGCTATGAATGAACACGACTAATTTTAATGTTACTTTATTTTTCATATGTCTAATTTTAAGAATATATATTATAAATTTATATTAATTTAAAACAAACAAACAAAGTAATTTATTATTTAAAAGTATATTAAAAAGCTATTTGCTATAAATAATTTGTTTTAATTGTTAAAATTCTGATATTAAAATATTTTTTAATTTTATAACTCTTTTATTTTTATGCTAATTAAAAGTACTATAGAAATATTTTCCATTTATTAACCTGCTTCTGTTGGTAGTTTAATTTTCTATTCCTGTTTTGAATTTCATATCATTATTTAAGAAATAATTTGTAAATTATATTTGTTACTATGAAAAAATTAGCATTTTTAATAGTATAATATTTAAAAAAAGGGTGCGTAGAAGATCTACCTCCCCGTGGTGCACCTGGCATTATTGTTAGATTAATGAACTCTGTTTCAGCATGTTTTGTTGTATTACTTGTTGTTGTTGTATGTTGCATATATTTTTTTTCGTTGTTCTTTTTTTGCTGTAACTGTTCATAATCTGCCATTGGAAATAAAAAAATATTTAAAAAAAAATAAATAAATAAACTATATATAAAATATATCCATTTTGTGCCCTCCTGTTTTAACTTGATTATATTAGTATGGATTTATTTTTCTGAATAGAACTTTTTATATTTTGAATTGAGTTTTATAATAAATTGAAAATATACACAGATAAACTAATGTACTATTAAATAAGTGCTAAATAAATTTGCTTGTTTATTTTAAAAATTATTCTTTATTTAAGAAAACAACATATAACAAGAAATATGCTTTTATTCATTTTCATCTTTAATATTAGTTACTTTTTTAAAGATTTGATTTAATTTTATATTTGTTTGTCTTTTTTGGATTACAACTTTCTGTTTCATTTCTTATAATTTTTCTCTTTTTGTGGGGACTTTTTGTAATGGTATAAGAGTTAATAATTTTTAACTTCTTTAAAAATCTTTCTGCTGTCTGCAAATTAAAAGTAAGTAGTAATATATAACTGAATCATTACAATTTTCTTTTTTTTTCTTGCATGCTTCATGCTTCATGTGAAATTATTAATTTATTTTATACACCTTTATAATAAATTGTAAGAGTAAATAAACTTACTATATTGTTTCTTAATAAATTTGTTTGCTTTGTTAGAACATTTTTCTTTATTTAAGGAAATGGCATATTGTAGGAATCAATTTTAACATTTTCATCATAATTATGTAAAGATTTTCACAAATTTTACTAATCTGTTTTTTAAAGTATGTCATGAATTAAAAAATAAAATTAAAATTAATTAAATTTACAATTAATTCAGGTTTCTTAAATCTCTTTCATAGTTGTTATACATTACAAGAAATGTTCATTTAAAAAATATTGCTTCATATATTCTGAAATATTTAAATACAAGAAACCTGCACAAAATTATATGTAAATAATAAGTAATTTAATCAAAATTTTAAAAAGTTGTACATAAATAAATCTATAAAATACATACATCTTTTTAATTAGTAATGAAATTGTTCACTAAAGACATGTCAATACAAAACAAATAGCAATCTAGTTGCTAATAAACAAATACTTTTTTTGGCAAATGATTTTTTGGTGGTACATTAGCTTATTAGTAGACTCAATCTACCATCTATGTCATGAATATGAATATGTAAACAGTGATTATATCATTTAATGTTCCATTCTGAAATTGTTATTCTCGAAGGCCTGTTAAGGAAATGTAATTTATAAAACAATCAAGTTGAGAAAAAATATTTTCTATTTGTCATTATCTTTATTATTAAAAATAGAGGAATGGGTGAATTCTCACACTCCTGTAAATTAAAAAAAATATTTTATACATCTTAAAATTTAATATACATGAATAATATAAAGGATCTTGAATTTGGAATATTATTCAGGTGGGGGGTATTCTTCTCTGGAAATTAATCTTAATGTTAAATAGATCAATATACAATAAAAAAATTAAAAACTATTCGTAATATAATTCGAATAAAACTGATGAATGAATAAGGAGTTAAACGTATTAGGCAACGTGGATTAACAGAAATTAAACACTTAATTAAAATAAATGAAATTATTTTTTAGATTAGTCTACGATCTTGTACTAGAAGAAATGTGTTTAGGTGTAATTAAAAAAACATTTTTATTTATCAGCGGAATCATCAACGAGAAAGAGCAACAAAGACACATATACGATCTTCTACGAATCACGAAAGTAAGTTTCCAGTTTATTTTTTATATTAAAAACATTCTATAATGTAGTTTAATATATAAATAATAGTATATTTTATTATATTTAATGCTAATTAATTCTAAAATTCCCATGATAATCTATTAAAGCTTAATCGATTTTCATTCATATAACATAAGTTTTGCCTATAATGATGTTTGAGTATCTATCTAACTACAAAATATATTTAAACATATGAGTGAAAATTGATTAAGTTTAAACAGATTATCATGAGGATTTTAGAATTAATCAGCATTAAATATAGTTATGTTAAGAAATTAAAACTACATTATAGAATATTTTTAATATAACAAATAAACTGGAAAACTTACTTTCGTGATTCGTAGATCGTAATGTGTGTTCGTTGCATCATCGTTGATGAGTCAGCTGATTAGTAAAAAAAAAGTATTTTTATTTAAGATTAATTGCTCGTACATTTCACATTTTTTCTTTGTACAAGATCCTAGACTAATCTAAAAAATATTTTAATTTATTTAAATGAAGTCTATAGCGTTTAATTTCTGCTTTCCGTGTTTCACAGTTAGTCAACTCCTCATCTATTCATCAGTTGTCAGCCATCTTTGTTTATTAGAAATGCTTTCAACTACTTTCAAATCGCATGCGCAGTAGTGCAATATTACAGATAAGCATGCGCAATAGTAAAATGTTTCCTATGAGCATGCGCGCTAGGGAGAAAAAGCTAACGGACGTCCAACGGTAACTAACATACGGTATGCAAAAACTCTCTATTATCTGACTATAAGAGAGTCACTCAGCCCAATCAGACTTCTCAATCACATCATTCCCAAACTGTATAGGGGCGTAAATTGCTCTAGGCACAGTGGTGTGGTGTAGTAGTAATCATATTAGATCGGCACCTATTCGGCACCTTCGAGTGAATTGCCAGCCACTACAAACATCCATAGCACCGCCGGGATCCGAATCCGAAAACTGTGCCGCCGAGAACCAGAGCGCTAGTCACTCGGCTATCAGGTCCTTAAAAAAAGTATTATTTCCACTTAATTTTTTAACTTATAAGTCAGTAAGGGACTTTAATGCTTCTGCATTACTTTTTTGTTTAATCTTTCTATTAGATCACAATTTTATGCTGAGTAGTATGCTCTATAAATATTTTTAAATTATCATTTTATTATTTAACTATAAATTCTAGGTACAAAAATTAAAAAGATTTTAAATAAAATATATAGAATTGAAAATTAATTTTTTATTATTCATACTTATTGTTGAATGAAATTTTAATCATTAAAAAAATTATTCCATGGTTACTGTGATTTTCGGTCTAAAGAACACCAGTTGCCACTACGTTGTACATTAATTAAATTCAAAATAAAAAATTATATTTAAATGATTTTTATAAGATGATTTTCAACTAAATGTTAATATCATTTTTTTAAAAGTAAGACTTGTTCTTTGATAAAAATCTAAGGAAAATAATGAAGAGAAATTTAAATGTAAGAAAACAAATATGCACCATTTTTTGTTACTCATGCTGAATATAATTTCCAGTTAAAAAAACAATTTATTACCCCCATTATATTTTTTAAAATAAGAAAATTAACATTAAATAACATAAAAAAAGAAAATTATATTTTTAAGAATTCATTCGAAAAATCTCAAAATTATGTGCGAAAAACGTTTTTATTGAATTAAAGAAATAAGATGTTTATAACGTCTGGAGTTTTTCAGCCTTGAACGTTTTTGGATATACGAATAAAATTGTTTATTAAACCCAATTTAAAAAACTAACGAGCTAAAAAGTCGAATTACAGTGACCATTAAGTGTTGCTATTATTTTTTTTTTTACACCTTGAATGTCTTTGGATATTTTTTTACGGAGAAAATTGTTATTAACCCCAATTTATACAACTAATAAATTGAAATGTCAAATTACAGCGACCATCAAGCATTATTATTATTATTATTATTATTTTTACACCTTGAACGCTTTTGGAAATTTTTTTACTGTGATATACGAATAAAATTGATTATTAATCCCAATTAATAAAACTAACGAATTAAAAAGTCGAATTACGGCGACCATTAAGCATTATTATTATTATTATTTTCCTTCTTGAACGATTTTGAACATTTTTACGGGGATATACGAATAAAAGTACTTATTAATCCCAATTTTTTCAAAGTAAGAACAAAAAAGTCGAATTACAGCGACCATTAGGAATTTTCTTTAACGCATTGAACGCTTTTTGACATTTTTTATAGGGATTTACGAATAAAATTTTTTATTAATCCCAATTTATAAGACTAACGAGCTAAAAATTCGCATTACAGTGGCCATTAAGTATTTTTTAAACACCTTGAACCTTTTTTGGACATTTTTTACGAGGATATACGAATAAAATTATTTATTAATCCCAATTTATAAAACTAACGATCTAAAAAGTCGAATTATTACGGCCATTAAACATTATTATTATTATGTTTTTTACATCTTGAACGCTTTTGGAAATTTTTTTTACGAAGATATACGAATAAAATTGATTAGTAGTCACAATTGCTGTAATTCAACAACTTTATCAGAATTTTGTCTAGTACAGATTGTTTAATACATTAAAAGCACTCTCGGTTCTTTTATTAAATTAAACAATAGGTATAAATAAGTATTAGTAGTATAATTAATATTAGTAGAATAATTGATCATACCGAATCGATAAGAGACTTCTTATCAGATCATATGACGACATGGAGAACCGACAGTTTTCATGTACAGGGCTGTAATACAACAACTTTCTCAGAATTTCGTCTAGTACAGATTATTTAATTCATTAAAAGCACTTTCGGTTCTTTTATTGAATTAAACAATAGGTATAAATAAGTATTAGTAGTATAATTAATATTAGTAGAATAATTAATCATATCGAATCGATAAGAGACTTCTTATCAGATCATATGACGACATGGAGAACCGACAGTTTTCATGTACAGGGCTGTAATACAACAACTTTCTCAGAATTTCGTCTAGTACAGATTATTTAATTCATTAAAAGCACTTTCGGTTCTTTTATTGAATTAAACAATAGGTATAAATAAGTATTAGTAGTATAATTAATATTAGTAGAATAATTAATCATACCGAATCGATAAGAGACTTCTTATCAGATCATATGACGACATGGAGAACCGACAGTTTTCATGTACAGGACTGTAATACAACTTTCTCAGAATTTCGTCTAGTACAGATTATTTAATTCATTAAAAGCACTTTCGGTTCTTTTATTGAATTAAACAATAGGTATAAATAAGTATTAGTAGTATAATTAATATTAGTAGAATAATTAATCATACCGAATCGATAAGAGACTTCTTATCAGATCATATGACGACATGGAGAACCGACAGTTTTCATGTACAGGACTGTAATACAACTTTTTCAGAATTTCGTCTAGTACAGATTATTTAATTCATTAAAAGCACTTTCGGTTCTTTTATTGAATTAAACAATAGGTATAAATAAGTATTAGTAGTATAATTAATATTAGTAGAATAATTGATCATACCGAATCGATAAGAGACTTCTTGTCAGATCATATGACGACATGGAGAACCGACAGTTTTCATGTACAGGACTGTAATACAACTTTCTCAGAATTTCGTCTAGTACAGATTATTTAATTCATTAAAAGCACTTTCGGTTCTTTTATTGAATTAAACAATAGGTATAAATAAGTATTAGTAGTATAATTAATATTAGTAGAATAATTGATCATACCGAATCGATAAGAGACTTCTTGTCAGATCATATGACGACATGGAGAACCGACAGTTTTCATGTACAGGGCTGTAATACAACAACTTTCTCAGAATTTCGTCTAGTACATATTGTTTAATTCAATAAACGGATTTTCAGTACTTTTATCGAATTAAACAATAGGTACTAAATAGTATTACACTATCTTATATTATTTGAAATAAATAAATTTTTTTATACAAATTCCATTTTTCAAATTTTACAAATTTCAATTTCAAATTTCCTTTTTTATGTTAATATATACAATACATATATCACACGAATATCAAAAATTTATGTAAAAAGAACTTTAAAAATCACGTTTATATGTGATTTGTAAAGTTATTCATTTTGCATAAATTTTTGATTTTGCTATGAAATTATTCAAATAATAATTGATATCAAAGATACTATTTGCATTATCGATTGCTTAACGTATATTTTCTCCACATGATATACAAATGCTTTACAATATACGTTGAAAAGTTGAAGTGAGCAGTGTATATATATATCGCATCATAAAATAAAAATAACTGAAATATGATTCCGTCGAAGATTTGTGCTAGAGATATTTAAATTTTTTAAAAGTTATACTTCTCAAGTGCTTCCCATCAGTTTTCTGAGAAAAAAAAAAAAAAAAATCTAATTTAAATATTTAAAATAAAAAGAAAGATTAATTAAAAGAAAAGAAAAATTAAATTTATAACTCGGGTACATATTACGGAAAATTACTTAAACAATGATTTCACATAAATTAAATTAAGATTTGAATTGAAAAAATCTTTTTAATTAAACTTCTATAATTATCGATATCTTTCAGATTTTATCCGATATAAAAATATTTTTAATAAGCAATAGTAAAATAGCAAGTGGTGTGATGATGTTATGTGCTGCCATCTAGTGGACTCTGAATTGTTCATTTCTTATTCTTTTATATCAAATAAAAATTTATTTTTGAAGTCAATGAAGATTTAAAAGAAATTAAATTATTAAGAAATTTTTAGACTTCTGGTATCACTGAAACACGGATAGACGTAACATTTAATCAGGTGAAATTATTTCCTTTAAATTAGTGTCTTGCTACCGTAGAAAAAAAAATGTCTAATTATTTCAGAATCTTGGAATTTTATTATTTAAAATTATCATCAGATTATGCATTTTTTAATTATTACGCTTAAATTTTTAAAATTCTTATTACATCGTTTCACTAAATATATTTTATTTTGTTTCAACTTCGTTGATAGTAATGCTAAATTACATGAGATGTTGCCAAAAGTTAATGAAACAATTTAAAAAGCATTTTAAAACGATCAATTAAATGAAAAATATTTGTCTTAATATATTTTTGTTGAATTATGATAAAAATATGCTAGAGAAGTAAAGTAAGAAACAAAACATGTTAGAGCAGAAGTAAACCAATAATAAAAATGGAGTTTTAAAAAATAAACTGTATCAAATTTTCTTTTCCATTAATCTTTAAAAAATAAATGTTATTTCAATGAACAATTTGTTTTTGTCCTCCAAGGTAACAAAAATAACTTCTGTTATATTTTGATGCTAATTTTTGTTATATATCATTTATAGTTTTATTATTGAGCTTATCATTATTTTTCTGATAAAAAAAAAAAATATTCTGGCTTAGAAAAGATGAATGTTCTAATCTGCTGGAGCACAGCTTTCAAAAACTAAGATAGTCAATGATGATTTTAAAAACTTGTTGAGCGTTTGCTATTGAGCTATTTGTTGAAGAATTTCCAGATTTTCTCGCATATCAAAATCAAATGAGGAACAGTTACCTTCAAAAGCCTTCCTTCTATTAAATATAATAAAAGAGTTAGAAAATCTTTATTTAATTAAAATTATTATTAATTATAATAATTTTTAGTATAATTGTGAGATATACAATTTAAATTATGATTTTAAAATGGAATTCGGAGAAATTTACAGTATCTTATAGGGAATTGCAATAAAAAATAGTAAATAAATAATTCAATAGATGGCAGCACAAATCAATATAAAACAAGTCTTTTACACAGGGAAAAAGAAAGAAAGAAAGGAAAAAAGACAAGCGTAGATAATAGACAAGAAAGTAGAGAGAGAGTAAAAAAAAATTTTTTTTTTCTTGCAAACAGTCAATACATTACAAGAACGTTAATTTGATGCATTTTAAAATTGTCTGATGAAAAAATCATTCAAGCTTAACAAAGATAAATTTTTTAATCCACTAGAGGTATCTTTGCAATCACAGCTTTCAAAAACAAAGATAGTTGCTCATAATTATATAAGCGTATTGAGAATTTCCAGGTTTTTTCTCATTTCCCAAGTAAATGAGAGGTTGCTACCTCCAAAAGTCTTACTTCGTACTTCGTGCAACCTTTCTCTTCAATAAATAAAATAAAAGAGTTTGAAAACTATTATTTAATTATTAAACATAAATTTTTTTACTATTTAACAGATATAGAATTAAAATTATGATTTCAAAATGGAACTCAGGGAAATTTGCAATATCTTGAGAGGAATTGTAATAAACAATAGTAAATAAATAATTCGATAGATGGCAGCACAAATCAATTAATATAAAATTCTTTTTGCAAAAAAAAAAAAAAAAAAAAAAAAAAAAAAAAAAAAAAAGGTGTAGAATAGAAGAAGCAAAAATATTGTTTTCCCAACAAACAGTCAATACATTAAAAAAATGTTAGTTTGCTGCATTTTAAAATTGTTTACAGTTACTGGTATTTTACTTGGTTCATTTCAAATATTTTTCGGATATTTTGGATTACACATCAAAATGTTTTCGGATGTTATGAAAAATATTATTTTGATGCTTTGTAATTATTATTAATGAAATATTAATTCAACTTTTCGCATGAAAATCAGAAAAGTAAAGAAAAGTTTTGGCCATTTCATTGGATAAGTGAAATAAAGATGATTATTGGAATCAAACTTGTTATACCATTTGGAACATCACTTTGAATAAACATCTGTATGTACACTAGATGGCAGCACGACACGAGTTGATGTTACAATGCTGTCTTTTTATTTATTTATTTATTTATTCTTTAAACTTTTCTTACACATGAAGAGAGAGGTTTCAGTTTGAAGGATATATTTAAATTTCAATAACATTATTTTAATTTATGAAATCGGGGTTCGAATAATATAAATAATAATAATAATATGAAATTCAAATTATTATTATTACTATTGCTTTATAATTTAAATTATAAATCAATTTTCTATATAACTTTATAAAAATTTTCTTTTTTACAATAAATAGAAAAAAAGTTATATAAAATTGTAATTTTTAAAGATTTGAAATATTTTCAACTGTTAAATTGAGCAAATTGCATTTTAAATATTATTACTAATGTTTCCATTACTTGGTGAACTAGTATTTATTGGAGCGATTTTTAATTTTTTTTTGAAGTCAGACGGACACCTTTATCTTTCAAGCGAACTATATTACACTTAATTATCCTATGCAGAAAAGCTTTCTCAAAGAGGCTAAACTGTCGAACATTTATACTACTGGGCCCAAAAAGTAAGACCAATTATTTATTTATTTTTTAAAAAACTCTTTATTTATTCCTCCAAATTTATTTCATCGACTTCAAAGTAATCCCCTCCGGACACGATGCGCTTATGCCAACTTTTTTTCCAATCCTCAACGCATGCTGAAAAGTCATCGGCAGGGATGGCATTCAAAGCGCGCGGCGATTCACGTTGAATCTCTTCAATCGACTCAAAACGGTGTCCCCGGAGTGATCTTTCGAGTATAGGGAATAGCCAGGAGTCGAACGGTGTGAATACGGTGGTTGTGGAACGATATGGGTTTCATTTTTGGCGAAAAAGTCAGGAAGAATCAATGCAGTGTGAGCTGGTGTGTTTTCGGTAAACATCTGGTGTGTGCTCGGTGTGTTTCGCATTCAGTGTTTTCGGTAAAAATCGAGATTTGACGCGTTTGAGGCTCAAAATGGAATTAATCGATCCTTTTGAAATTCCAACGTCATTAGCAAGGTCTCTAATTGTAAATCGACAGTTTGCAAGCACCAAATCTATAATTTTTTTGACGTGAGCTTCGTCGGTTGAGGTTGGCGGTCGACCAAAGGGCTCTTCGTCTTCGACGCGTTCTCTGCCTTCTTTGAACTATTTATACCACTTCTAAACATTTCTTTCCGATATAGGAATGCTCACCGAATGCCTTCTGCTACATTCTATACGTTTCCGCAAACAAAATTGAATGCAAATTCTTTGCTCAATTAATTCAGACATTTCAAAAATCTCCGGAATCAGTTTTAACATCTCACAAAGCCAGGCGTAAATGAAACACTAATGAATATTTTGTTGTCAAATTTCATACAGATGTCAAGGGCAGTGCCAGAAATTTAAAAAAGGAGCAAAATTTGATATTCTATTAATTTTAGTTTTAAATTGAAAATTGGTCTTACTTTTTGGAGACAGTAGTACACTCTATTACAATCCTATCCAATTTTTCAGCATTTCTGAAAGCAGTAATTGCATGCGAGTGCTTTGGCACAAAGATCAGTTGCGGCTGACATACTTAAATTTCTAATAATGCATTTAAAGGAAAGCGATTATGATTACCCCTAAAATCGATTAAGATTATGCATTCTATGAACTCTGGCTTAAACTAGCATTATTGGCAGAACGGGAGACTAAATATCAACATAACCAATAAATTAAAATATAGGAAAAAGCTAAGTAATCACCAAATATGTAAAAATGAAAATAATAAGATCGTATCAAGATGGTTGAAAAATGACTAAGATAATTAAACTTATGCATATCCATTAAATTCTTTACTTGTTTTTTTAAATATGCAGTAGAACCTCTGTATGTCTATTTTCAAGAGAGACGCCAAATTATTCGAGTTATATGGTTTTCGACTTACGCGGATTTTGCAAGGAAATATTCGACTTGCAGAGATCTATATTCTTTATCACTTATTTTGAGTTAGAGAGGTAAAATAAATAAAAATTAAAGTTACAGAGGTAATAAACATGTTTATTTGCAACTTAAAAGTTACATTATGTACTACAATAAAAAATTAAAATAATTCCGAAAGAACCTTAAAATTAAAAATATTATGTATTAAAAAAATCAGTTATTATTATTTATTTATTATTTATTTTGCTTTAGACAATTCTATCGTTCTCTATCTATATCTAAGCTATAAAGCGCAAAAATTTTTTTTTCTAACGAGCTGCTATTTCATAGAATTGGTTATTCTATTTACTATATAATCATACATTGTTTTTAAGAAACAATGACGTGCATTGTCGGCAAATCCTTAAAATCGGTAACTTATTTTTCTTCGAGCTACAGAGGTAATTAGTTTAAAATGATCGAGTTATAAAGGTTGTAAAAAAGATAGTAAAATCAAACATTGCTAATGTTCGAGATAGAGAGATCCAATTTTTTTTTCGAGTTACGGAGGGAAAATATATACCAAAATGGCTTGTGGGGATTGACTAATTATTTCGACTTATAGAGGGTTGAATTTCGAATAATAGGGGTTTTGGGGCTTTAAGGCAAGGGAGCAAAAAAAATTTCGAGTTGTGGAGGTTTTCGACTTATCGAGGTTCGACTTAAAGAGATTCTACTGTAGTTATTTTTAAATGTAGTTTAATGCTTATTATAATTTATAATATATAATAAAACTTTCAACCTAAGAAAATTTTAAAGATTGCGTATAAATGTTGCATTTAAAAAGAAGAAATATAAAGATATTCACTAATGCCTATTATTAGGCATTAGCCTAGCTACTACATTCACTAATGCCTAATAATAGGCATTAGTGAATAACATTTAATATTTATATAAAATGTTTTTGAACCCGTAAATATTCCATGATTTTCAACACGTTTATATTTCATGTGTATTTAATAAGTATTTTTTGTAATTCTTGGAGAAATATCATTACATTTGAAATCAGAAGACTAAAAAAATTATTTGTGAAAAAGATATTGTATTTAAAAAAAATTAGAATAACATTTTTTTATCAAATAAATTAATACAAGTAATATAAAATTTTTCTTTTTTAAAGTCAATTCTTACTTTTTTTTCACAATATTGCTGAAAAGTCCTTTACAAATAAAGTTGAATTTTTCCTCTTACATCTGGCGCCATCTATTATTAGATACATGCAACTTAAATCTAAAAAAAAAACTAAAATTAATTAATTAAATTTAATGAATGAATTAATATTTGAAAAAACTGTATTAACATCAAGTGTCATTCGCTACAAGTTGAAAACAAAATGTATTTGAACTTGATTGGACGAATAAAAAAATTTTTTGTTAACGATTGAAAATTTGAACAAGATAGATATAGGGAGTGTGTGAACTCATAGTAGGAATTTAAAAAAAGGTTTAATTTTTGTCCACAAACGACAGTTGTTAGGCAAAAAGTAATATTTTATATTGTAAAAATCTTTAAAATTTTAAAAGTAAATATCTAACGAGTGTAAAGTAGATATCAAAAATAATTACATCATTAAGATTTACAAAATAGAAGGAATTGAATCACCGTCTCACGTCGTAGACAACTGACAACATTCACAAGATCCTCGCTTAATAGTCGTTTTGCATTGATTCTTTCTAATGACTCTGTTGCATTTTTTAATGCAGTTCACACTGCATTGATTCTTCATGAGTTTTTCGCCAAACCCATATCGTTCCACAATCACCGTATTTACAACGAGCGACTTCTGGCTATTCCCTAAACTCAAAAGATTACTCCGGGTACATCGTTTTGAGTCGATTGAAGAGATTCAACATGAATCGCCGCGCGCTTTGAAGACCATCCCTTTCGATGACTTTTTAGCATATAATTATTAGCATTTTTAGCTTATAATTTGTTTTTCACGTAATACTATTTAAATTATCGATAGTAATAATTTTGATTATAACTAATTTCGTAATAATTTATTTTCACTAAATATTATTTAAATTACCGATAGTAATAATTTTACATATAAACAATTTCGTAATATTTTATTTTCACTTAATATTATTTGAATTATCGATGGTAATGACTTTGTGTATAAATAATTTTGCACATTTAGTAATTTTTTTTACCTCAACCTTAATATAGAAATTATTTTTATTTATTATTGTCCAATTTAATTTAAATTATAACGTCAATTAGTGTGCAAACTCATTTTTTCACATACTATTATTTATTTATTTAAAAAATTGTTAACATAGGCAAATATTGTTTTAAATTATTTTTAAAAATCTTCAGGTGCTTATAGGAGCTTAAGAGTAACAATAAGTCAAAAACATTTATATTTAGTAAATATTCTTGGTGTTGTAATACACACTAAGGTAAAATCGCAGAATAGGGGCCGCTCGGACTTGGCGCCAAAACTATTCTTCGCCAAAGTGCGCCAACTAACGGGTTGCGATTGTAAGTGTAGTGAATTGTAAACAATACAAGAAACCTGTGTAACCACATTTGGCAAATTATTACCCATTTGGCGCCACGACAAAGTCGCCAAATCTCAACAGCCCCTATTCTGCAATTTGACCAAAACTAAAAACGATAATCTGTGCAACACATTATCACATTTTTTTTTCCCATTAAATATACTGTAAAAATAATAGCTATTTTTTTTATAAAGGCACTCTTAAAGTTAACAATTCTTAATGTTAAAATTTTATATGAATTTCAAAATTAATTAATTATCTGTAGATAATCAAACTATGATTGATGTATGAAAGAAGTCAAATTTTAAAAACTTTTAAATTGTAACAAATTCGTAAATTTTATAATTGCAACTCGAATAAAAATTTGAAATAGTATAAAATATTTCATTAACTGTAATTTGTATTTATATTACTGATTTTAAATACGTAAGTTTTTCGTTTTCGATAAAAAATATTTGTTCAAATATTTTCAATGTTAACTGAAAATATAAGCATTTCCTTTTTACTATAATACATTAAGTACCGCTATGAAATGAACGTTGAATTATAGTATACTAATCATAATTCATTAAATTTTTATGCAATTGTCTTTCTACTGTTCCTTTACATATCAATTTTTGTGAAATTGTTATGAAAAAATATGTAGTCATGAAAATTTCTTACTATAGATCTACTTTTTCTAGAACGCCAAGATCACGCTGAAGAAAGGGGAAAATAATAAGGAAACAGATAATTTCGTTACTTATAGTTCGCTACGAAACAGATAGTTTCGTTTTTATCTATTAGATTTGCATTTTGATACATTAAGCTGTATTTGCTATAGTATTTGAAATTCTAATTCTTGAGCTTTACAGCTTTCTAAATATAAAAATTATATTTTTATAAGTTCATTTTACATGGAAACGTAAATTATTCTTAATCAGAATGTGCTGGTTCATGTTTTTTTTATACTTTAAATTTATTTTATAAAAAAATTGACGAATCATTTGTTATATTAAAGCAATTAACATTTTTTTAAATCAAAAGTGTGGTATCCTGAGTGTATAACAAGTAATATATAATTTTTTTTTTTTTTTAAAGTTAATTCCTACCTTTTTTCACTATATTGCAGAAAGTCCTTTATAAATAATTTCCATTCATTTTTTTAAGATAGAAAAAATTCTCTCTCTCTCTCACACACATTAATTTATTCACGTGTTTCATTTTCCATTTTGTTTCCTCCTTGACTCAGACTAGAACCCAGAATGAAAAAATTATCAGTAAAAGAAATTTTTTTTCCAGCGATCTACACGCTTCGCCACTGACTATATTTATTCCTAAATTTATATCCTGCTAAATATCGTATATAAGAGAAATTTTTTTCTCCCATATAAAACTAAAATTAATTAATTAAATTTAATTAATGAATTAATATTTGAAAAAAACTGTATTAACATCAAGTGTCATCCCCTACAAGTTTAAAAAAAATGTATTTGAACTTGAGTGGATGAATAAAAAGTATTTTATGAACGATTGAAAATTTGAACAAGATATATAAATGTATATAAAGAAGGGCCTGAATGGCTGAGTGGCTAGCGCTCTGGCGCTCGGTACTACAGGTTTCGGGTTCGAGTCCCGGCGGTGCCATGGATGTTTGTAGTGGTTCGGAATCCACTTTAAACCGTAGGTCCCGGTCCTAAAAGGATCGTAGAGCGTTGCGGGGGCATTGTTACTCCGCGTCCGTATCTTCAAGTTACACGCGCCCCCTGGTTAATGCGAAGTGAGTAACGTCTGTGTAGCGCTTGCCTTAAGGCATCCAAGACCAAGCTGTCTAAGTGTTTGCCAGCTGCATTAGAACAAAAAAATATAAAGAAAGTGTGAACTAATAATAGGAAATGAAAAAAATGTACCAAAAGTGTGTGCAGCCTAATATAAATTTGGTTGAATTTAAACTATAAAAATGAAATTGTGTTTAAAAATCATTAAAATATTCAGCTGCTTAGTTTTCAGTAATTTAATTATTATTTTTTTTATAGTATACATATACTTGACTTTTTAAATTTTTTTTTAATGCGCTTATGGGGGTAGCAAGTAAAGTAGGAAAAAGCAACAAATAATTTGTAATTTTATGTTAAAACAGTTCGTGAGTTAAAAACTAGCGATGAACTTTGATTTTCCCAAATTAATCAACTTTGAAAGGCCTGATGGCCGAGTGTCTGGCGCTCGGTATCAAAGGTTTCGGGTCGAGTCCCGGCGGTGCCAAGGATGTTTGTAAGGGTTCGGAATGCACTTTAACCCGTAGGTCCCGGTCTAATATGTAGTAATATTAACTGTCTCTGTATTGCCAACTGGCGGCCTGGTGTTCCAGTGGTTAGCGCTCTGGCCTTTGGTATCATAGGCGTGGTACTTAGCATTCCAATATAAATTTGGTCGAATAATATATTTGGTACTATAAAATATATGTATTTGGTAAGGTATAATGTATATTTATATAAGGTATGATTATTTAATGTGTGTTTATATATATATGAGGTATATATATATTTGATATTTAGTAAAATAAATATATTTCGTTCTATAAAATTATAATAAAAAACTGAAATTTTGTTTAAAAACATTAAAATATTCAGTTACTTAAGAGATCTTTAAGTAATTTAATTTAATTTGTTTATAATATGCGTATAAATGATTTTTGTAATTTATTGTTTTGTATTTTTAATTAATATGCATATTTTTTTTCCACATAGTGAATATCTATTGACAGATATGATCTGGTGTTGCCAGTTATAATAATATCGTACATATAAGGAATATAAATATTCATTATCATATGTTTAGAACATATGATAATAAAAATATAATAAAACAACATTTAATACACTTAAATATTATTTTCAAAACATAATGTTCTAAAAATTCTATCAAATAATAGTTATTAATTATTTTGAAATATTATTTCGTAATTATCGAAATTTTCCTTTTTAATGCAACTCAACTTTCTTTAATATCGTATTTAAAATTCTAATTCTTAAGTTCTGCATCTAATATATTTGGTATTATAAAATACTAATAATATATTTGTTTTATTTAACACAGTACATGTCTATTGACAGATATGATATGATGTTGCCAAATACAATAATATCATACATATAAAAGGAATATAAACATCCCTTATCAAATATTTATAACATATAAGTATTCATATAATAAAACAAAATTTAATAAACTTAAAAATTATTTTCAAACCATAAAGTTCTAAAAATTTTATCAATTAATAATTATTAATTGATTTGAAATATTATTGTGAATTGAAATATTATATGTGATTAAATTAAAATTATTAATTAAAAAAGATGATAATTAAAAAAAATTTGGGATTTTTAATTTAAATTTTAACGTTTTTAATTTAAATTAGGATTAATTTAGGATTTTTAATTAAAAAAAATGACACGCTACTTTTATTTTTGTTCAAATTGAAATTTCATTATTTTTTAAACTCTCCATAAATTACGATTCAAAAAATGTATGCATAATGCTTAATAATTAAAATCTATTGAAAGCAACGTAAAATACGGTGAAAAAAGTGAAATAGAAATGATTAGATTACTGAAAAATCATTATTTCAAATTAGATTATTTCGAGTCATACTTACGCAATACGGTTGAATTACTGGTAGTTCAGGATGAAATGACAGTTTTTTAATAAATGCTTTTTAACTATTTCGATAATGTTTTTAACCTTGGAAGTTACGTTATCAATTGATCAGTAAGCACAATTTATTTCTCTCGTTTAAAATTGTAATGCATCATCCTGCAACTTTTGCTTTTCAATTAAAAATAAAATTACAGTTGTTTTGTGCTGAAAATGGCCGGGAGAATGATTTGAAATTTAAATAGTGATGCGGAACAAAGCCTTCCATTTTCATTCAAGGTTTTTTTTTTTTTTTTTCTTCTAATGCAGATGGCAAACACTTAGACACCTGGTCTTGGAGGCCTTAAGGCAAGCGTTACTCACTTTGCACTACCCAGGGGGCGCGTGTAACTTGAAGATAAGCCACGGACGCGTAGCAACAATGCCCCCGCAACGCTCTACGATCATATTCGACCGGGACCTACGGTTTAAAGTGGATTCCGAACCACTACAACATCCATGCCACCGCCGGGACTGGAAACCGAACCCTGTGGTACCGAGCGCCAGAGCGCTAGCCACTCGGCCCTTCAGGCCTATTTTCATTCAAGGTATGGGAACAATAAATTCGATGGACTAGAAAGACTTGTTATATTAGGAGGATAGCGTAGGTTATATGCGTTCAGTGGATATCCTAGACCAGAGGTCTCCAAACTTTCCAGCCTTAGGGCCTGTGCTTACTCCAATAAGTACCAAGGGCCAAAACTGTTTTAATTCTTCTGCCATTATCTATAATTTCCAGTTAGTTGTTAAGCTTAAGTTAAATTTTCTGCGTATTATGCTTGTCATTAAGCTTTACCTAGCAAGTCAATAAAACCGAGTTATTATCATTCTGTGTTTTTTTTTATCCGACTTATTACAGTAACAATAAGCTATTAGCTGTCGCGGGCCGGATGGATGACACTGGCGGGCCGTAGTTTGGAGACCCCTGGCGCAGAGTGCATGTTATAAAGAGGAAGTTTGCGCACTTCCCCTATGTCACTTGGAGCTTGTACCATTTTTTTTTCTCACGGGAAGAGTTTTGGCATTTCATTCCCAGGAGAGAGGAATGTATATTCTTTGATAAGCTGTCACTACGACTATCGTTGTTTCTTTCTATCGGTGGTTCTATTTTTCTTATTAGCCGCAGCTTTCTAGTGGTTCGAGAAGTATTGATCAATCCATACAAACATTTATGGAATCTTCATTTATTTACAAGCAATATTTGCAAAGATATACAGTGTTGATGGTAACAGTTCAAAGGCAAAAGCTCAACTGGAAGAAAAATGTTCTTTTTAGAATAACACAACTCGTTTCCACAGCAACAGCTGGTCTCCACGGCAACAGCCCGTTTCCACAGCTACCAACAGCCCGTTTCCACGGCAACCAACAGCCCGTTTCCCCGTCAACAGCGCAATTCTGAATCGGTTCCAAACGATTTCTATAAAACTATCACGTGACGCTGCGTAGCTCGAACTAAAGCATAAAAATTCCAACACAAACATATAATACAACCCCTCACTCAACTTTCACAGCAGACAAGCAGTATTGTGTATATTACATGTACTTGGTGTTTTGAGAACAACAATGCGAACAACTTGTCACTCAAATCTGATAGCAGATATTCGGCATCATGCATAATGAGACTCATGCGATTAGCGAATATTATAAAAACTGTTGTAGTGTTGTCGGTTTGTTTTTGCAGCTGGATTTAACGGGATGTGGTCGGTTTGAGACACAGGTTTGAGAACACATAGACACGACACATAAATAATTAACACATTTAAAGATATATACTTATACATTCGTCGAAGGATTCCACTTCTAAACCAAAAATAAAGATATTTTGTCTAGGTCTGCCTTTTTTTATTTTAAACGTTTTTTTATTATTAAACGTATATTTTGTCTTATTTTTATTATTAAACGTTTCTCGACGATTGCCCTGTACTTCCTCTCGGGTGAGAATCTCGATGCCTACTGAGAATTTCTCCTGAACGCCGTAAGGGGAGCTCTTGCAGTAAGCAGGAGGACGCATTTTCATTACAGATATTACTATCTACACTAATTATGCTGTACAAATGAAAGCTTTTATATAATTAAAAGTGCGCTCTGGCGATAGGTAGTGCACGTTTCGGGTTCGAGTCCCGATTGGGCCATGGATGTTTGTAATGGTTCGGAATCCACTTTAAACCGTAGGTAACGGTCTAACATGATCGTAGAGCGTTGCGGGGTTATTGTTAGTCCACTTCCGTAGCTTATCTTCCAGCTGCATCAGAAAAAAAAAAAAAATTCAATTAAAAATGAGTTATTCTGATCACGAATAAAATAAAAAAAAGGAAAGGATTTTTATAAAAAATGAGCATCTCAAGTATATCATTCTGAAAGTACTATAAATATATATATTTTTTGTTCTAATGCAGCTGGCAAACACTTAGACAACTGTCTTTGATGTCTTAAGGCAAACACTGCACAATGTTACTCACTTTGCATTACTCAGGGGGTGCGTGAAACTTGAAGATTAGCCACAGACGTGGAGTAACAATGTCTCCGCCACACTCTACGATCTTATTAGACCGGGGCCTACGGTTTAAAGTGGATTCCGAACCACTACAAACATCCATGGCACCGCCGAGAGTCGAACCCGAAACCTGTGGTACCGAACGCTAGCCACTCAGGCCCCAGTATTACAAATATAAATTTCTTATTTTGCATACAATAGTGAAATACATGCAGAATTGCATGAAAAAGGAAAATTGTGTTTCGATTACTATTCACTATAAATTCATACTGAAATAAATAAAAAGATAGGCAATTAACATAGTAATAAGCAACAAATAATTTGTAATTTTACGTTAAAAGAGTTTGTGAATTAAAAACAAGCGATAAACTTTGAAATCGAAATTGATTAACTTTGATTTTTCCAATTTGTAGAAATACTTAGAATTTTTTTTATGTTGGTTAATCAAAAACGATCAATAATATTTCATAAAAAATTAAAAAAGGTTTATACTAGCCCTCAGAAAAGTAAAATGACTTATTGGTGTGTTTCAAAACCTGACAGCTCAAAATTGTTGAATTAACTAATCGATAACTATTTTTTTAAAACCCTAACTGATCAAAATTAAAATTATCACCTGATATTTATATCAGGAAAATTTTTCACCCAATTGATTAGTCAAAATTATGAACATTAATTTGTAATTATCACATAAGCAGAAAAACTAAATTCTTGTTATATAAAACAATTATTAGACCTATTTTGATCTATGGCTCTGAAACTAGGACTTTGGCAAGATCTGCTGAGGCCCATTGGTGTATATTTGAGCTGAAGATTTTAAGGGCTATTCTTTTATGTGTTAGGGAAAGTGATTTTTGGAGAAGACGGTTCAACGCAGAAATTTATAAATGCTATAAATAACCAGATATTATAAAATTTATTACGATCAATAGATTAAAATGGGCTGCTCATTTGTTTAGAATGAATGATTTAAATCCTGTAAAAAGGCTAGCAAAAACTAAGCAAGGGCTTCAAAGACTTTTGGCAAAGCAATTAAGAGGAAGACCTAGGTTGCGATGGATAAACGCAGTTGAAAAGATTATGCTGTGCCCAAAAAGTAAGACCAATTATTTTTTTCCATAAACACTTTATTTATTCTTCCAAATTTATTTCATCACCTTCAAAGTAATCCCCTCAGGACACAATGCAATCAGGCCAACTTTTTTTCTAATCCTCAATGCATGCTAAAAAGTCATCGGCAGGGATGGCCTTCAAAGCGAGCGGCGATTCACGTAGAATCTCTTCATTCGACTCAAAACGTTGTCCCCAGAGTGGTTTTTTGAGTTTAGGGAATAGTCAGTAGTCGCACGGTGTGAATATGGTGGTTGTGGAACGACATGGGTCTCATTTTTGGCGAAAAAGTCACGAAGAATCAATGCAGTGTGAACTGGTGCATTCAGTGTTTTCGGTACCGATAGAGATTTGGCGTGTTTGAGGCCCAAAATGGAATTGACCGATCCTTTTGAAATTTCAACATCATGGGCAAGGTCTCTAATTGTAAATTGTCGGTTTGTTTGGACGTGAGCTCCGTCGGTTGATGTTGATGGTCGATCAGAGGTCTCTTCGTCTTCAACGCGTTCTCTGCCTTCTTTGAACTGTTTATACCACTTCTGCACCACTACCACTTCTACCACTGAATACTTTCTGCAACATTCTATACGTTTCCCAAACAAAATATAATGCAAGTTCTTTGCTCAATTAATTCAGAAATTTCAAAAATCGCTGAAATCAGTTTTAGCGTCTCACAAAGGCAAGCGTAACTCAAACACTAGTGAATATTTTGACTTGAAATTTCACACAGATGTCAAGGACAATGCCAGCAACCTAAAAAAGAGAAGAAAATTGAAATTCCATAAGCCTCGGGAATTATAAATTGAAAATTGGTCTAATTTTTTGGACATTACATTTGGTATTACAGGTTAAAAATTGGAGGACCACTGTCGCCCAGAGGAATGCATGGAAATATCTTGAAAGGCCCACTCTGGGCTGTCGTGGTATTGATGATGACAATGAATTTGTAATAATCAAAGAAAATTTAACTTTATTGTTTAAAATAGTTCAAGTTTTATAAATGTTAGAACACATTACAGCTCTATACCTATTCATCTATTCCTTCATCATTCTCTTCCGCAATCCTTTATTATATTATGCACTGTTTTTAATGTTTTATTTATAACTGCGATTTATTTATTATGAAAATCCTATAAATAGATTATTCTATTGCGTTTTAATTAAGAGAAAAAAGTCAGCATTCTTTTATCAAAATAATTTGTTTTTCACTTTAAAAATCCCACAAAAAAAGAGAGATAAAACTGGATGCATAAGAAATTATCTTTAATTAAATTTTTTTTAAAAAACTAATTAAAATTTTTTTTTAAATATATCTTAGGATAGTATTTTCATAATTTTTAGTATATTCAAAATTAAATTGAATGACTGTGCAGTGTTATCAATATAAATTGAAAACTATATTGTCCTCAAATCATTTACCAGAGCTTCTTAACTTAACATTATGCCGTACACAATCAATATCATAAAATTTATCTGAAGGGCTGTTAAGTAAGTAAAATCATATTATTTTTATAACATTGATTTCTAATATCATATTCAATTCAATATTTGTGTATAATGTTTTTATTATGTATTTATTAGCGAATATTAAAAAAATAATGAAATAATTTTTTTCTTATTGTAAATTAATTTTACTAAGATGTTTAGAATAAATTCTCTTAATTAATCATTACAAAACATGTGATTTATGTGAAAATATTACGATTTTAACTAAGATCAACTTAATCAAGATTAACTTAACGTCAAATTTAATCATTAACTAACATTTAACATCAAACTTAATCATTATTTAACATTTAACATCATCAATTAACATCAACTAAACATCATAACTGTTGAAAAATATACTATCATCAAATCATGTCAGAGTTTCTTATAGTTGCTGGAGTTTCTTATATCCATGGACATGTTACATTATGCTTTACAAAATCAATATCATAAAATTTGGGCCTGAATGGCCGAGTGGCTAGAGCTCTGGCTATCGATACCACAGGTTTCGGGAACGAGTCCCAGTGGTGCCCTGGATGTTTGTAGTGGTTCGGAATCCACTTTAAACCGTAGGTCCCGGTCTAATAGGAATGTAGAGCGTCGCGGGGGCATTGTTACTCCACGTCCGTGGGGTATCTTCAAGTTACACGTGCTCCCTGGGTAATGCAAAGTGAGTAACGTCTGTGCAGCATTTGCCTTAAGGCATCCAAGACTAAGTGTTTGACAGCTGCATTAGAAAAAAATATCATAAAATTTATCTGAATTGGTTGTTAAGTAGGTACAAACATTTTGTGTAAATCATATTATTTTTATAACATTAATTTAAAAAAAAAAAAAATATTAAGATAATTTAGCTGAATTGGCTATTAAGTAAGTTCAAATCTTTTGTAAAAATCATATTATTTTTATAACATTGACTAATTGATTAATGATGTTAACTTAATCATTAATTAATATTTAACATCAACTTAACGTCATAATTATTTATTAGAAAATATACTGTCATCAAGTCATTCGTCTGAGTTTCCTAACTTAACATTATGCTTTACACAATCAATATCATAAAATTTATATTTAGCATATATTAACTATTCAGAAATATTAAAGATAGATGTTGTTGTTATCGTGTCCATGGATTTAAAACATAATTATCAATGTTAGATCAAGTCAAAAGTCTTCTCGATAGCGGCCGCAAGCAATGGCTTAAGTTGGCCTCGATTGGCACCATACCCAATAGCAAAACATGGGGAGTGAGTGCTGGGCACTCAAGAATGTGCTTAGGTGTTAGGAAAGAGTTGCGGCAATTTCTGCAGGGGATGTATTCCCTGGTCTTGTCTGGGAGAATCTTCATCCCTCTGTAATGGCTAGTTCTGAGTCTGCTAATAACTGATGTCAGCTTCCTAGGGCAGTTGAAGTCCGTGATGAGTGGCTTCTTAAAGTTATGAGGAATGAGTCGGCTTTTGCCAACTGCGTTAACATCTGCAAGTGTGATGGTAGTCCTGGGTTGATCATTGTCCCTGGCTTCTTTGGCTAAAGTGTCAGCGCATTCGTTGCCCTCAATGTTGACATGTGCAGGAATCCATTGAAGATGACATGATTTGCCTCTACAGTGTAGAGTCTCTAGCAGAACATTTATCGCAGAAGTGATGTTAGTATCTCCATTTTTAATTGCTTCCAGAGCCGACTTGCAGTCAGAAACTTAAGATAGATAAAAATATTTATAAATATGTTACTTTTTTTTATCAAAAAAAATATTTGGAAATTTATGTCATAATATATTATAGTTACATTTTTATTGCCGTATAATCTATACAATCTTAAGAATGGACTAATATATATACTTATGAATTTATACATACTTTTGGACTTAAATACCTAATGAATTAAAAACCTTTTTATAAATAAAAGAACATAGTTACACTGTATAAGAATGTATTTGTGTTCTACAGATTTTTGACTGCGAGACTTCAATTCATGTTCTACAGATAATACCATTTAATCAACATGCATTTTAATGTTGCTATAGAAAAGCTGTATTACACCTCAATATTGTTATTGGAAAAGAATTTTATCATCGAACTTTTATTTAAAAAATTCATCTAACTTTGCGGCGTGCATTGAGATTTAAAAGAAATTGCAAAGAGAAATAAATCAAATAAGAAGAGGAATTGAAATTTAGTGAAGTATTTTGTAGAAACCGGCACTGCAATGATAATACCAGTTCTGGTATGGCATTCTTTCATTTTTTGTTGAACCTAAAATGGATTGCAGAAAATTTTCAGAAATACTTGCCCAAATTTCCGAGTAAATTAGTGAAAACGTTATACGGCAAAGTTGAAATTTCGCATGTAACATTTCCGTGGATATGTGAGCAAGCTGAGATTCCATGCGTACACTAGGTAAGTCGAGAACGAACTGAAAAAAATGGTAATGCTAAGAGGTTACATTACTGCGATTGGAGCAAAAATGTGTATAAAAAAATTCCTTTAGAATTGTTGCGTGCATGGAGTTTTAAAAGAAATTGTAATGAGAAATAAAACAAATATGAAGATGAATTGAAATTTAGTGAAGTGTTTTGTAGAAACCGGCACTGCAATGATAATACCAGTTCTGGTATGGCATTCTTTCATTTTTTGTTGAACCTAAAATGGATTGCAGAAAATTTTCAGAAATACTTGCCCAAATTTCCGAGTAAATTAGTGAAAACGTTATACGGCAAAGTTGAAATTTCGCATGTAACATTTCCGTGGATATGTGAGCAAGCTGAGATTCCATGCGTACACTAGGTAAGTCGAGAACGAACTGAAAAAAATGGTAATGCTAAGAGGTTACATTACTGCGATTGGAGCAAAAATGTGTATAAAAAAATTCCTTTAGAATTGTTGCGTGCATGGAGTTTTAAAAGAAATTGTAATGAGAAATAAAACAAATATGAAGATGAATCGAAATTTTGTGAAGTGTTTTGTAGAAACCGGCACTGCAATGATAATACCAGTTCTGGTATGGCATTCTTTCATTTTTTGTTGAACCTAAAATGGATTGCAGAAAATTTTCAGAAATACTTGCCCAAATTTCCGAGTAAATTAGTGAAAACGTTATACGGCAAAGCCGAAATTTCGCATGTAACATTTCCGTGGATATGTGAGCAAGCTGAGATTCCATGCGTACACTAGGTAAGTCGAGAACGAACTGAAAAAAATGGTAATGCTAAGAGGTTACATTACTGCGATTGGAGCAAAAATGTGTATAAAAAAATTTCTTTAGTATTGTTGCGTGCATTGAGTTTCAAAAGAAATTGCAAAGAGAAATAAATCAAATAAGAAGAGGAATTGAAATTTAGTGAAGTATTTTGTAGAAACCTGCACTGCAATGATAATACCAGTTCTGGTATGGCATTCTTTCATTTTTTGTTGAACCTAAAATGGATTGCAGAAAATTTTCAGAAATACTTGCCCAAATTTCCGAGTAAATTAGTGAAAACGTTATACGGCAAAGTTGAAATTTCGCATGTAACATTTCCGTGGATATGTGAGCAAGCTGAGATTCCATGCGTACACTAGGTAAGTCGAGAACGAACTGAAAAAAATGGTAATGCTAAGAGGTTACATTACTGCGATTGAGCAAAAATGTGTATAAAAAAAAAATTTCTTTAGTATTGTTGCGTGCATTGAGTTTCAAAAGAAATTGCAAAGAGAAATAAATCAAATAAGAAGAGGAATTGAAATTTAGTGAAGTATTTTGTAGAAACCTGCACTGCAATGATAATACCAGTTCTGGTATGGCATTCTTTCATTTTTTGTTGAACCTAAAATGGATTGCAGAAAATTTTCAGAAATACTTGCCCAAATTTCCGAGTAAATTAGTGAAAACGTTATACGGCAAAGTTGAAATTTCGCATGTAACATTTCCGTGGATATGTGAGCAAGCTGAGATTCCATGCGTACACTAGGTAAGTCGAGAACGAACTGAAAAAAATGGTAATGCTAAGAGGTTACATTACTGCGATTGGAGCAAAAATGTGTATAAAAAAATTTCTTTAGTATTGTTGCGTGCATTGAGTTTCAAAAGAAATTGCAAAGAGAAATAAATCAAATAAGAAGAGGAATTGAAATTTAGTGAAGTATTTTGTAGAAACCGGCACTGCAATGATAATACCAGTTCTGGTATGGCATTCTTCTGTTTTTTGTTGAACCTAAAATGGATTGCAGAAAATTTTCAGAAATACTTGCCCAAATTTCCGAGTAAATTAGTGAAAACGTTATACGGCAAAGCCGAAATTTCGCATGTAACATTTCCGTGGATATGTGAGCAAGCTGAGATTCCATGCGTACACTAGGTAAGTCGAGAACGAACTGAAAAAAATGGTAATGCTAAGAGGTTACATTACTGCGATTGGAGCAAAAATGTGTATAAAAAATTCCTTTAGAATTGTTGCGTGCATGGAGTTTTAAAAAGAAATTGTAATGAGAAATAAAACAAATATGAAGATGAATCGAAATTTTGTGAAGTGTTTTGTAGAAACCGGCACTGCAATGATAATACCAGTTCTGGTATGGCATTCTTTCATTTTTTGTTGAACCTAAAATGGATTGCAGAAAATTTTCAGAAATACTTGCCCAAATTTCCGAGTAAATTAGTGAAAACGTTATACGGCAAAGCCGAAATTTCGCATGTAACATTTCCGTGGATATGTGAGCAAGCTGAGATTCCATGCGTACACTAGGTAAGTCGAGAACGAACTGAAAAAATGGTAATGCTAAGAGGTTACATTACTGCGATTGGAGCAAAATGTGTATAAAAAAAAAAAAAAATTTCTTTAGTATTGTTGCGTGCATTGAGTTTCAAAAGAAATTGCAAAGAGAAATAAATCAAATAAGAAGAGGAATTGAAATTTAGTGAAGTATTTTGTAGAAACCTGCACTGCAATGATAATACCAGTTCTGGTATGGCATTCTTTCATTTTTTGTTGAACCTAAAATGGATTGCAGAAAATTTTCAGAAATACTTGCCCAAATTTCCGAGTAAATTAGTGAAAACGTTATACGGCAAAGTTGAAATTTCGCATGTAACATTTCCGTGGATATGTGAGCAAGCTGAGATTCCATGCGTACACTAGGTAAGTCGAGAACGAACTGAAAAAAATGGTAATGCTAAGAGGTTACATTACTGCGATTGGAGCAAAAATGTATAAAAAAATTTTTAGTATTGTTGCGTGCATTGAGTTTCAAAAGAAATTGCAAAGAGAAATAAATCAAATAAGAAGAGGAATTGAAATTTAGTGAAGTATTTTGTAGAAACCTGCACTGCAATGATAATACCAGTTCTGGTATGGCATTCTTTCATTTTTTGTTGAACCTAAAATGGATTGCAGAAAATTTTCAGAAATACTTGCCCAAATTTCCGAGTAAATTAGTGAAAACGTTATACGGCAAAGTTGAAATTTCGCATGTAACATTTCCGTGGATATGTGAGCAAGCTGAGATTCCATGCGTACACTAGGTAAGTCGAGAACGAACTGAAAAAAATGGTAATGCTAAGAGGTTACATTACTGCGATTGGAGCAAAAATGTGTATAAAAAAATTTCTTTAGTATTGTTGCGTGCATTGAGTTTCAAAAGAAATTGCAAAGAGAAATAAATCAAATAAGAAGAGGAATTGAAATTTAGTGAAGTATTTTGTAGAAACCTGCACTGCAATGATAATACCAGTTCTGGTATGGCATTCTTTCATTTTTTGTTGAACCTAAAATGGATTGCAGAAAATTTTCAGAAATACTTGCCCAAATTTCCGAGTAAATTAGTGAAAACGTTATACGGCAAAGTTGAAATTTCGCATGTAACATTTCCGTGGATATGTGAGCAAGCTGAGATTCCATGCGTACACTAGGTAAGTCGAGAACGAACTGAAAAGAATGGTAATGCTAAGAGGTTACATTACTGCGATTGGAGCAAAAATGTGTATAAAAAAATTTCTTTAGTATTGTTGCGTGCATTGAGTTTCAAAAGAAATTGCGAAGAGAAATAAATCAAATAAGAAGAGGAATTGAAATTTAGTGAAGTATTTTGTAGAAACCGGCACTGCAATGATAATACCAGTTCTGGTATGGCATTCTTCTGTTTTTTGTTGAACCTAAAATGGATTGCAGAAAATTTTCAGAAATACTTGCCCAAATTTCCGAGTAAATTAGTGAAAACGTTATACGGCAAAGTTGAAATTTCGCATGTAACATTTCCGTGGATATGTGAGCAAGCTGAGATTCCATGCGTACACTAGGAAAGTCGAGAACGAACTGAAAAAAATTATAATGTTAAGAGGTTACATTACTGCGATTGGAGCAAAAATGTGTATAAAAAAATTCCTTTAGAATTGTTGCGTGCATTGAGTTTCAAAAGAAATTGTAATGAGAAATAAAACAAATATGATGAATCGAAATTTTGTGAAGTGTTTTGTAGAAACCGGTACTGCAATGATAATACCAGTTCTGGTATGGCATTCTTCTGTTTTTTCTTGAACCTAAAATGGATTGCAGAAAATTTTCAGAAATACTTGCCCAAATTTCCCAGTAAATTAGGGAAAACGTTATACGGCAAAGCCGAAATTTCGCATGTAACATTTCCGTGGATATGTGAGCAAGCTGAAATTCCATGCGTACACTAGGTAAGTCGAGAACGAACTGAAAAAAATGATAATGTTAAGAGGTTACATTACTGCGACTGGAGCAAAAATGTGTATAAAAAAATTCCTTTAGAATTGTTGCGTGCATGGAGTTTTAAAAGAAATTGTAATGAGAAATAAAACAAATATGAAGATGAATCGAAATTTTGTGAAGCATTTTGAAGAAACGGGTACTGCAATGATAATACCAGTTCTGGTATGGCATTCTTCTATTTCTCTTGAACCTAAAATGGATTGCAGGAAATTTTCAGAAATACTTGCCCAAATCTTCCAGTAAATTATTGAAAGCATTATACAGAAAAGCTGGAATTTCGTATATAACATGTCTTTAGATATGTGAAAAAGCGTAAATTTCATGTGTTCACTAGATGAGAACGAACTGAAAGAAACTGATAGCATTAAGAGTGTAGCATTTTTTCTCTCACGAGAACAGTTTTAGCATTTCATTCCCAAGAGAGTGGAATGTATGTAATTCGAAAAATATGCAGTAAAATCATCACTCAAATTTGACAGCAGACGAGCTTTATTATGGGTAGTTATATTACATGCAATTTGTGTTTTGTACTAATGAGAACAATCTGTCACTCAAATCTGATAGCAGATATTCGGCATCATGTATAACGAGACGCAGGATATTTGCTAATGTCTGTGCGACCTTCACAGGTTGAAACAACTGCAGATTGAATATGAACTATTCCATGAGTTGTTACATCATGATTGGAGATAAATCACATTGAACCAATCCGAAAGCCTTTTTTTTAAATAATTGTGTGGTTTTAATAAACTGGTTGGTTTTCTGATTCACCTGAAGGAATTACATTGATTAATTGAATGTTTTTTCATGTGTAATAATAATATTGTATACTGTAAAAAATAAAAAAATAAAATACAAACCTTGGGAAAATTACACAATCGTTTATTTCATAATTATTATACTTCGATTCTTAAGACAACCGTGAAAAAACCCCAAAGCCTTTTCTTAAATAAATGTGTAATTTTAATAATTGGATTTATTTTTTTAAAAGGCTTTTTATGTGTAACAATACTATAATTGTATACCGCAAAAAAATAAAGAAAAAGAAAATACAAGCCTTGGGAAAATTCCATCGTAGTATGATTCAGAATATACTCACAAAAATTTTAATGCCTAAAATCTTTTTTCAGGCAACATCATCAAGATCTGTAGTATAACAAGGTCTATAGAATTGCAACATCAAGATCTATAGTAAACTGTATATCAAAATAATTAGGTATGAAATCGTTGTCTGTTATTTGTTTAATTGCAATTGTTTGGAAAGTTGGTGGTAATCCAGCTTTCGTAAAAACACCTCTGGGTCCAATACAAGGATTTGTCTCTGAGTTAAATGATAAAGCTGTGAAAGTCTTCCTTGGCATACCTTTTGCCCAATCACCAGTTGGAGACCTGAGATTTAAAAAGCCAAAGCCAGTACAACCATGGACCGATACTCTCCAAGCCACGGAACAGCCTCCAGCTTGTATTCAGTACACAGTGTACCCTTTTCCTTGGTACGATAACATGACAGGTAAAAGCGAAGATTGCCTCTACCTGAACATATATACACCAATCATTGCCACAAAAGGAAGCAAGCTTGCAGTCATGTTTTGGATCTTTGGTGGTGGCTTCACTTTTGGATCGAATCGCATGGACGTGTATGATGCAAGACCTTTGGTTCAACAAGGAGATGTGATTGTGGTGACCATCAATTATCGTCTAGGATTGTTTGGTTTTCTGACCTCTAACACTGAAGATGCTCCTGGTAATGTAGGTATGTAGAATCTTTAACTATTGTGCGTGATATTTTAAACTTCAGTACAGATTTTTTATTTCAATCCAGGACTAAAAGTCTAGATACTAACTGCGTCCAAAAAGTAAGACCAGTTTTCAATTTAAATTTCCCGAGCATATGGTATTGCAATTTTTCTTCTTTTTTGGGTTCTTGACACTGTCCTTGACAATTGTGTAAAATTTTACATCAAAATATTCATTAGTGCTTGACTCACTTGGTTTTGTGAAATGCTAAAATTGATTCCGGCGATTTTTGAAATGTCTCTTCTATCGACTCAAAATAGTATCTCCGGAGTGGTCTTTTGAGTTTAGGGAATAGCCGGAAGAAACACGATGCTAAATCAGGAGAATGCGGTGGATGTGGGAAGATCTGGGTGTCGTTTTTGGCGAACAAGTCACAAAGAATCATTGCAGTGGGAGCTGGCGCATTCAGTGTTTTCGGTACCAATCAAGATTTGACGCGTTTGAAGCCCAAAACATGTTTTAAAAGGGAATTTTGAAATTCCAACATCATCAGCAAAGTCTCTAATTATAAATCGACGTTTTGTAAGCAACAGATCTTTAATTGTTTTGGCGTGAGATTGGTTGTCAACCAGAGGGCTCTTCGTCTTCAACACGTTCTCTGCCTTCTTTGAACTGTTTTTACCACTTCTAAACATTTCTTTCCGATACAGGAATGCTCACCGAATGCTTTTTGTAACATTCTATACTTTTCCGCAAACAAAATTTAACGCAAGTTATTGCTCAATTAATTCAGGCATTTCAAAAATTGCCGGAATCAGTTTTAGCGTCTCACAAAGCCAACCGTCACTCAAACACTAATGAATATTTTGACGTCAAATTTCCCACAGATGTCAAGGACAGTACCAGCAACCTAAAAAAGATTTAAAAAAAATTGAAATACCATATTCCCCGGAAATTTAAATTGAAAATTGGTCTTACTTTTTGGACATAGTAGTACACTAAACATTTCTTTCGATATAGCTATGTAGATAATAGTTCAACATACAATTTTTCTTAAACTATAAAATTTGTATACTCTAATATAAAAATGTAAATTATGTGTTCTGATTCACACATATTATCCTTTACTATTTGTATGATATTGAATCATTGCTAAAAAAGATATATATTCGATTGATTCTACAGAAATCTATCAAGACTTTCTCTAACAACTTATTCTATAACTATATTAACTTTTGGGGTCCTGAATGGTCGAGTGGCTAGTGCTCTGGCGCTCGGTACCACAGGTTTCGGGTTCGAGTCCTGGCGGTGCCATGGTTGTTTGTAGTGGTTCGGAATCCACTTTAAAAAGTAGGTCCCGGTCTAATAGGATCGTAGAGAGTTGCGGGGGCATTGTTACTCGGCGTCCGTGGCTTATCTTCATGTTACACGCGCCCCCTGGGTAATACAAAATGAGTACGTCTGTGCAGCACTTACCTTAAGGCATCTAAGACCAAGCTGTCTGTGTTTGCCAGCTGCATTAGAAAGAAAAAAAAATATTAACTATTTAGCTTGAATGGCCGACTGTCTACCGCCTAAGTGTCTACCGGTGGTACAGGGTTTGTAGTGATTCGGAATTCACTTTAAACCGTAGGTCCCTGTCAAACATGATTGTAAGAGCGTCACGGAGCCTAGTCAAACTACTACCTACGGGTGCTCCATCACAACAGACGCTGCCTCCTTTCCCTCCATCCATGAGTAGATTACTCATGGGATGTCCGTCCCGCACTGCAGGACACTGAGGATTAGTCACAACAGCATATTAATTTTTGCAGAGAATTGCCACATATAAAGTATAGTCCAACCACTGATGGTGTAAAAAATTTGCAACCGGCCAAGTCAGACGGATTCAAAAAGTACGGCGGCATATAGGTGGAAATATATTTTAGTACGGTTTTAATTGCAAGAATAAAAATAATTTTAATTTTTAACAATTAAATTAATGAAAAAAGTAATATACACACTAAGTAATATACTTTTTTCTTTCAAAGCAACTTTGCACTGAATCTATCTGATTAGCACCCCTAACAAGTAATGGATTCGCCAGTTTCTGCTGTTAACTTGATGTTTACCATTCCTCATTATTCGTGGTCGAAATAAATTATTATTTTATAAATTAAAGGTATTTTTTCCTGAAAAAATTTAATTTGTTGGAAAACTGTCGTCAACAATTTTTTTCAAAAATAAAAAAAATTAAAAAAAAAATTTAAAAAAAAAAAATGACTGTATCATAGATAATATTTCAATCATATGTAATGAAAAGTTTATTACGATGATATGTGGCATTTTAGGTTTTATATGATATGTGGATGATATAACGATGATGTGTGGTATACTAGTTTCTAGGTTTACATTTTATTCTAATAACGTGATGTTAAATTATATGTAACAACAATTCGTAACGATGACGTGTGGTGGTTTTAATTTAGTTCTTCTTTGTACAATACTGGCCAATAAAATTGCTTCACCAAGAAGGCGACATGCTACAGAAGTGAAATTTAAACGACAGAAAGAAGGTGCTGTGATATGCAAATGATTAGCTTTTCAGCGCATTCAGAAAAAGCAGGGCACACCTACAATGTGTTTAAATGTGGAAATTGTTCAGCCGGTTTCTCATACACAAATTGCATTTGAACGTTGTTGCCTGGTGAAAAGTTGTTTTGATGCCTCGTGTAAGAAGCAGAAATGCATACCAGCAAGTTTCTGACTTTGATAAAGGTCGATTTGTAGCGTACTGGGATTGCGGTTTATCGTATCACAGTATTGCTGCTCGCTTCGATCGAGATTCAATGACTGTTAACAGAATATGGAATCGATGGGTTCAGGAAGGTAATACGGAACGCCATGTTGGATCTCAACGGCCCCCTATCACCAGCAGCCGAGGAGACAGGCATGTTACCCTCATGGCCTTAATGGATCGTGCAGGCATGTCACGAGCCATGAGTCAAGAATTGGGGTCGTTTCCAAGACAACACAGTGTCTGTGCGAACAGTTCGACGACGTTTGCAGCAGCATGGACTCTCAGCTTGGAGACCATGGCGGCGACTACCCTTAACGCTGCATCACAGATAGGAGCGTCTTCAATGGTGTGATCAACGACGGACCTGGGCGCACGAATAACAAGACGTCATTTTTTCGGATAAATCCAGGTTCTGTTTACAGCACCAAGATGGTCGCTGGTCCGTGTTTGGCGGCATCGTGGTGAACGCCCATTGACAACGTGTATTCGTATAGTCATACTGGCCCATCACCTGGCGTGATGGTATGAGGTGCTATAGGATACACTTCTCAGTCACCCCTTGTTCGCATTGGCGGCAATTTGAACAGTGACTCAATGCCCAGGCGTATAAGTGCTGTTATTACTGCCAGAGGTGGTTGTTCTGGGTACTGATTTCTCAGGATCTATGCACCTAAATTCCTTGAAAATTTAATCACTTGTTATTTCCAGCATAATATATTTGTCCAATAAATATAATTTTGTTATCTGCATGTCTTCCTGGTGTAGCAATTTTAATGGCCAGTAGCGTATTTGAGAAAAAAAAAATTTAAAAAGTTCAAAAGATACTCTTATTATATTTTTCTCAAAAAATATCAAAACTTTTCGACCATTGTGACTTGTTTTTCTGTATTCTTTATAATGTAATAATTGTTTTTATTATTAAATCTCTCAGAATCATTAAAAAGTTGTAAGGTATTTTTATTATGATAAATTATATTTTTTAAGAAATCAAATGCAACAAAAATTAAATTCTAGTATCCGAAAGCTACAGATTCTGTAGCATTTATTAAGAGATTTATCCCTACAAATGTATATTCTGTTCTTCTAATTGTGTGCTGTCTCCAGGTATGTACGATATGGTGATGGCACTTCATACTTCTGGCTATCCGTAAACTCAAAACCACTCAGGGCACAACGTTTTGAGTCGATTGAAGAGATTCAACTTGAATCGGCACGCGATTATGCAGCGAGACGTTGCTTATAAGTGTATTGTGGGGATTATTTTGATGATGATGAAATAAATTTGGAAGAATAAATAAAGAGTTTTTGAAAAAAATAAAAATTGGTTTTACTTTTGGGCACAGTATTATGCATTATATTTTTACGAAATCAATTGCAACAAAATTTTAATTCAATTCGAAGGCAACAGATTCTGTATAGTTTATTAAGAGATTTATCCCTAAAAATGTATATTCTGTTCTTCTAATTTTGTGCTGTCTCCAGGTATGTACGATATGGTGATGGCACTTCAGTGGGTGAACGACAACATCGAGTACTTTGGTGGAGACAAGAATCGTATCACCCTTCATGGCCAAAGCGCAGGTTCAATAGCCATCAGTCTGCTTTGCGTTTCTCCCTTGACCAAAGGACTGTTCAGCAAAGCAATCATGGAGAGCGGGTCGGCCATATTTCTCAAGTACAACCAATTGCAGCCCAACTTGCAGCTTAGTCAGCGACTTGCAAAAGCCGTCAATTGTGCTTCTGACGACAACACAATAGAAGATGATCCAGATGGTGTTGTTGGCTGTTTGAGAGGTAAGAATCTACTGGATGTATATCTAGCAAACCTGGAGATTGCTCCAAAGGTGTAATAAAAAGCTAAATACCATTAGCAGACAATAATAAATTATTATGTTTTATCCCTTCATTATTATTGGAGAGAGTTTGGTCATCTGGTAGATAATATTTTGCATGGATTTGCATGCCTGGCTGAAATGGATGATTTCATGGACGGACAAAGCCATGTTTCATTTATATGTGCATATTTTATGCTCATGTACCTATTTTTACGTTTACATATTTTCATTTCAAAGTTATTTGGCATAATTTTCAACTTTAATGCGTAAAAAATATGCTTGGTGCATGGAAACATAAATCGTATTATGAAATACATTTGGACAATGGATGCACAGAAATAAATGGGGAAAAGAAGCATAAAAGAGAATAACTGTACCAAAAAAAATATATATACACATATATATATACATAATAACAGTTTTGGTCTATATTGGCAATTGCCTATCAGAAGTTCCTTCAAGGTTGCCATGTTTTTGCTTGTAGTATAGGGAAAACATTCTTATTTACACTCATGTCCATAAATTAAGGATAATGAAGTTTAGGCAAAGAAAGAGACAGAAGCAAAACAAATTTGACTTATTTGTGAAGTCTATTTATTAAACAAAAGGTAAAGAGCAAAAAAGATGCTTTATGTTTGACATAATTAATAAAAATTGCGTTTTTTACTCCCTGGAGCAAATTTAAAAAAAGAACCTATTTACAAAAGCAATATAACATGGTTAGTATGATGGTTAATATGGAGTATGTATCCCGGACGATGCAATACAGGCCTTACAACGCCTAGGCATGCTGAGTGTCAAATCATCAATGTGATCTTGGGGAATATTACACCACTCATCAAGCAATGCCCTTCGAAGTTCCGGTTGACAGGTGGGAGGGGGTTGACGGGCTGCAATTCGTCGGCCAAGCATATCCCACACATGCTCTATTGGATTCAAGTGCGGTGAGTATGCTGGCCAATCCATACGGGTGATATCCTCCATTGAAGGCATTCGTCTACAATGTTTGCACGGTGAGGACGGGCGTTGTCATCCATAAACAGAAATTCATCACCCATGGCGCCCCGAAACAAACGTACATATTGTTCCAGAATGACATCCCGATAGATGTGGCCTGTCATCGTTACACTCTGAACATGCAGTTCAGTTCTGGAACCAAGAATAATTCCTCCCCAAACGAGCCATCCTGCACCACCGTAACGGTGTCGTTCAATGGTGTTCTCTTGGTAACGGGTACCTGGCGCTCTCCATATGAAAGTCCAGCGAGAATCAGACTGCAAACTAAACCTGGACTCGTCGGAAAATATCACACAAGATCACTGTTGCGGTGTCCACAATGCATGCTCTCTACTCCAGGTTAATCGCTGGCGACAGTGAGTTGCGGTAAGTGGAACACATCTGACAGGCCTACGACCATATAGACCAATGTGCCCTAAGCGTCTGTACACGGTCTGCCTTGAAACTGTCGTACCGGTAGCTGAAGAGAGCTGACGAGACAGGTCTGATGCTGTGCTCTGTCTGTTTCTTTTGGCAGTAACCGCTAAATACCGGTCCTCATTCGGCGTCGTAACTCGGGGGCGACCTGTGCTGTAACATCTACTCACATTACAATCATCTTGGAATCGTTGCCAAAGCCTGGAGAGGACTGGCGATTCCAAGTTCCTCGGATACTTCCAGCTGGGTACGTCCACATTCCAGTCGTCCAATAATTGTGCCTTCGAAATGCTTCCTTTGTGCCATAACTATGCGGTTATTGCACTGAAAGGCCTTTAAAGCGCTCGTGAACAATTTTACTTCTTTGCCACCATTCCTTATATACCCCTCTCTTACACTCTCGTCATTGTGACGTACTATCCGCACCATCTGGTGGTTTCCTGTAATTTGCATATTCTTCTTCAAGATGTGTGTGATAATTGTACAGGTGAAATTTTTATTTTAGAGTTCAACTTCTGTGTGATTCTGAATTATCCTTAATTTATGGACATGAGTGTATGTATTGACATAAGAAACTCATACACATTATTAAATTTCCTATTTGCTGAACTGCAAAGGAAATTTTTTGTTATTGTGTATGTTTCATTATTTCTGTAATTATTGGCATTTTTCGGTTTTTGTTATTAACCGAAAAAAATCCAATTAACTTTATAAAAAAACCTAATTAACTTAAACCAACCAACTTTTTATTAACCAATAAAAACCCAATATTAGAGAGTTTTTGCATACCATACTTTAAAATACAGTATTTTTTTCCTCCTTAGCGCGCATGCTCATAGAAAACATTATTACAGATGCGCATGCGCAATTTCCTATGAGCATGCGCGCTAGGGAGGAAAAAAATACCGTATTTTAAAGTACGGTACGCAAAAACTCTCTATTATGTTTGCTTATTTTATTTCATATGGTGTATGTTAAAACCAAGAACCTCTTAATCACTCTGATTGAATGACTAAAAGAAGAAAAATGGTTAATTATATTTATTATATAATATTACAAAATCTGTTATAAAAACTAAATAACAGATAATAAGGAATCAAAAGGAATTATAAGTGTTAAGTAAATCTAACATACATCTATTTCCGAAGTGATCATTGTAGTTTTAAAAATCAGTTGTGTTGTTGTTTCTTATCCCACTTGGCTGGCCAAGCCCACGAGCCCATACGTACTCATGATTGAAGGGGAAGGAAGCAGCTTCTGTTGTGATGGAGCACCCGTAGGTAGAAGTCTGACTTTGGCTCCGTGACGCTCTTGCAGTCATAGGAGACCGGGACCTACGGCTTAAAGTGGATTCCGAACCACTACAAACATCCATGGCACCGCCGGGATTCGAACCCGAAACCTGTGGCACCGAGCGCCAGAGCGCTAGACACTCGGCCATTCAGGTCCCAAATTTGTGAATGCCAACGGCACGCGGAGTTCCCAGGTGGTCACCCACCCAAGTACTGACCGCGCCCAATGATGCTTGACTTCTGTGATCTAACGAGAACCGGTATATTCAGCATGGTACGGCCGTTGGCTCATAAAAATCAGTTCTTATAAGAAAATAACAGCATATGATGGAATGGGACACTATCAAATCAATGGTGCGATGTCTTTCACAAAGGATGCATTTTATTTTCTCCGAATACAATAAAACAACGGTTATAAACCTGTGGGATGTGCCCACTAGGGGGCGTGCTAACATTAAATAGAGGGCACGAGCATATCGGAAAGGAAATATTATTAAAAAAAGATTAATTTACAGAAAAAAAAGGAAACAAATTGCATTCGGGCATGCGAAAATAAAATAAACATTTATACTGACATGATATATATATTAACAGGATTGATTCAGTACAGTACTATGTATTTATGATTAAGTTATCTATGTTAAAATAAAAAAAAAATAGTTAAATAATTATTAGTGAATGCATTGTGCATGTCTTACAATGCGAAATTTTTCGAAGGAAAGATTAATATTGGAAATAGACGCTTTGAGTTATTTTTCTATATTTAGCTGAGATCTATTATATATTTTGTCTTCAAAGCACCCCTTGTAGAACATCCAGTTTGGCACCAGATAGAACGTTGAAAATGAGAATAGTATACACATGATTGCAGAAAACTCTTCATGCACCCCTACCTAATATTCAAAGATTGATTTATTGCTATTTGATCTTGCCGCATGTCTTGAAATCTTTGAAGTTTCCTTTTTTTGGTAGTTGTGAGACATTCGTGAGTATTTTGAGATGTATCACTAACCCACTCCTAACTCACTATCAAGTTATCGTTAGCAAAAAAATACTCTTTAAAATTATTTGACAGCATGGTTAAAAAAAAAATACTTTAGTCTTTTAAGTTTTAAAATTATTTGACAGCATGGTTGCCATGAAAGATTTTCAATGGTTACAAAAACAGTTACAAGAAAATAGTTTTTTAAAATTATTTGACAGCATGGTTAAATGATTTTCAATGGTTACAAAAACAACTTTCATATGATGTTCTTTAGTCTTTTAAGTTTTAACACATTTATTCATATCTGAGATATTCCTAGTTATTTATATTCACAGTGACTTATTGTCATATGATTTCCTCGCATGCCATGAAATCTTTGAAATTTCTTTTTTGGCAGTTAAGAGATCTTCGTGAGTGTTTTGAGATGAATCCTTAGCCCACTCATAACTCACTACCAAGTTATCGTTAGCAAGAAAATAGTTTTTAAAATTATTTGACAGCATGGTTAAATGATTTTCAATGGTTACAAAAACAACTTTCATATGATGTTCTTTAGTCTTTTAAGTTTTAACACATTTATTCATATCTGAGATATTCCTAGATATTTACACTCAAGAGCCAAAACATTATGACCACCTGTCAATAACGAGTTGGCCCACCTTTGGCGCTCAACGCAGCTTCAACCCGCCTTGGCATGGATGCCACAAGTCCTTGGTAGATGGCCGGAGACAGATTGTACCAGATGTTTAGGCAACGGTCACGCAAATCCGAGATATTGCGAATTGGTGGTCTTTGAACTCTGAGCTGCCGTCCCAGGACATCCCAAATGTGTTCTATCGGATTGTGATCCGGTGAGTTAGACGGCCAGGACATTAACTGGAATTCAGCATCATGTTCCTGGAACCACTCCAACACAATTTTAGCCTTGTGACAAGGGCGTTGTCCTGTTGGAACATTCCATTTCCAGCTGGAAAAACAGAGGCCATGTAAGGGTGCAACTGGTCCGCAATGATATTCAGATACCCTGTAGCATTCACGGTCTGCTCTACCACAACCACGGGTCCCAGAGACGCCCAAGAGAACGTCCCCCAAAGCATAATACCGCCACCACCGGCCTGTGTATGACCTACTGTACAGTGAGGGAGCAACTGTTCGCCTGGAAGACGGAGTATTCTGACACGGCCATCGGCGTGATGAATGACAAACCGTGATTCATCTGACCAGGCAACTCTCTCCCACTGATCCATGGACTAGTCAGGATGTTCCGGGGCCCAGCGCAGCAAAGGCACACGAGTGGGACGTTTGCTGCGTAGCCCCATACCAAAACAGTGTCCACTGAACAGTGTGCTCCGATACTATTCTACTTGGCCCTGCATTGTATTGGGCTGTCAGCTGAGCCACTGTCTGGCTCCGGTTTTGCTTCACCATGTCAGACAGTCTCCGACGACTTTTTTCTTTGATAGCGTGTGGACGTCCAACACCATGTCGTCTACCGCTGATTTCACCGTCATTCATTCACTTTGCATAAGTACTAACAACTGTAGATCGCGAACAACCCACGAGTCGTGCAGTTTCGGAAATACTTGTTCCGAGCCTTCGAGCCATTACAATCTGCCCTCTATCAAAGTCGCTTAGATCCGCAGCCTTTCCCATCACACACAGAAGTAAGTGAAAGAATGATTCTTCAGACTCTCCAGCAGCAGTTAAATACCACTTCCACCTGATCATGTGTCTTCCACGTCATCCAGGCGAGTTCATTGCAAAATGTAGGGGTGGTCATAATGTTTTGGCTCTTGAGTGTATATTCATAGTGACATTGTCATATGATTTCCTCGCATGGCAAGAAATCTTTGATATTTCTTTTTTGGCTGTTAATAGATCTTCGTGAGATGAATCCTTAACCCACTCCTAACTCGCTACCAAGTTGTCATGAGCAACAAAATACTTTTTAATATTAGTTGACAGCATTGCTAAATGATTTTCAATGGTCACAAAAACAGCGTTCACAGGTTGGTCTTGTAAGTTTTAACACTTTCATTCATATTTGAAATATAAGTTTGGGTTTTTGTTTTAAATTTCTGCACCACAATTCTAATTTTCTACAAAAAGCATTTACATCATCCTTCGTATCCAATATATGTGTATTTGTTAGTTTGATTTGAAGATTCAAGGTATTTAATTTCTCGAATATGCCAGCCAAAGAGCTCAATTTCTTCACAAATAAACAATCTCAAAACCTCTAGGATATCTATGAGTTTCCTTCTTCTAGGAAAATAGCCATTTCATTTCGTAATTAATAAACACGTTGCTAAAATGTTCCAAGTGATAACCATCTTATTTCGCAATGAAATAGAAAATCTATATGTACTGACTCATGTCTTTACAAAGTGCATAAAGTATTTTTGATTTTAGAAGACTCATTTTTTTATAATTTTCTACTGTTACAAGCGTAGAACAATATTCAGAAAAGGACTCATTTCTTTGGAAGTTAGAGTTTCTCTGTGGATCATACGATGTGTTCAGACACACTATGAAACTTTTTGTTGTTTGTTGTTTCTTATCCCACTTGGCTGGCCAAGTCCACGAGCCCATATGGACTCATGATTGAAGGGGAAGGAAGCAGCTTCTGTTGTGATGGAGCACCCGTAGGTAGAAGCCTGACTTTTGCTCCGTGACGCTCTTACAGTCATAGAAGACCGGGACCTACGGCTTAAAGTGGATTCCGAACCACTACAAACATCCATGGCACCGCCGGGATTCGAACCCGAAACCTGTGGCACCGAGCGCCAGAGCGCTAGACACTCGGCCATTCAGGTCCCAAATTTGCCAACGGCACGCGGTGTTCCCAGGTGGTCACCCACCCAAGTACTGACCGCGCCCAATGATGCTTGACTTCGGTGATTTAACGAGAACCGGTATATTCAGCATGGTACGGCCGTTGTAGACACACTATGAAACTTTTTATTTCACAAATGCTTGCATGCTTTAGAATCTTCCAGACATTGAACGAGCACCATCGATGCATATTTCAAAGTAATTTTTTTCACTCTGTGCTATTAATAAAATCATTTAAGATACATACCAAACAATGCAAGTGCTGTTGCTTTGAGTATTATTGATTTACAGAAAAGTAGTTCCACGGCTGACATACCATCACAAAATAGAGGCTTAGTTTGGTTTGTCTCTCTAAGGTCATTTTGTGCACACTTTAGGCTAATTAGACCGTGACCTACAGTTTAAAGTGGATTCCAAACCACTAATTATACTGTCCATGCTACCGCCAGCATTCGAACCTGAAGCCTGTGGTACCAAAGACCAGAGCGCTAGCCAATTGGCCCTCAGACTGCAAACGCAAAATAGAGGATAGACAATGAAATCAATAGACAATGTCAAAAGACAATGATAGACAAAATAGTCAATAGATGATCATCAGGATAGACAATCTTTATTGCTATCTGTTTCTCATCAAGTTGAATTGAAAATAATTTGTCAGACAGCAACTTGCCGAAAAGCTGATGCTGTACATTTTGAACTATATCACCAATTCAGTGGGCAACAGTATCATTAGATAGAGGTATGGACTGCAATTGTTTGCCAAAATTGTCTCCAAATAATACTTACTACAATCTCAATTGCAGCTGACAAAATAAATTCTTTTTCAATGGTGTGAGATTTTACATCTAGTTGTTTTACATGACACTTTCTAAGAGGCAAGTTAAGTTTTATATTTAAAGATAATTTTTATTTTTAGAAAACGCGTTTTGCTTTTCATCTGATTTTACTTTTAATTTGAAGAATTCTAGGGGTTTGTTAACGTTCTCATTATGAGGCGTTTTACATGCATAATGGTTTTACTGTAAGAAGACGAAGTAAGATATAAATTTTAAAATAGGATGAAAAAAGATTAATCACATAAATTATATAAAAGAATGTTAAAAGATGCTAGGATGAAGAATAAATTTCTTGTAAAGCCTTTTTTTAATTTATTCTCAAAATGAGTGCTTTTACTTCATAATATAAAAATGATTTTAACTGAAGGAAAATTCTGTTGACTATTTCTTTATGTAAGCCTAAAAGAAATATTTTTTCTTTAGGACAAAATGCCACATATTTAGCATATGTCTTGTGGTCCTTCAATCCCACGTCAGCCCGATCTTTTTTCCCACAATATGGTGACGAATTCCTTCCAAATAATGCCGTGGACGATATTCGTGAAGGAAACTTCCACAATGTCCCAATCCTCATTGGAAATAACAAAGACGAAGGATCTTTCCAGATCACGACGGGAAATCCAAAAGTCTTTGGGTTCTTTGGCTACAAGGATCCAGAGATCAACAAAACGTACGCTGAATCCATGTTATTGAAGACCTTTAGCAATTACACGGATCCGCAGAAATATGTGGATTACTATTTGGAAGGAGTTCCAGATGACGACTATGATCTAATCAGAAGACAAGTATGTATATATATATATATATATATATATGAGGAATGTAATTTTTTATTTAAGAAAATATTATTTTTATTACCGCTCTTTTTATTAAAAATTTTTAATTATTATTACTGTGTTTTTTATATTTTATTTTTGTTCTATGACGACCAATTGAATTTCAGTTAGTAAAATGAAAGCGTAAGCTGAATAAAGGTGGGCAATCATGGTAATTTAAAATACATTTAAGAAATCAATTATATCATGCTGTTTTCTCTTCATTAATGATTTGCTTCAATCCAGATATGTTAAGATTAGTTTCTATACCAAGGTCGCATATCTTCTTATGTATCCTACAATGGATCCCTGCTCGTGTGGATTTGGAATTTAATGAAATTGCAGATTTTCTGGCAAAGACTGAATCATACTACCAGAATTCTGGATCAGATTGCCAGAAGTCTGGATCAGATTGCCAGAATTCTGAATCATACTACCAGAGTTCTCGATCAGATTGCCAGAGGTCTGGATCAGATTGCCAGAAGTCTGGATCAGATTGCCAGAAGTCTGTGTCAGATTGCCAGAATTCTGGGTCAGATTGCCAGAAGTCTAGATCATATTGACAGAAGTCTAGATCAGATTGCCAGAAGTCTAGATCAGATTACCAGAAGTCTGGATAGTCTCAAAACAGGAAAAATTATCATTTCTTCTTCATTCTTACAGAAAAAATTTATATGTAGATGGTTGAAATTTTTAAACATATTACATGAATGGATAATAATAAATAATGGACAATATTCGTAATGGGAAATATTAATAGACAATATTCGATTGTCATTGATACACGGATAATATTGGACAATATTTGTAATGAACTGGATAGTCTGGGTCAATATTAGTATTGGATAATATTAATGGACAATATTCTTAAGAAATATTGTTAAATAAATATATTTTGCTTAAATATTCACTTGTTTAATCTCAAGGATGCCCACAAATGAAAGGGAATTTCCTATAATGAATAATTTGTAGATTACTAAAGAATTCTGAAAAGTGGAGACACTGGTTTTTGTAAAATACATTTCTCATGTAAAGTTTTACATATTTAAAAGAATTTTTTTAAACAAAAAAAGTAAATAAATATGAAAAATAACGAAATTAAAATTTTCCTTATAATAATATTGCGTCGAATTTTATTTTATTATTGATGCTATTATCTTTATTACGTTATTAATATACAATACATATATTAGCAGACAATATTCGATTGTCATTGATAAATGGATAATATTGGACATATTTGTAATGAACTATATTAATGGTCAATATTAGTATTGGATAATATTAATGGACAATATTCGTAAGAAATATGGTTAAATAAATATATTTTGCTTTAATATTCACTTGTATAATCTCAAGGACGCCCACAAATGAAAGGGAATTTCCTATAATGAATAATTTGCAGATTACTAAAGAATTCTAATATTTTATTATTAGAGGGAACAAATGACTAGAATCTGACCTGATTTTCATACAATAATTTGTAATTGACATTTTATTTTTTGCCAAACAATAGGTATATACAGCGTCAGGAGACAACAGTCTCTTATGCGAGACGGTCTACTTTGCTGAGAGTTACGCAGAGAGAAATAATGATGTCTACTACTATTTTTTCACTCACCGCCCTAGTAACTCTCCATGGGCGCCCTGGATGGGGGTCGTGCACTTTGAGGAAGTGCAGTTTGTTTTCGGAAGACCAGTACGCAAACCTGACAGCTACCAGAAAAATGAGGTTTCTCTCAGCACTAAAATGATGAGGATTTGGTCCAACTTTGCCAAGAATGGGTGAGTGATAGTTTTTCCATACAGAAATTCATAAAATTCCATAATTCAATCACATAATTTCCGTATTTGAATAAAAAAAAAATAGTTTTTATGCTAACACATTTCTCCATAGCTTTATTTTATGCAAATGTGGGCCTGATGACCGAGTGGCTGGCGCTCTGGCTCTCGGTACCATAGGTATCGGGTTCAAATCCCGGCGTTGCCCATGGGTGTTTGTAGTGGTTTGGAATCCACTTTAAACCGTAGGTCGCGGTCCTAATATGACTGTAGAGCGTTGCGGGGGCATTGTTACTCCGCGTCCGTGGCTTATCTTCAAGTGACACGCGCCCCCCTGGGTAATGCAAAGTGAGTAACGTCTGTGCAGCGCTTACCTTAAGGCATCCAAGACCAAGCTGTCTAAGTGTTTGCCAGCTGCATTAGAACAAAAAAAAATTATGCAAAAGCATATCCAGTTAATTTGTGGATGACATTGACCAAATGTATGTCTGTTTCCATTCGTTAAATATAAAATTTTAATGCACGTTTAATTAGAATTTTTAATACGTCGATAAAAGACCATTTTTACCTTCTCGAACACTTACCATTCATACACAATGCACGCCCAAAGTCTACTTAGACAAAGTCCAGCCTTAATATTTATACTTAATGCACGCCAAACGTCCTTACTATTCATACCCAATGCACGCCATATGGTCCAAATAACGTTACAAACATATAATCAAAAGACCATTTTTACCTTCTTGAATACTTACCATTCATACCCAATGCACGCCAAAAGTCATTACCATTTATACCCAATACACGCCAAAATTTCTTACCATTCATGCCCAATGCAGGCCAAAAGTCCTTACCATTTATACCCAACGCATCCCATATGGTCCAAATAACATTACAAACATATAATCAAATGATTATCCATATTTCCTGATCTACCACTACTACACCACACCACATCACAGTGCCTAGAGCTGAGTTGCCCCTATACAGTTTGGGAATGATGCGGTTGAGAAATGTGACTGGGCTCCGTGACGCTCTACAGTTATATGAGACCGGAATAAACCAACAAACCGAACCACTACAAACTTCCATAGTACTGCTGAGACTCGAACTCGAAACCTGTGGTACCGAGTGAAAACTGTCGAAATTATGACACATTAACTTTGATTTTATAATAATATTCTTGGGAATATATGACAGATATGGCCTGTTTTGTTCATGAGTTTGCAAAATAAATAAATTATATTCTGCGAATTCATGATGCTCTTTTAACATCTAATATAACAGGTTCTAGGTTTCATTTTATGCGACTTCAGTGACGCAATGACCCTCCCCAGATAGGCGCAGTTGTTGATAGCAGAGCAAACCAGACTCTTAGTTGAGGCTGTTAGCGTTTTTGGTTCAACTTACACCTGCGTAAGTTGAACCAAAGTTGCGTTTTTTCTTAACCATTGTTATTGACCAAACATAAAGCACGCTCAAACATACCGGACACTAACCTGCAATACCCATTTTTTTTGTTTATATTTATATATATTTTTTATATTTCATTTTTAGTGTTATATATTTCTTTTCAATGTGCGTTTAGTATCGTTATTATTATATTATCTAAGTTTACAAGTAAGAACAATAGTAAACACAATATTAATAACTGATTATGATTCGAATTTTTACTCTAAAAAAAGCCTATAGTGGGCTTACATCTAATATGCTGATATATAATTTTCTATGCGGCCCGCGGTGTTGTGATGCATTTCCAAAGTGACCCACAATATCATTTGTGTGGGCCACCCCTGTAATAACGTATATTTACTTTTTTTATTTGTGAAGTGTTCTTTCTCAATATATATTTTACCATCTTTCTGAATTTTTATTTCTTTTCAGGCATCCAGGTATTCTTTTGAAATGGCCTAAATACTCAAAAGAAAACCATATTTACATGAATATAGATGTCAACTCCAGCATAATTGAGACCAAACTTGGCACTGGACCACATTTAGAAAACTGCAATGTTTTGAGGAATCATTATGGTTTCTAGAATTGTCATTCACTGCATAAAGCAATGTGGTATCTTTTCTTTTTTAAATGTTTTCTCTATATGGAAATTTGAGATAGTCAATAAAAATTCACTGCACTTAAACCTGTGTCTCTTAGCAATTCACTGTATATTTTATTTTAATCATGAGAAATAGATTATTTAAAATTGTACTACTGCGCCCAAAAAGTAAAACCAATTCTCAATTTAAATTTCCCGGGGCTTATGGAATTTCAATTTTTTTTTTCATTTTTAGGTTGCTGGCACTGTCCTTGACATCTGTGTGATATTTCACGACAAAATATTCGTTAGTGTTTGAGTTACGCTTGGCTTTGTGAGACGCTAAAACTGATTCCGGCGATTATTGAAATATCTGAATGAATTGAGCAAAGAACTTGCATTTAATTTTGTTTGCGGAAACGTATAGAATGTTGTAGAAGGTATTCAGTGAGCAAACTATATCGAAAACGAATGTTTATAAGTGGTATAAACAGTTCAAAGAAGGCAGAGAATGCGTTGAAGACGAAGAGCCCTCTGGTCGACCCTCAACCTCAACCGACGAAGCTCACGTCCAAAACAATTAAAGATTTGGCCCTTGCAAACCATTGATTTACAATTAGAGATGACCTTGCTGATGATGTTGGAATTTCGAAAGGATCGGTCAATTCCATTTTAAAAGATGTTTTGGGCCTCAAAAGCGTCAAATCTCGATTGGTACCAAAAACACTGGATTTCTTGGAAAAACATCGTTGCGTTGAAGTGTGTGAAACAATGCTTTCTGACTAAATGCATCATAACTGGAGATGAGACTTGGATTTATGCTAACGATCCGAATACAACCGATCAATCGAGCGAATATCGTGACAAAGATGAAGCAAATGTCGCGCCAAAGTCGAACGAAAGAGTACGCAAGAGAACAAAAAGAGGACGCCAAAGTTTCTCAAAAATAGAGGACATATTGATTGTTTTCTTCGATTACCGTGGTGTGGTGCATTTTGAATTCCTTTCGCCTTTCCAATCTGTCAACAAGGAATATTATTTGAGTGTTATGCGTCGTTTGCATTAAGCTATTCGCAAAAAGAGGCACATTTATGGAAACACAACTCTTGGTTTTCGCATCACGATAATGCGCCACCTCACACTGCATTGATTCTTCATGACTTTTTCGCCAAAAACGAAAGCCATATCGTTCCACAATCACCGTATTTACAACGTGCGAATTCTTGCTATTCCTTAAACTCAAAAGACTACTCCGGGTACACCGGTTTCAGTGGATTGAAGAGATTCAACATGAATCGGCGCGCGCTTTGTAGGCTATCCCTGCCGATGACTTTTTAGCATGCACTGAGGATTGGAAAAAACGTTGACATAAGAGCATTGTGTCCGGAAGGGATTATTGTGAAGGCCACGAAATATGTTTGGAAGAATAAATAAAGAGTTTTTGAAAAAAAATTATAATTGGTCTTACTTTTTGGACACAGCAGTATTTAGTAAAAGTTATTTAAAATTATTTCAAGTTAATTATTCCAAGTCAATTCATGTACTTTAAAGGGGATACTCAATTTCAATAATTTTTTATTTCTCATTTCAGACTTTTAAAAACTATTGTGATTAATATGATAGTCGTAAATAATCCAGTATTTCCAAATTATGTTTTTTACGTAATTTGTAAACTTTTAAAAAAAAATTTCTAAAAATAAAAAAATTTAATTCTTCAATGGAGATCTATGTTCAGTTAAAATATTTCCATAACGGAATTTTTGTATTCAAATAACAATTATTTAACATCAGAAAAATGAAATAAAATAGTTTTGTAGAAGTGTTGAGCAATTTCTTTTGTGAAAATATGGTCAGTAGGACAAAAATATTGGGGAACCACTGATTTGGCAGACAGACTGGCGTTTTACAATATATATATTACTCAGAGGACATAAAACAAAGATCTGAAACGAATAAAAAATAAATATTCGAAAAAAAAAATATTTGAAATGAATAATAATAATTACTGATTTTTTAAAAAATAATTATTTAACACCAGAAAAATAAAATATAATAAAAGTTTTGTAGAAGTGTTGAGTAACTTCTTTTGTGAAAAGTGGTCAGCATAACAAAAAAATTGGGAAACACTGATATGAGTATGTCTGGAGTTTTTAATAAGATAAAGATATCCATGTAAAACATATATTAGTGTTTGATATCCACTATGAATAGGAAAAACCTATAAAAATTTGTTAAATTCCATTAAATAATTTGATTTTTATAGGTGAAAAATATTATTTTTTTTATTTGTCCATTCCTTTGGAATCCCTCAATAACAATATGGAGAAAAAATTGCAATTCTCAATTTGTGCACGTTCCCTGTCCAAGTTTCATCTTTATCAGCAAATATGTGACCTTTAGCATAGTGATAATTCTTCTACTGGAAACGAGACATAGACGTACTTTGAACAGAAATAAAAAACGCCTTTGCTTAAATAAAGATTACAGGAAGCATGATTCATCTCCAGATAATTAGAACTGCGAACATTTAAACATCAGAAAAACATTTTTTGTTTTCAATTAACTCTACTTAACAGCTAAATAACAAATAGCGCTGTACTACTATGCCCATAAAGTAAGACCTATTATTATTTTTTTTAAATTCTTTATTCTTCCAAATTTATTTCATCGCCTTCAAAGTAATCCCCTCTGGATACAATGCACTTATGCCAACTTTTTTTTCCAATCGTCAATGCATGTTAAAAAGTCATCGGCAGGGGTAGCCTTCAAAGCGAGCAGCGATTCACGTTGAATCTCTTCAATAGACACAAGACGGTGTCCACGGAGTGGTCTTTTGAGTTTATGGAATAGCCAGAAGTCGCAAGGTGATAATAGGGTGGTTGTGGGACGATATGGGTTTCATTTTTGGAGAAAAAGTCACGAAGAATCAATGTAGCGGGAGCTGGTGCATTCAATGTGTTTGGTACCAATCGAGATTCGACGCGTTTGAGGCCCAATGTGAAATTTACAGATCCTTTTGAAATTCCAACATCATCAGCAAGGTCTCTAAATGTAAATCGACGGTTTGCAAACACCAAATCTTTAATTATTTGGTTCGTCGGTTGAGGTTGATGGTTGCCCAAAGGGCTCTTCGTTTTCAACGCGTTCTCTGCCTTCTTTGAACTTTTTATAACACTTATAAGCATTTCTTTCTGATATAGGAATTCTCACCGAATGCCATTTGCAACATTCTATATGTTTCCGCAAACAAAATTTAATGCAAGTTCTTTGCTCAATTAATTCAGACATTTAAAAAATCAATGGAATCAGTTTTAGCGCCTCACAAAGCCAAGCGTTTCACACAAATGTCAAGGACAGTGCCAGCAACTTAGAAAAGAAAACAAAATTGAAATTCCATAAGAGCCGGGGAATTTTAAATTGAAAATGAGTCTAACCTTTTGGGCACAGTAGTGTAGCGAAATCCAAACTGTACATTTTTCACCAATGTTTTCACCAATAATTATTCTATTCTTGCTATTATACATTGTTTAATAATGGGCATGAATGGCCGAGTGGCTAGCGCTCTGGCGCTCGGTACTACAGGTTTCGGGTTCGAGTCCCGGCCATGCCATGGATGTTTGTAGTGGTTCGGAATCCACTTTACACCGTAGGTCCCGGTCTAATAGAATCGTAGAGCGTTGCGGGGGCATTGTTACTCCGTGGCTTATCTTCAAGTTACACGCGCCCCCCTGAGTAATGTTTGTGCAGCACTTGCCTTACGGCCTCCAAGACCAAGTTGTCTAAGTGTTTGCCAGCTGCATTAGAAAGAAAAAAAAAACATTGTTTAGTAATTTCCCGAAGCTCTCTTAACTTTCGATATGAAGGAAATTTAAATTTTTGCATTTTCAGCAATAATTATGCTCTATTATTAATTAGAAGTAGTAAATGAACTAAGTTAAAACAAGTAATATAAAAAAAAATAATTTTAAGTCAATTCCTAGTTTTTTTTCACTATATTGAAGGAAAGTCCTTTACAAATAAAGTTGACATTTTCCTCTTACATCTGGCGCCATCTATTATTAGATACATGCAACTTAAATCTAAAAAAAGAAAAAAAAACTAAAATTAATTAATTAAATTTAATTAATGAAATAATATTTGAAAAAAACTGTATTAACATCCAGTGTCATCCACTACAAGTTCAAAAAAATGTATTTGAACTTGAGTGGATGAATAAAAAGTATTTTATGAACGATTGAAAATTTGAACAAGATATATATATAGTCACAGCGTGAACTAATAGTAGGAATTGAATAAAAAAAAGTCCAATTTCCAAAATTTCATAATTAATTAAAAGTTATTTTTATCTTAATTATTTATTTAATTAGTAAATAAATGAACGTGCTGCCGAAAATCCCTATTTTGGCATCCAAGAAAGACCCTGAGGAAACAATCTGCGACGGCCTGATGGCCATTGGTACCACAGGCTTAAGATTCGAATCCTGGTGATAATCCTGGGAAATAACCGAAACCTCTTTTTTCTAGATCATCTAGTTATCTATTTAATATTTTCTATACCATTTCACCTTAGTACTAGGGAAGCACCTAAGGCCCAGGCGTCCCCCCCCTGCCCTTGATTGACTTAACTGTCTGGCAATTTGATGGCTTTTATTAATAAATAATTTTTATTTATATTTATTTTTGTTATTTTATTTATTAATTTATTTACTATTTTTTAATTTATTTTTATTTATTTCAAATATTTTTGAAAAGACGACAAAATAGATCAAGAGTAGGCCGCGTGGAAAGACAACAAGCGATATTTACTAAAGGCAGATATGCCATATAATATTCGTTTTGATAGTATAAAATTTCTTTTTAAAGCTCTTGAATAGGCTAAGAAGATATAAACTCTGAAATGAAAAAAAAGTAACAGCAACAAATAAGTAAAAATAAGTATATATATATATATATATATATATATGTAGATTTAGCCGCTTGCAAAAGATGCTTCCCGGCCGAACCCCCAATTTTTGTGGGGGTTTACACCGGTTTCAACAGATGCATTCCGGCCGAACCTGCAGTTTTGTTAGACTTCTCTACCAGCCTAACAATATCTGAACTTTTGCAGTGGGTGTCTGGGGTATTTGACAGACAAAACGCAGCAACGGGACGTTACTTTAAATAAAGCCATTTATTACTACGATATTTTACAATGATATTTACATTGACATTTAATTAAAGGGATAAATGTGTACAAACACCTGAGAAGGTCTCGTGATAGTACAGTTCTACGTCACACTATCAACAAAAAGGGAAATTTCCCGTTACAGTTTATCAACGCACTTCGTTCGTTATCTGGTTTCCAGCATTTCTGCTTTAGCAGCCGATGAAGAGAGTTTGAAAATGGAGGTAAAAAATAATAATAAAGGGAAATGTTTTACTTTTACGTGGACATTAGTAAATGCCAGCTATTGCATCCAGATGAAAGCAGAAGAAATAAAAAGTCCATCTTTTTGTATAGAATGGGTAAAACCATCGAAATGGCATTTATCTTTATATCCCAGAGGACGTGAAAATGGAAGTTACATAGATGTATTTTTATACAGGGAAGACGATGTTTTTATTAATTATATAACTGATTTCGAAATATCACTATTGGCTTTGGATGGCAAAGCCCTGTCATTTTCTAAAAATGAACAGAAATTTAACCACGGAACAAGTATTGGATTCTCTAATTTTGCAGAAAGAAAACAAATATTCGTCGATGAAAAATCGATTTTTCTCCCCAATGACAAGTTGACAGTTCGTTGCAGAATCTGAAGTGTCTTAGGTAACATAAAAGAAAATGCAGAATGTTTTGCCCGCTCTCGTATAGGAGTTGAATGGAGATCTTTAATCTGGACAATTCCTGATTTCAGTCGTCTTCAGTTAGATAAAAAAAACCCTTTCCTGATCAAATCATTCTCAAATAATAAAAATTTGGTTTCATTGAATGTATTCTTGACGCAGAAAAGAAATTGTGAAGAATTTGTCTGCTTTGAACTCACAACCATTGATCCAAGAGTAATTTTTACTGAAATTGAATTGTTTCTTCTGGACGCCCTAGGAAATACAATAGTAAGCATTCAAGATGACTTTTGGCGTGATTGCGTAGGTAACAGCAAACCATTTATCTCTTTTCTTCCAAAAAGCAAATTAATGGGAAACCAGAGATGTTCTGACTGTGCAGTGCGAGAGTACTATTTCAACAGGAATTGTGATGGAAACAATTGAGAAACTCTATTTGGGAAGATGTGGTGATTCGCAAGCAACGTCAACTGATATTGACTGCACTGATGATGAAGAGCGTTTAAATTTTTCCACGAAAGTCTTGAAGGAAGACTTGAAGTCTTTGTACAGCGATGGATTACTTAGTGACGTGAAACTCAAAACAAGAACTGCAACATTTCCTGTGCATAAAAACATACTCAGTGCTCGATCTTCAGTATTCAAAGCAATGTTTTCAAGCGACATGAGAGAGACACATGGAAGCAGCGTGGACATAGAGGACATCAGCGACGATACCCTCAAGCGCATGTTGGAGTATTTGTATACCGCTAATATGGAAAGCCTGCAGTGGGAGTGTGCCATAGACCTCTACAAAGCTGCTGACATATACGAGATTTTGTCCCTAAAGGATGAGTGCTCTTCGTTCCTGAAGTTGAACCTCACGCCAACAAAAGCTTGCGAAATTTTGCTTCTCTCCGATTTGCACATGGATGGTGATTTAAAAACGTACGTGCAGAACTTCATCTTGAAGCAAGACAAAGAAATTTTCAACACTGATGAATGGAATCATGTCATGGAGACAAATCTAAAACTAGCAGCGTACACAATGCGCATGAAATTGAAATAGAAGGTAAAGTATTTCTTTTCTTTTCTTTTAAAGTAGAGTTGTAAGACCCTCATGGATAGCAGGTTCGGTTTGAGGCAACATCGTTCTATGTGATATGAATAAGGGGAGCAAAAAAAAAACTTTTCCGAGCCTGTGGTGGTGATAAATAATATAAATATTTAGGATATAACTTTTTTACTTTGACATCGACGAAACACGCAGTATAAACAGCCTTCCACTTAAAATTGAGTCGACCCGATGGCCGATTGGCTAGTGCTCTGGCTGTAGATGCTCTAGGCTGTAGTTGGCAGTAGGGCTGGATTTTCCTATAGGCTAACTAGGCTTCAGCCAAGGGCCTCAAAATCAAGAGGGGCCTACATTCAAATTTTTAGAAAAAATCGAATTACACTATTCTGAAAACAGTAAACATTAAAACACTGAATCGAAAATAAGGAGAATTTTTACACATATGACTAATAAACAAACATTAAAAATGTATTGGTTAAGTTCAACGCGTTCGATTCATTGGGTATGTTCGTTTGTATACTTTTTTTTTGTGACCTGGATTTTGTTTGAATTAAGTTCCATTTTTGCTTAGTTTAAAACTTAAAATTCATAATAATTCATACTTAAACTTTAAATGCGAATTATTATGAAATAAATTTATCTGAATTGAATTTGTTTTAATCTTCAATGTGTTGAATATATTTAATTTAATTTGATAGAATATATGATAATTTTTATTACATATTTTATTTTCGTGGACGAAGATTTTTATTATTCAATTTTGTTTCTTTGTAACTGCTGTGTGTTAAGTTTGATTAGTTATTGTTACAAATACTATATAGGATGCTGAGAATAAATATCCAAATAAGCATTCTCGACTTTTTTCTTTTCGTGCCACATTTTTTATAAAGATTAGTTCCAATCACAACATGTTTCATTTAACATATTGATATATATCACAGTAATGATGTATTTTATTATCTCTCATGTAATTTTTTAACTTAAAAATGGGATGTGAAAGGCGATAAGTGGAATAGTTGAGGGCCTCTTTTCATCTAACTCCGGCCTTGGTAGGCGGTGGCATGGATGTTTGTTGGTAGTTCGAAATCCACGCTAAACTGTAGGTTTCTTTCTAGTTAGCCGAAAGTGTGCACAAAATAACCGTAGAGCGACAAACCAATCCTCCTCTTTTTCTATAACATTTAGTTATATATTTAATATTTTCTATATCATTTCACCTTAGTACTTGCGGATATAAGCCTTTAAGCCGGATTTGCTCCTCCACTTACTGACTTAACTAGCTCGTAATTTCATGGCTTTATTAATGTGTTATTTATTATTTAAATTTTATTTGCTTTTCATTTATCCTTGTTATATTAATTATTAATTAATTATTATTTGATTCTTTCAAATGTTTTTTAAGACGACAATTTAGATCAAGCGTAGGCCGCCTGGAAAGAAAAAATTATTTTGGGTAGGGCATGTCATATACTAATTTAGAGATCGTTCAAAATTAAAGCAATTACTAAATAACATACAAGAAGCGATACTCTCCAAATGCAGAAATGTCATATAATATTCGACAGGATCATGTAAAATATCTTGTTAAAATCATTGAACAGTCCAAGAAGTTTTAAATACTGAAATAAAAATATGTATATGTATATATATATATATATATATATATATATATATATGCAACAAATATATTATATATGTAGATATATATATATATACATATATATATACCATATATAAAAAATGACCTTGAACAGGCTAAAAAGTTTTAAACACTGAAATAAAAAAGTAGCAGCAAGAAATATGTAAACATAAGTATATATGTATATAACAAAATATATTATATATTTATTGTTTTTTATATACATACTATATATAAAAAAATGCCTTTGATTAAGCTAAGAAATTTTTTATACTAAAATAAAAGAAGTAGCAACGAGAAAAAGCAAAAATAAATATATAAATAAATAAAAATATTATATGTATATTGTTATATATATATATATATATATATAATACATGTAATAAACAATATATATATTACACTGGTTTTTTTTATAGATGTGATTGCTTTAATTAAAACCCGGGAAACAACCCAAAACTTAAAATTAAAAACCGCGAAACAACCCAAAAATTAAAATTAAATACCGGGAAATAACTCAAGCAGCCATTGTATTCAAAGTTACATTTTCTACTCGCTAACATTAACTCTGCACCACAAGTCAGAAAAGAATCCGATTTGCTTACAAACATTTGAGACGGTCACGTGATAGGACGGTTCTACGTCACACTGTCAGCAAAAAGGGAAATTTGCCGTTTCATTTTATCACATACGCGTTCTTTGACGACTTCGTTCGTTATCTGGTTTGCAACATTTCTCTTTTAGCAGCCGATGAAGAGGGTTTGAAATATGCAGGTCAAAAATAATAATGAACGGAAATGTTTTACTTTTACGTGGGCATTAGAAAATGCCAGCTATTGCTTTCAGAAGAAAGGGGAAGAAATAAAAAGTCCATCTTTTTGTATAGAATGGGTAAAACCTTCGAAATGGCATTTATCTTTATATCCCAGAGGACGTGAAAACGGAAGTTACATAGAGGTATTTTTATACAGGGTAGACGATGTTCATATTAAATATATAACTGATTTCGAAATATCACTATTGGCTGTGGATGGCAAAGCCCTGTCATTTTCTAAAAATGAGCAGAAATTTTACCCCGAAACAAGTATTGGATTCTCTAATTTTGCGAAAAGAAAACAACTATTCGCCGATGAAAAACCAAATTTTCTACCCAATGACACGCTGACTGTTCGTTGCAGAATCTGGAGTGTAAAAGGTAACATAAAAAAAAATGCAGAATGTTTTGCCCGCTCTCGTATAGGAGTCGAATGCAGATCTTTAGTCTGGACGATTCCTGATTTCAGTCGTCTCCAGTTAGATAAAGAAAACATTTTACAGATCCAATCAGTCACAAATGATAAAAATTTGGTTTCATTAAATGTATTCTTGACGCAGAAAAGAAATTGTGAAGAATTCGTCTGCTTTGAACTCACAACCATTGCTTTAGGAGTAATTTTTACTGAAATTGAATTGTTTCTTCTTCACGCCCTAGGAAATACAATAGTCAGCATTCCAGATGGGTTTTGGTGTGATTGCGCAGGTAACAGCAAACCATTTATCTTTTTTCTTCCAAAAAGCAAATTAATGGCAAACCAGAGTCTCTATTTACCTGGCGATGTTCTGACTGTGCGGTGTGAAAGTATTATTTCAACAGGAATTGTGATGGAAACAATTGAGAAACTCTATTTGGGAAGATCTGGTGATTCGCATGCAACGTCAACTGATGTTGACTGCATTGATGATGAAGAGCGTTTAAATTTTTCCACGAAAGTCTTGAAGGGACACTTGAAGTCTTTGTACAGCAATGGATATCTTAGTGATGTGAAACTCAAAACAAGAACTGCGGCATTTCCTGTGCATAAACCCATGCTCGGCGCCCGATCTTCAGTATTCAAAGCAATGTTTTCAGGCGACATGAGAGAGACACATGGAGACAGCTTGGACATAGAGGACACCAGCGACGATACCCTCAAGCGCTTGTTGGAGTATTTGTATACCGCTAAGGCCTGCAGTGGGAGAGTGCCATAGACCTCTACAAAGCCGCCGATAAATACGAGATTCTCTCTCTAAAGGATGAGTGCTCTTCGTTCCTGAAGTTGAACCTCACGCCAACGAAACCTTGCGAAATTTTGATTCTCTTCGATTTGTACATGGATTGTGACTTAAAAACGGACGTGCAGAACTTCATCGTGAAGAATGACAAAGAAATTTTCGACACCGATGACTGGAATAAGATCATAGAGACGAACCCAAAACTAGCAGCGTACACAATGCGCATGAAATTTAAATAGAAGGTAAAGTATTTATTTTATTTACTTTTACAGTAGAGTTGTAAGACCCTGATGGATAGCACGTTCGGTTTGAGGAAACATCGTTCTAAGTTATATGAATAAGGGGAGCAAAAAAAAAAAAAACGTTTCCGAGCCTGTGGTGGTGATATATAATATAAATATTTAGGATATAACTTTTTTACTTTGACATCGAAGAAACACGCAGAATAAACAACCTTCCACTTCTACTCCGACCCGATGGCCGATTGGCTAGTGCTCTGGCTGTAGATGCTCTAGGCTGTAGTTGGCAGCAGGGCTGGATTTTCCTATAGGCTAACTAGGCTTCAACCAAGGGCCTCAAAATCAAGAGGGGCCTACATTCAAATTTTTAGAAAAAATCGAATTACACTATTCTGAAAAAAGTAAACATTAAAACACTGAATCGAAAATAAGGAGAATTTTTACACATATGACTAATAAACAAACATTAAAAATGTATTGGTTAAGTTCAACGCGTTCGATTCATTGGGTATGTTCGTTTGTATACTTTTTTTTTTTGTGACCTGGATTTTGTTTGAATTAAGTTCCATTTTTGCTTAGTTTAAAACTTAAAATTCATAATAATTCATACTTAAACTTTAAATGCGAATTATTATGAAATAAATTTATCTGAATTGAATTTGTTTTAATCTTCAGTGTGTTGAATATATTTAATTTAATTTGATAGAAAATATGATAATTTTTATTGCATATTTTATTTTTGTGGACAGAGATTTTTATTTTTGTGAACAAAGATTTTTATTATTTGAATTTTGTTTCTTTGTAACTGCTGTGTGTTAAATTTGATTAGTTATTGTTACGAATACTATATAGGATGCTGAGAATAAATATCCAAATAAGCATTCTCGATTTTTTTCTTTTCGTGCCACATTTTTTATAAAGATTAGTTCCAATCACAACATGTTCCATTTAACATATTGATATATATCACACTAATGATGTATTTCATTATCTCTCATGTAATTTATTAACTTAAAAGGGGAGTTGAAAGGGCCTCATAAGTGGAATAGTTTAGGGCCTCTTTTCATCTAACTCCGGCCTTGGTAGGCGGTGGCATGGATGTTTGTTGGTAGTTCGAAATCCACGCTAAACTGTAGGTTTCTTTCTAATTAGCCGAAAGTGTGCACAAAATAACCGTAGAGCGACAAACCAATCCTCCTCTTTTTCTATAACATCTAGTTATATATTTAATATTTTCTATATCATTTCACCTTAGTACTTGCGGATATAAGCCTTTAAGCCGGATTTGCTCCTCCACTTACTGACTTAACTATCTCATAATTTGATGGCTTTATTAATGTGTTATTTATTATTTAAATATTTGCTTTTCATTTATCCTTGTTATTTTAATTATTAATTTATTATTATTTGATTCTTTCAAATGTTTTTTAAGACGACAATTTAGATCAAGCGTAGGCCGCGTGGAAAGAAAAAATTATTTTGGGTAGGGCATGTCATATACTAATCTAGAGATCTTACATAAGGAAAGCAATTACTAAATAACAAACAAGAAGCGATACTTATTAAAGACAGAAATGTCATATAATATTCGACGGGATCATGTAAAATATCTTGTTAAAATCATTGAACAGTCCAAGAAGTTTTAAATACTGAAATAAAAATATGTATATCTATATATATATATGCAACAAATATATTATATACATATTGTTTATATATATATATATACCATATATAAAAAATGACCTTGAACAGGCCAAGAAGTTTTAAACACTGAAATAAAGTAGCAGCAAGAAATATGTAAGCATAAGTATATATGTATATAACAAAATATATTATATATATATTGTTTTTTATATACATACTATATATAAAAAAATGCCTTTGATTAAGGTAAGAAATATTTCATACTGAAATAAAAAAAGGTAGTAACGAGAAAAAGCAAAAATAAGTATATAAATAACAAAAAAATATTATATATATATATATAATATGTAATAAACAATATATATATTACACTGGTTTTTTTTATAAATGTAATTGCTTTAATTAAAAACCGGGAAACAACCCAAAAATTAAAATTAAAAACCGGGGAACAACCCAAAAATTAAAATTAAAAACCGGGAAACAACTCAAAAATTAAAATTAAAAACCGGGAAAAAACTCAAGCAGCCATTGTATTCAAAATTAAATTTTCTACTCGCTAACATTAACTCTGCACCACAAGTCAGAAAAGAATCCGATTTGCTTACAAACATTTGAGACGGTCACGTGATAGGACGGTTCTACGTCACACTGTCAGCCAAAAGGGAAATTTCCGTTTCATTTTATCACATACGCGTTCTTTGGTATCACTGGTACTCGTTATCGGTTCCCAGCATTTCTCTTTAAGCAGTCCGTGGAGAGGGTTTGAAAATGGAGGTCAAAAATAATAGTGAACGGAAATGTTTCACTTTCACGTGGGCATTAGAAAATGCCAGCTATTGCTTTCAGAAGAAAGGGGAAGCGATAAAAAGTCCCTCGTTTTATATAGATTGGACATTTCCTACGAAATGGCATTTATCTTTATATCCGAGAGGACTTGAAGATGGAAGTGATGTAGGGGTTTTTTTAGACAAGGAAGATATAAATGGTTTGAAAGCAGATTTTGAAATATCAGTATTGGCTATGGATGGCAAAACCCTGACTTTTTCTAAAAGTGCGCAGGAATTTTACATCGAAAATAGTATAGGATTCTCTAATTTTGCAAGAAGAAAACAAATATTCAAAGATGAAAAATCAAATTTTCTACCCAATGACACGTTGACTGTTCGTTGCAGAATCTGGAGTGTTTTAGGTAACATAAAAGAAAATGCAGAATGTTTTACCCGCTCTCGTATAGGAGTCGAATGGAAATCTTTAGTCTGGGCAATTCCTGATTTCAGTCGTCTCCAGTCGGATATAAAAAAAAATTTCCTGATCAAATCAGTTTCAAAGGATGAAAATTTGGTTTCAGTGAATGTATTTTTGACAGAAAAAAGAAGTTGTGAAGAATTCGTCTGCTTCGAACTCACAACCATTGATCCAAGAGTAATGTTTAGTGAAATTAAATTGTTTCTTCTGGACGCCCTAGGAAATTCAATAGTAAGCATTCAAGATGAGTTTTGGCGAGATTGCGCAGGTAACATCAAACCATTTATCTTTGTTCTTCCAAAAAGTAAATTAATGCCAAACCAGAGTCTCTACTTACCAGGCGATGTTCTAACTGTGCGGTGCGATAGTGCTATTTCAACAGGAATTGTGATGGAAGCAATTGAGAAACTCTACTTGGGAAGATGTGGTGATTCGCATGCAACGTCAACTCATGTTGACTGCACTGATGATGAAGAGCGTTTAAATTTTTCCACGAAAGTCTTGAAGGAAGACTTGAAGTCTTTGTGCAGCGATGGATTACTTAGTGACGTGAAACTCAAAACAAGAACTGCAACATTTCCTGTGCATAAAAACATACTCAGTGCTCGATCTTCAGTATTCAAAGCAATGTTTTCAAGCGACATGAGAGAGACACATGGAAGCAGCGTGGACATAGAGGACATCAGCGACGATACCCTCAAGCGCATGTTGGAGTATTTGTATACCGCTAATATGGAAGGCCTGCAGTGGGAGTGTGCCATAGACCTCTACAAAGCTGCTGACATATACGAGATTTTGTCCCTAAAGGATGAGTGCTCTTCGTTACTGAAGTTGAACCTCACGCCAACAAAAGCTTGCGAAATTTTGCTTCTCTCCGATTTGCACATGGATGGTGATTTAAAAACGTACGTGGAGAACTTCATCTTGAAGCAAGACAAAGAAATTTTCAACACTGATGAATGGAATCATGTCATGGAGACAAATATAAAACTAGCAGCGTACACAATGCGCATGAAATTTAAATAGAAGGTAAAGTATTTATTTTCTTTTCTTTTAAAGTAGAGTTGTAAGACCCTCATGGATAGCAGGTTCGGTTTGAGGAAACATCGTTCTAAGTTATATGAATAAGGGGAGCAAAAAAAAAAAACTTTTCTGAGCCTGTGGTGGTGATAAATAATATAAATATTTAGGATATAACTTTTTTACTTTGACATCGAAGAAACACGCAGAATAAACAACCTTCCACTTCTACTCCGACCCGATGGCCGATTGGCTAGTGCTCTGGCTGTAGATGCTCTAGGCTGTAGTTGGCAGCAGGGCTGGATTTTCCTATAGGCTAACTAGGCTTCAACCAAGGGCCTCAAAATCAAGAGGGGCCTACATTCAAATTTTTAGAAAAAATCGAATTACACTATTCTGAAAAAAGTAAACATTAAAACACTGAATCGAAAATAAGGAGAATTTTTACACATATGACTAATAAACAAACATTAAAAATGTATTGGTTAAGTTCAACGCGTTCGATTCATTGGGTATGTTCGTTTGTATACTTTTTTTTTTGTGACCTGGATTTTGTTTGAATTAAGTTCCATTTTTGCTTAGTTTAAAACTTAAAATTCATAATAATTCATACTTAAACTTTAAATGCGAATTATTATGAAATAAATTTATCTGAATTGAATTTGTTTTAATCTTCAGTGTGTTGAATATATTTAATTTAATTTGATAGAAAATATGATAATTTTTATTGCATATTTTATTTTTGTGGACAGAGATTTTTATTTTTGTGAACAAAGATTTTTATTATTTGAATTTTGTTTCTTTGTAACTGCTGTGTGTTAAATTTGATTAGTTATTGTTACGAATACTATATAGGATGCTGAGAATAAATATCCAAATAAGCATTCTCGATTTTTTTCTTTTCGTGCCACATTTTTTATAAAGATTAGTTCCAATCACAACATGTTCCATTTAACATATTGATATATATCACACTAATGATGTATTTCATTATCTCTCATGTAATTTATTAACTTAAAAAGGGGAGTTGAAAGGGCCTCATAAGTGGAATAGTTTAGGGCCTCTTTTCATCTAACTCCGGCCTTGGTAGGCGGTGGCATGGATGTTTGTTGGTAGTTCGAAATCCACGCTAAACTGTAGGTTTCTTTCTAATTAGCCGAAAGTGTGCACAAAATAACCGTAGAGCGACAAACCAATCCTCCTCTTTTTTCTATAACATCTAGTTATATATTTAATATTTTCTATATCATTTCACCTTAGTACTTGCGGATATAAGCCTTTAAGCCGGATTTGCTCCTCCACTTACTGACTTAACTATCTCATAATTTGATGGCTTTATTAATGTGTTATTTATTATTTAAATATTTGCTTTTCATTTATCCTTGTTATTTTAATTATTAATTTATTATTATTTGATTCTTTCAAATGTTTTTTAAGACGACAATTTAGATCAAGCGTAGGCCGCGTGGAAAGAAAAAATTATTTTGGGTAGGGCATGTCATATACTAATCTAGAGATCTTACATAAGGAAAGCAATTACTAAATAACAAACAAGAAGCGATACTTATTAAAGACAGAAATGTCATATAATATTCGACGGGATCATGTAAAATATCTTGTTAAAATCATTGAACAGTCCAAGAAGTTTTAAATACTGAAATAAAAATATGTATATCTATATATATATATGCAACAAACATATTATATATATATTGTTTATATATATATATATATACCGTATATAAAAATGACCTTGAACAGGCCAAGAAGTTTTAAACACTGAAATAAAGAAGTAGCAGCAAGAAATATGTAAGCAGAAGTATATATGTATATAACAAAATATATTACATATATATTGTTTTTTATATACATACTATATATAAAAAAATGCCTTTGATTAAGGTAAGAAATATTTCATACTGAAATAAAAAAAGGTAGCAACGAGAAAAAGCAAAAATAAGTATATAAATAACAAAAAAATATTATATATATATATAATATGTAATAAACAATATATATATTACACTGGTTTTTTTTATAAATGTAATTGCTTTAATTAAAAACCGGGAAACAACCCAAAAATTAAAATTAAAAACCGGGGAACAACCCAAAAATTAAAATTAAAAACCGGGAAACAACTCAAAAATTAAAATTAAAAACTGGGAAACAACTCAAGCAGCCATTGTATTCAAAGTTAAATTTTCTACACGCTAGCAGTAATTCTACACCACAAGTCAGAAAAGAATCCGATTTGCTTACAAACATTTGAGACGGTCACGTGATAGGACGGTTCTACGTCACACTGTCAGCCAAAAGGGAAATTTCCCGTTTCATTTTATCACATACGCGTTCTTTGGTATCACTGGTACTCGTTATCGGTTCCCAGCATTTTCTTTTAGCAGCCGGTGAAGACGGTTTGAAAATGCAGGTAAAAAATAATAGTGAACGGAAATGTTTCACTTTTACGTGGGCATTAGAAAATGCCAGCTATTGCTTTCAGAAGAAAGGGGAAGAAATAAAAAGTCCATCTTTTTGTATACAATGGTTAAACCCAACGAAATGGCATTTGTCTTTATATCCCAGAGGACGTGAAAATGAAAGTTATGTAGAGGTTTTTTTATATAGGGAAGACTACGATAAAACTAATAAAATAACAGATTTCGAAATAACACTATTGGCTGTGGATGGCAAAGCACTGACATTTTCTAAAAATGAGCAGAAATTTTACCACGAAACACGTATTGGATTCTCTAATTTTGCAAGAAGAAAACAAATATTCAAAGATGAAAAATCAAATTTTCTACCCAATGACACGTTGACTGTTCGTTGCAGAATCTGGAGTGTAAGAGGTAATATAAAAGAAAATGGAGAATGTTTTGCCCGCTCTCGTATAGGAGTCGAATGGAGATCTTTAGTCTGGACAATTCCTGATTTCAGTCGTCTCCAGTCGGATATAAAAAAAAATTTCCTGATCAAATCAGTTTCAAAGAATGAAAATTTGGTTTCAGTGAATGTATTTTTGACAGAGAAAAAAAGTTGTGAAGAATTCGTCTGCTTCGAACTCACAACCATTGATCCAAGAGTAATGTTTACTGAAATTAAATTGTTTCTTCTGGATGCCCTAGGAAATACAATAGTAAGCATTCAAGATGAGTTTTGGCGTGATTGCGCAAACAGCAAACCGTTTCTCTTTGTCCTTCCAAAAAGTAAATTAATGTCCAACCAGAGTCTCTACTTACCTGGCGCTGGCGATGTTCTGACTGTGCAGTGCGATAGTGCTATTTCAACAGGAATTGTGATGGAAGCAATTGAGAAACTCTACTTGGGAAGATGTGGTGATTCGAAGCAACGTCAACTCATGTTGACTGCACTGATGATGAAGAGAGTTTAAATTGTTCCACGAAAGTCTTGAAGGAACACTTGAAGTCTTTGTACAGCGATGGATATCTTAGTGATGTGAAACTGAAAACAAAGACTGCGACATTTCCAGCGCATAAACCCATGCTCGGCGCCCGATCTTCAGTATTCAAAGCAATGTTTTCAAGCGACATGCGAGAGACACATGGAGACAGCGTGGACATAGAGGACATCAGCGACGATACCCTCAAGCGCATGTTGGAGTATTTGTATACCGCTTATATGGAAGGCCTGCAGTGGGAGAGTGCCATAGATCTCTACAAAGCCGCCGACAAATACGATATTTTGTCTCTAAAGGATGAGTGCTCTTCGTTCCTGAAGTTGAACCTCACGCCAACGAAAGCTTGCGAAATTTTGCTTCTCTCCGATTTACACATGGATGGTGATTTAAAAACGTACGTGCAGAACTTCATCGTGAAGCATGACAAAGAAATTTTCGATACCGATGACTGGAAAAAGATCATAGAGACGAACCCAAAATTAGCAGCGTACACAATGCGCATGAAATTTAAATAGAAGGTAAAGTATTTATTTTCTTTTCTTTTGTAGTAGAGTTGTAGGACCCTGATGTATAGCACCTTCTGTTTGAGAAAAACATCGTTCTAAGATATATGAATAAGGGGAAATAAAAAAAAAAAATAACGTTTCCGGGCCTGTGGTGGTGATAAATAATATAAATATTTTTTATATAACTTTTTTACTTTGACATTGAAGAAACACGCAGAGTAAACAGCTTTCCACTTAAAATTGAGTCGACCCGATGGCTGATTGGCTAGTGCTCTGGCTGTAGATGCTCTAGGCTGTAGTTGGCAGCAGGGCTGGATTTTCCTATAGGCTAACTAGGCTTCAGCCAAGGGCCTCAAGAACAAGAAGGGCCTACATTGAAATATTTAGCAAAATTAATTACACTATTCTAAAAACAGTAAACACTAAAACACTGAATCGAAAATAAAGACAATTTCTACACATATGACTAAAACACAAACATAAAAATGTATTGGTTAAGATCGACGCATTCGGTTCATTGGGTCTGTTGGTTTGTATACTTTTTTTTTGTGATCTGGATTTTGTTTGATCCATTAGTTCCATTTTTGTTTAGTTTAAAACTTAAAATTCACAATAATTCATACTTAAACTTTAAATGCGAATTATTATGAAATAAATTTATCTGAATTGAATTTGTTTTAATCTTCAATGTGTTGAATATATTTAATTTAATTTGATAGAAAATAGGATAATTTTTATTACGTATTTTATTTTCGTGGACAAAGATTTTTATTATTCAATTTTGTTTCTTTGTAACTGCTGTGTGTTATGTTTGATTAGTTATTGTTACAAGTACTATATAGGATGCTGAGAATAAATATCCAAATAAGCATTCTAGACTTTTTTCTTTTCGTGCCACATTTTTTATAATGATTAGTTCCAATCATAACATGTTTCATTTAACATATTGATATATATCACTGTAATGATGTATTGGTACTGATGTACGGTACCTTGTCGACAGTTGCGCCAATAAAGGGCGCACGCGCGAACCGCAGCTACAGATTTGGCGGTTTTTAAGTAGCACCAATCTATTCTATTGGTTTGGTAACCTTAGTAGCTGTTAAATTGGCGACACTTAAATACCGCCATGTCTGTTGCCAAGGTACCGTGAATACGTAAGTACCTGCATTTTATTATCTCCCATGTAATTTATTAACTTAAAAATGGGAGGTGAAAGGGCCACATAAGTGGAATAGTCTAGGGCCTCTTTTCATCTAACTCCGGCCTTGGTAGGCGGTGGCATGGATGTTTGTTGGTAGTTCGAAATCCACGCTAAACTGTAGGTTTCTTTCTAATTAGCCGAAAGTGTGCACAAAATAACCGTAGAGCGACAAACCAATCCTCTTTTTTCTATAACATCTAATTATGTACTTAATATTTTCTATATTATTTCACCTAAGTGTATAGTAGTATCACTTTAGGATATAGTAGGCCTCTAAAGCCTAGGTACCCCATTCCTTCCCCCCTCTCCTTGTCTGACTTAACTAGCGCTTAATTTGATGGCTTAAACAATGTATTATTTATTTGCTTTTCATTTATACTTGTTATTTTATTAATTAATTAATTATTATTTATTTATTTCAAATGTTTTTGTAAGACGACAATTTAGATCAAGCGTGGGTCGTGTGGAAATTAGAGATTTTCACATTACACATGAATTCTCATCAAAGTGCAAAGGATTTTAACTTTTTTGTTTTCTTTTTATCACAATATACACTTTTTTATATTTTTACTCCTGAGCTATGACTCATCCTAATTCTACACTCTTTTACAACATTTCTTACACAAACTAACTACTCTTATGTTTTTTCTCTTAAAGTTTTTATTTTATTTTCTTAATTATGCAACGGAGGTAGGGGGATCCTGTCCCCAGGCACTCCATAATCACACTACCTTTGCCTTTGTTTGGGTAGGGCATGTAATATACTAATTTAGAGATCGTAGCACATAAAGAAAGCAATTACTAAATAATATACAACGAGAGACACTTACTGAAGACAGAAATGCCATATAATATTTGTTTTCATTGATCATGTAAAATTTCGTTTTAAAGTCCTTGAACAGTCCAAGACGTTTTAAGCACTGAAATAAAAAAAAGTAGCAACAAGAAATAAGTAAAAATTAGTATAAATTTATATTTTCTAATTAGCCGAAAATGTGCAAAAAATGACCATAGAGTGACTAACCAAACCTAACTTAAAGTTGTATTGAAGTACCACACTGAGTGGTACTTCGATTTAGAAAATCGAAATGATTTTCAAATTTGTGATCTATGTGTACTAATGAGTGAAAAAATATGTATATAAAGTATAAAAAAACTGCATCCCCTTACTTTTTAAATTTTCATCTTTTTTTTTTTTTTTAAGTAGCGCATCAGTTTTGTAAAGTGACATTTGGGATAAATCATTTGTTACTTTTATGTTAAAATTTTTATGTGTTATTATTCATTATTTTTATTAATAGTATAAATTTTTTATAAGTCATGACTCGTGTTTAATTTAGCAAAAATGATGAATAATATAAATCTTCAGGCCATAAAATCTCTATTTTGACATTATGGAAAAATGCTGAGAAAACAACCTGCTTCCTACAGTTGCACTTAGGGGATGTTCTTAATTGAGGTACCTCACTGAGTGTGTATTTTGAAGGCACATTAGAAATCCTGTAAATTTTAAAACTGCAATGATGATTTCAATGATTTTCGAAATTGCGATCTATGTGTACTAATGAGTGAAAGCTTAAATTTCGAATAAAAAAATTGCATCCCCCCTTTTTTTTTTTTTTTTTTTTTTTTTTTTTTTCAGCTTTTTAAAAAAAAAATAACACGTTGATTTTGTAAAGTGACATTTACGGTAAATCATTTGTTATCATGTTCAAATCAATCGTAGTTTTCAAAATTGTGATCAATTGAATATTAATCAGTGATAAAATCCTATTTTAAAAAGATTAAAGTATTATTAAAAAAAATGATGTTGATTCTAAGGAATATATTTGATCAACTGTCCCTTATACAATTTATTTTTATATCTATACGAGTTTTTTATTGTTTGTAACTGTATTAAATGTATTATTATATTTTTCAGTTTATGTGCTTTATAACTTAAATTTTTTTTTCTGTTATTTTAAGATGTGTTGAATGAGCTGTTATTACAGAAGCTATTAATTGTTGAACTGAATTGGGAGAAAAAAAGAACATTCATGTTTCAAATGGAAACTGAACTTTTAATGATTCAGTTTTTGAATTTTTAATATGATTTCACTTCTTTTTGATTTTTTTTCTTTAAACTTTAAGGTTAAAATGAAATATAGTCTAACTCATATTTTTAAACAATGAGAAAAAAATTTACATGAATTTGATTATCTGTGCGAATTTGTTATTGTTTGTATTTGTCTTTTTGTATTTTATATTTCTTATTAAAAATCTATAGACATACACATTTATAATTTTTATTAAAAATCTATAGACATACACATTTATAATTTTTATTAAAAATCTATACACATACACATTTATAATTTTTATTAAAAATCTATACACATACACATTTGTAATTTTTATTAAAAAACTATAGTGTTAGTTGGGCATGCATAGACATAACAGACAAATTTATTATTGTATTTCTCAGTTTATATGCTTTACACCTTAAATGTGTTATTTTAGGATGTGTTGAATGAACTGTTATTACAGAAGCTATTATTGTTGAACTGTACTGAGAAGAGAAAAAAAAAGAACATTCATGTTTCAAACAGAAACTGAACTTTAAATGATTCAGTTTTTTAATTTTTGATATGATGAATTTTTTGATTTTTTTCTTTAAACTTTAAGGTTAGAATGAAATATAGTCTAACTCATATTTTTAAACAATAAGTAAAAAATTTACATGAATTTCACTATCTGTGCGAATTTGTTATTGTTCGTAATTGTCTTTTTTTATTCCGTTTATAATTTTTATTCAAAATCTACACACATACACATTTATAATTTTTATTAAAAATCTGTGCACATACACATTTATAATTTTTATTAAAAATCTATACACACACACATTTATAATTTTTATTAAAAAACTATAACGTTAGTTGGGCATGCATAGACATAACAGACAAATTTATTATTGTATTTCTCAGTTTATATGCTTTACACCTTAAATGTGTTATTTTAGGATGTGTTAAATGAACTGTTATTACAGAAGCTTTTATTATTGAACTGAACTGAGAGAAAAAAAGAACATTCATGTTTCAAACAGAAACTGTACATTAAATGATTCAGTTTTTGTAATTTTTATCATGATTTCACTTCTTTTTGATTTTTTTTTCTTTAAACTTTAAGGTTAGATTGAAATATAGTCTAACTCATATTTTTAAACAATAAGTAAAAAATTTACATAAAATTGATTATCTGTGCGAATTTGTTATTTGTATTTGGCTTTTTGTATTTTATCATTTTTATTAAAAATCTATACACATACGCATTTATAATTTTTATTAAAAATCTATAATGTTAGTTGAACATGTAATAGGCATAACAGACAAATTTATAATAATATTTTTCAGTTTATTGGCTTTACAACTTGATTTTTTCTTTTATTTTAGGATGTGTTGAATGAACTGTTTTTATAGAAGCTATTATTTCTGAACTGAACTGAGAGAAGAAAGAACATTCATTTATTTCAAACAACATGCTGAATTTTAAATAATTCAGTTCTTGTATTTTTTATTATTATTCCACTTCTTTTTGATTTTTTTTTCTTCAAACTTCAAGGTTAGAATAAAATGTATTCTAGGTCCGAATAATATTTTTCAGTTTATGTGCTTTTATAACTTAAATTATTGTGTTATTTTAGGATGTGTTGAAAGAACTTTTATTGTAGAAGCTGTTATTTCTGAACTGAACTCAGAGAGAAAAGAACATTCATGTGCACATTCACAAACACAAATTGAACTTTAAATGATTTCACTTCTTTTTGATTTATTTCTGTAAGCTTAAAGGTTAATATTAAATGTATTCTTTGAGCAATACGTAAGAAATTTACACGAAATTGATTATCTATACGAATTTGTTATTGTTTGTAATAGTCTTTTTGTAGTCCATTTATAATTTTTATTAAATGTTATAATTTTAGTTCAGACTGCATAAACATAGCAGACAAATTTATAATGATATTTTTCAGTTTATGGGCATAACTTAACTTTTTCTGTTATTATAGGATATGCTCAAGTAATTGTTTATTACAGAAGCTCTTATTTCTAAACTGAACTGAGAGGAAAAAGAACATTCATGTGTTTCAAACACAAGCTGAACTTTAAATGATTCAGTTTTTGTAATTTTTATTATGATTTTGTTTTTATTTTTTTAAATTTAAAGTTCAAGGTTAGAATGACAGGTATTATTCTAACTCATATTTTTAAATATTACCTAAGAAATTTTCACGAAATTGATTATTAATTGGTAAAATATTAATGTAACACCATATGGTCACTTTGAAATATTAAAAATTTAAATATATTTCCATATCTTTGTCTTGTAATAATTTTTTTGTTATTTTATTATTCAAAAAGAAAAACTATTTTCTATAATTTACGAAATGAATTGATTTTTATGTGTCAAGTTATTTTTAATATCAATATGCGATTTTTACTATTTATTTATAATCTTATTAAACATAATTAAGCTTTTTCCTCTTCACTCTTTCAAAGGCGATTTCTTCTTTTTTCTTAGTTCAGTGTTGTCTCATGTTTGAAAATGAATTATTTCAGTAATTAATAACGAAACGTTTGGCTTTCATATTTATTAAAATTTTCTAAGACAGCATTACACAACTACAACACATAGCACAAGAAACAAGTATCTACAAAATCATCTTAAAAGCCAGTTCGTTTATGGGCCTTTGTACCCTTCGTACAGAATGGAACCTTCACTCGACTCCGCACACTCCGTTTTCTCTTTCTTCCTCTCTTATCGGTTCCAAAGTCTAACGGGTTGAAAAAAAAAAAAAAAAAAACGTTCAAAGTCTAACGTATGGATCAATCCGTTCTTGAAAGGAGTATCTGTCTACCTTTGTACTTTTCCCTGTCCCCTTTATAATTTGTTATGGGTGTCGAAAATGCTGTCCATCTAGACCTTTTGATTTGTTTGCCACGTGAACTCATGGCTTGACTGTAACCGTGCTTCAGTTTAAGAATTTCTTCTCGCTGGACTTGAGAATCTTCTTTTTGGTAGTTAGATGCGGTTTTTGTGTCTGTATGTCTATTATTTTGTGTATAATGTCGTCATTAAATAAAAGTATTGTAAATATACATTTGAATTGACTAATTACTTCCCGACCTTTTGGATATCTCTCTCTTTACAATTCGTTCAACTGGAAAGATAAGAGAAATTTATTAAAAAATCTTTCTAGTTTTGGCAGATTGTTTTGGGGAGGTAAAATTTGCATCCCTGTCGGGATTGTAGTTAGTTAATACAGAGTTTTTGCATAACGTTTTTTTATCGTCCGATATTTTTTTTCTTCCTGGCGCACATGCTCATAGGAATAGCTCAGTAGTTAAGTATCACAGATAAGCATGCGCAATAGGTACAATGTTTCTTATAGGCATGCGCGCTAGGAAGAAAAATATCGGACGATAAAAAAACGTTATGCAAAAACTCTCTAATATTTAGACAAGATATTTTTAATATTGAAATGGCGAATGACGAAAATAATAGAGATAATTTATATTTATTAAAAAAGAAACGTGGTGTTTCTAGAACATCCGTCACAAAGATTTTGACAAAATTAGAATCAGAACTATCAGTTAATGAAGAAATATATATAGATAAATTAGAAGAATTAGTTGAAATGCTAACTATTAAACACAACTCTTTGAAAGAAATGGATAAAAAATTAGAGCCTCTTTACGAAGAAGAAGATATTGAAACTGAAATTCAAAATACTGATAAATATGATGAAAAAGATTAGATTAATGAACTCTGTTGCAGCATGTTTTGTTGTTTTCTCTGTTCTTTTTTTTTATTTTTCGTTGTTCTGTAACTGTTCATAATTCGCCATTGGAAATAATACAAAAAAAAATTATGAAAAAGTTGTTCTTCGGAAATTTCGTGCACATAAAGAAATTCGCTTGTTATAAAAGTAATTGTGTGAAAATAAACGCGGAACACATTCCTAACAAAGTAAACAAATTATTGAGTCGAAACAAGTGGATAGTGTACGAGTAAAATTGCCGAAATTAAGTATTTCATAGTTTTATGGTGATATCAATGGCTAACATTTTGGAATAGTTTTGAGTCTGACATTCATAATAATGATTTATTCAATAAAGTGAATAAATTGAATTACCTTAGAACACATTTAGGTGGTACTGCTTTGAATACTGTAGAAGGTTTTTCTATTTCTGCTTCTACGTATGATTCTGCAATTAATTTATTAAAAGAAAGATTTGCAAGAAATGGTCTATTGATACTTACTCACATGAATAATATTTTAAATATAAAACTATTGAGAAATTCAAATGATATGTGTGGTTTTAGAAAATGCTATGACAAAATTTCAACAGAATTAAGAAGTTTAGATTTAAAAACAGAAAATTATTCCGCTGTTCTGTGTCCAACAATTTTAAAAGATCTCTTCCCCAAGATATTCTTATAGAATTTAAAAAAATTCTTATAATAATATAGAAGAATTACTGAAGTTTTTAGCTTTGTCCTTGAGATCAAGAGAACGCTCAGCCATGATGAGCAATAATTTTGCCAACACTTCTGATTTTCGACCTCTGCTCAATTCGCCTCTCTATAGCAGGGATCTCCAAACTTTTCAGCCTTAGGGCCATACTGTTTACTCCAGTAAGTACCAAGGGCCAAAACCGTTTTAATTTTTCTGCCATTAACTATAATTTCTAGACTAGTCGCCGAGTACGCGCTCTGAGCAAGCATATGCTTGCTAAATTCGCTTCATTCTCCAAAATGAAGTATACAAAGAATGTTTATATATCTAAGTTAACCGATGAGCATCTTAAATCTCTTTTAATAATTGGTACAAGTAAAATTGATCCACTAATGTCAGTGAAAAATTATAATTACATAAACCTCATTAGTATTTTTTTACAAGTGGATACCCCACGGTTTCATTCACGTTAATTTAGCTTTTCCGTTCCTGAGGGATTTTCAGGTTAAAAATCACATGTTTGATTCAGGATATATACATTCCAAACATCGATATACATACATATGCGATACTCTTTACCCCAGCATAACTACCGAGGGATGTTCACTAGTTTATAATGTCAGTGAGATTCATTTCAATTAATCGTTAGTTGTTATGCTTCAGTTAAATTTTCTGCTTATTATGCTTGTCATTAAGCTTTACCTAGCAAGTCAATAAAATTGAGTTATTATCATTCTGTGTTTTTTCATCTAACTTCTTATAGCAACAATATGCTATTCGCTGTCGTGAGCCGGATTGATGACACTGGCGTTCTGGATTTGGCCCGCGGGCCGTAGTTTGGAGACCCCTGCTATAGAGTAAACAACCGTGGCTCAACAAGCAAGTAATAAATTAGGCAGGGAAAGAATTCCTTCTGCGGCAGAGTTCCTTTCGACCAATGTTACGTAACGTAACTGTAGTTGTTTAGTTGGAGTACCAAGGAAACTCCCGTACCTCCATATCAATAATTACTATTAAAAAAACATAATTTTAAAATCTGAAAGATGAGCTAAAGAAAAAATATTAAACGAGCCCATGCTCGGAGAGAATTTACAGGAGTAAAAAGGTTAGTAAATACAAAATTTAAAATAATAGTTCACAAAAGTATTTAAAAAATAAAAACTGTGGCAATTAAAAGGAGTTAAAAAATAACCGTTACGAAACCACGAAAACTTTTGGCTGGCTGAAGAGAAAGAGAAAAGGAAAGGGGAGGGCAGAGTTATAAACAAACCAAAACTAATTCATTTCGAAGTTCAGCGTTGGAGCGACCTTGACGAAAAACAGAACGATTCAGAAGCTATCAAACGAACTTCGGAGAAAAATAGTTCTTTTTGAAACACGAGTGAGTGAAATGTCTGGCACAGAGCTTTTTCACCCCTGGTCAAAGTGTGTTATTTTCTTAGCCACGGGGAATGAACTGAAGTCTTGAAAGTAAATAGAACGCGGGCGTTTTTTCGCATGGCGTGTGGTCGGATCATAATACGGGAGATTTAGCAGCGTTGGATTTGTAGATGCATCAATTTTTAGAATGAAATTTTCGGTAATCTTTTTGCCAAGGTTTAGAATAGGATCATGGGCGTGAATACGATGGCGGTTATAAGGAAAAGGCGCATCTGTTATCGTCATTAAGAACTGATTTTGAAGAACCTGTAGTCGCTTCAAATGGATCATTGCTGAATTTATCCAGACCGGATTCGCATAAAGCAGTATAGGTCGGATAAGTGAGATGTAAATATTTAGTTTGCCTCTGAGCGATATTTTGCTTTTCCTGAAAAGTAAAGGTGCAATTGTGAATTTGGCTTTATTAGCTTTAGAAATAATGTAATGAATTTCGACCAATGTTAATGAAAAAATTAAAAATGCAACAAATTGAGTTTTTCTGAGTCATCCGATCATTCTAGTTCTACTTGTGAATACGTGATAAATTTGTCTATTGACGAAAGAAATAATATTCTGATGAAAAAGGGAGCTTGTTTTAAATGTCTCGGAATTAAAAAACATATTTCTCGATTTTGTAAGAGTAATCTAATTTGTTCCCACTGTTCAGGAAAGCATTCTTCAATAATGTGCTTTCAAAAAATATTTTTTTTTTGTTCTAATGCAGCTGGCAAACACTTTAGACAGCTTGGTCTTGGATGCCTTAAGGCAAGCGCAGCACAGATATTACTAACTTTGCATTTCCCAGGGTGCGCGTTTAACTTGATAAGCCACGGACGCGGAGTAACAATAGAGAGTTTTTGCATACCGTATGTCAGTTACCGTAGGACGTCCGTTAGCTTTTTCTCCCTAGCGCGCATGCTCATAGGAAACATTGTACTATTACGCATGCTTATCTGTAATATTGCACTACTGCGCATGCGATTTAAAAGCAGTTGAAAGCATTTCTAATTAACAAACATGGCTGACAACTGATGAATAGATGAGGAGTTGACTAACTGTGAAACACGGAAAGCAGAAATTAAACGCTATAGACGTCATTTAAATAAATTCAAAAATTTTTTAGATTAGTCTAGGATCTTGTACAAAGAAAAAATGTGAAATGTACGAGCAATTAATCTTAAATAAATATACTTTTTTTTTTACTAATCAGCTGACTCATCAACGATGATGCAACGAACACACATTACGATCTACGAATCATGAAAGTAAGTTTTCCAGTTTATTTGTTGTATTAAAAATATTCTATAATGTAGTTTTAATTTCTTAACATAACTATATTTAATGCTGATTAATTCTAAAATCATCATGATAATCTGTTTAAACTTAATCAATTTTCACTCATATGTTAAAATATATTTTGTAGTTAGATAGATACTCAAACATCATTATAGGCAAAACTTATGTTATATGAATGAAACTCGATTAAGTTTTAATAGATTATCATGGGAATTTTAGAACTAATTAGCATTAAATATAATAAAATATACTATTATTTATATATTAAACTACATTATAGAATATTTTTAATATAAAAAATAAACTGGAAACTTACTTTCGTGATTCGTAGAAGATCGTATATGTGTCTTTGTTGCTCTTTCTCGTTGATGATTCGGCTGATAAATGAAAATGTTTTTTTAATTACACCTAAACACATTTCTTCTAGTACAAGATCGTAGACTAATCTAAAAAATAATTTCATTTATTTTAATTAAGTGTTTAATTTCTGTTAATCCCGTTTCCTAATACGTTTAACTCCTTATCCATTCATCAGTTTTATTAGAATTATATTACGAATAGTTTTTAATTTTTTTATTGTACATTGTTCTATTTAACATTAAGATTAATTTCCAGAGAAGAATACCCCCACCTCCCTTACCTGAATAATATTCCAAATTCTAGATCATTTATATTATTGATGTATATTAAATTTTAAGATGTATAAAATATTTTTTTTCAATTTACAGGAGTGTGAGAATTCACCCACTCCTCCATTTTTAATAATAAAGATAATGACAACTAGGAAATATTTTTTCACAATTTGATTGTTTTATAAGTTACATTTCCTCAACAGGCCTTCGAGAATAAAAAATATGCCAATTTCAGAATGGAACATTAAATGATATAATCACTGTTTACATATTCATATTCATTTTCATGACATAGATGGTAGATTGAGTCGACTAATAAGCTAATGTACCACCAAAAAATCATTTGCCAAAAAAGTATTTGTTTATTAGCAACTAGATTGCTATTTGTTTTGTATTGACATGTCTTTAGTGAACAATTTCATTACTAATTAAAAAGATGTATGTATAGATTTATTTATGTACAACTTTTTTAAATTTTGATTAAATTACTTATTATTTACATTTAATTTTGTGCAAGTTTCTCGTATTTAAATATTTCAGAATATATGAAGCAATATTTTTTAAATGAACATTTCTTGTAATGTATAACAACTATGAAAGAGATTTAAGAAACCTGAATTAATTTTAATTTTATTTTTTAATTCATGACATACTTTAAAAACAGATTAGTAAAATTTTTGAAAATCTTTACATAATTATGATGAAAATGTTAAAATTGATTCCTACAATATGCCATTTCCTTAAATAAAGAAAATGTTCTAACAAAGCAAACAAATTTATTAAGAAACAATATAGTAAATTTATTTACTCTTGCAATTTATTATAAAGGTGTATAAAATAAATTAATAATTTCACATGAAGCATGCAAGGAAAAAAAGAAAATTGTAATGATGCAGTTATATATTACTACTTAACTTTTAATTTGCAGACAGCAGAAAGATTTTTAAAGAAGTTAAAAATTATTAACTCTTATACCATTACAAAAAGTCCCCACAAAAAGAGAAAAATTATAAGAAATGAAACAGAAAGTTGTAATCCAAAAAAGACAAACAAATATAAAATTAAATCAAATCTTTAAAAAAGTAACTAATATTAAAGATGAAAATGAATAAAAGCATATTTCTTGTTATATGTTGTTTTCTTAAATAAAGAATAATTTTCAAAATAAATAAGCAAATTTATTTAGCACTTATTTAATAGTACATTAGTTTATCTGTGTATATTTTCAATTTATTATGAAACTCAATTCAAAATATAAAAAGTTCTATTCAGAAAAATAAATCCATACTAATATAATCAAGTTAAAACAGGAGGGCACAAAATGGATATATTTTATAGTTTATTTTATTTTTTTTAAATATTTTTTTATTTCCAATGGCAGATTATGAACAGTTACAGCAAAAAAAGAACAACGAAAAAAAATATATATGCAACATACAACAACAAGAAATAATACAACAAAACATGCTGAAACAGAGTTCATTAATCTAACAATAATGCCAAGTTGCAGATCTTTTAGCCACTAAAAAGTGTTACAGGTGCACCACGGGGAGGTAGATCTTCTGCGCACCCTTTTTTTAAATATTATACTATTAAAAATGCTAATTTTTTCATAGTAACAAATATAATTTACAAATTATTTCTTAAATAATGATATGAAATTCAAAATAGGAATAGAAAATTAAAATACCAACAGAAGCAGGTTAATAAATGGAAAATATTTCTACAGACTTTTAATTAGCACAAAAATAAAAGAGTTATAAAATTAAAAAATATTTTAATATCAGAATTTTAACAATTAAAACAAATTATTTATAGCAAATAGCTTTTAATATACTTTTAAATAAAAAATTACTTTGTTTGTTTGTTTTAAATTAATATAAATTTATAATGTATATTCTTAAAACTAGACATATGAAAAATAAAGTAACATTAAAATTAGTCGTGTTCATTCATAGCACATTTGCTTCTAATCATCAAAATAAATTATGTTCACCAATTTTTAAGTAAAATTTTAAATTTACATTTATTATTACTGTTTTTTTTTTTTTAATTGTTATATGTATAATCTTCAATGAGCAAATGCCTTATAAGAAATTTAGAAAGAATGAATTTTTAATTCACTTTTGTTAATGATGTAGTTTAGATTTTGTACAATTATCCTGTAAAAGCTTACTACCAATGAAACCACTAAACACCTGTATATAATAGTCTTGTTTCATAAAAACAGAAACACAATTTTATTTTAATATTATATTTTAATTAAAAAAATTTATTTAAAAACAATTACAATTGCAATACTTTTAATAATTTAAACAAACATATAACATTACTAAATATATATCTGAATCTAAAATCATGCAGCATTTTAACAAGTACAAATTACAGGTACAGGCTATCAATTTTAAATAGCCTTTTGAATTACAAAAAATAGGAAAGAAAAATAACTGAAATATGTAAAAAACAGATAGTTAATTTGGAAATATCTGCATAATATATTTTTCATTAGCATAAACATGGCAGATAATTTTTTCAAAATTTAAAATAAGCAATTATTAGAATTTTAGTAATTAAGTAAACATGTATATACATTTAATTGCGTTATTTAAAATTGCATTATTTAAATTATTACTTATGTCTAAAGGTAAAATATATTTTTTTTAGTATATATTTTCAGGGAATAATTAACTTTAATCAACCTTTTATTTCTGCACTATCTTTATTCGAAATGAATAGATGTTTTAGATGGAGAGAAAAGCAGATGTTTAAATTGAAACAAAAACCACAATGCTAGTCATAACAAAGCAGCTGCAAATAGAAACGTTCTTTTTTTTACATTTTTTTTTTTTTTTATTCTTTGCATGTTTTTATACTTCATTTCTTTTACCATTTCTTGCTGCCTGATTGTCACATAAAGATTAATAGCAATTATCAAATGGAGCATAAGCATATATGTAATACATTTTGCAATTTTTTTTGTATTAAAAATATATAATTAATAAAAAAAAATGCTCTCTGACAAAAACGATTAAAATCTACATTTGTTAAATCTTTCTTATCGAGAACTGGATATTTGCACTTCTATATCATCACTCAGCTGCTCGTATTCGAGATTTTGTTTTCGCGCTGTTTTAATTTAACGGAATAGTGAAAGCGGACGCTATGCAAAAACTCATTTTAAGCTTCCCGTTAAATGACCGTTTCTAATGAGCGCATGCGCAGTGGTATCATGCGCCAAATAGCGGGAAAAGTGAAAGCGGGTGGCTTCCGCTATGCAAAACCTCTCTAATGCCCCGCAACGCTCCCTCTTAGGACCGGGACCTACGGTTTAAAGTGGATTTCAAACCACTAGAAACATCCATGGCACCGCCGGGATTCGAACCCGAAACCTGTGGTACCTAGCGCCAGAGCGCTAGCCATTCAGGCCGATGCTTTGCAATATATAAATAGAAACAAAATAATAAAAATGAATCTTCAGAAAGTACTGTTCTTACCAATCAGTCATCTTTGAATGAAGTTTATTTGCAAACATTAATAGTTCGAATCAAGAATAAAAACTTAGAACATTATATTCGTGTAATTATTGATAACGGACCACAAAGAAGTTATATATCAAAATTTCCTGCTGAAAATATAAGTTTTGATATAAAAGGAAAAGAATTGATTACTCATGATCTATTCGGAGGAACAGAAATTACTGAACGCCATAACCATTATTTGATACAATTAAGTAGTTTGGATAAAATGAATAATATTAAAGTAGAAGTAATGGAACAAAACAAAATTTATCCATCAATTCCAAAAAAATTAGAAGTTCAGATTGTATAAATAATTTAAAAGATAAAAGAATATATTTGAGTAACGTCTCGCCTAAACGCAAAATTTGTTTGCATGAACAAAATACTAATGAGATTCATGTTCTATTAGGGGCAGATGTTTCAGGAAAATTATTTACAGGAAAAGTAGAACATCTTCCTCGTGGATTCATGTTCTATTAGGGGCAGATGTTTCAGGAAAAGTAAAACATCTTCCTCGTGGATTCAAGTTCTATTAGGGGTAGATGTTTCAGGAAAATTATTTACAGGAAAAGTAGAACATTTTCCATGTGGATTAGTAGCTATTCAGACAATTCTGGGATGGACAGTAATGGGAAAAATTTCTGAACTTAAGTTAGATAGTTCTCTTCTTGTTCTGTCATTACACATAAATGATGCTAAAATTACAGACTTATGGAACTTAGATTCGTTGGGTATATTAGATTCTAGCGAAAAAGCAATCGAAAGAAGAAATGTTGAAATTAGTTTGGGAACATTTCAAATCAACAGTTAACAGAGAAAATGACAGAAGATATATAGCATCTCTTCCTTGGATAGATAGATGTCCTTCAATTCCTGACACTAAATATTTGGTCCAGAAACGTTTAAAAAATACTGTTAAAAATTTGAAGGTAAACAACTGTTTAGTAGAGTATGAACAAGTGTTTAAAGAATGGGAAGAAGAAGGTGTTGTTGTAGTACCTGATCCAAATTGTTATGAAGTCTCAAGTGTACACTGTTTGCTTCATCGAGCTGTCATAATGGAAAATTTTACTACCAAATTAAGACCAGTTTTTAATGGTTTAGCTCGTGTTAAAAACTATGTTTCTTTGAATGATTGTATTGAAAAAGGACCCAATCTCATCGAACTGATTCCAGCTGTTTTGAATCGATTTAGGTTGGGTACCATTTGTGCCACTGCTGATATTCGTCGAGCATTTTTTACAAATATCTGTACATGAAAAGGACAGAGACTATTTACGCTTCTTATGGTGGAAGGAAGGTGATCCTGAAAATGAAATTATTTATAGACATTGTAGAGTTATTTTTGGCATTAATTGCAGTCCCTTTTTGTTAGCTGCAAGTCTCAATCATCATTTGAATCAAACAACCAAAGAACTTAAAGAAATAGCTGAAAAGCTACAAGAATCTTTATATGTGGACAACTGTGTAACAAGTGTTGATTCAGAAGAAGAATTAAAGTATTTTTGCAATGCATAACAGAAATTATTGCAATCAGCTAAATTTGATCTACTTGGTTGGAAACATACTAAATTCAAAGAAACTGTATTGAATCAAGAAGAGCATGAAGAAGAAGTAGAATTTCCTTCGTTAGGTGTATCTTGGAATACAGTTGATGATACTTTATCATGTAATTTTAGAAAATTTAAATTAGAAGATGAACCTATTACAAAAAGGAAAATATTGTCCTTAGCTCATAAGATTTTTGATCCAATAGGATTCACTTGTCCTGTGACATTAGTTCCGAAGAAAATACTACAAGAATGTTGGAAAATCAAAGTTTCTTGGGACACTAAATTGCCAGAAAAAATAGTAAAGATATTTAAGAAATGGAAAAACCAAGTTATTGAATTAAAGAAAATTGCTTTACCTCGATTATCCAGACTGTCATTCAATAAGGAAAAAAAACTATCCACGTATTTTGTGATGCTTGCTACTTGTATAGTTTTAAGAAAGGAGCTTCAGAATCAAGTGACTTGCCAACTTCTTCAAGCTAGATCCAGAGTAGCCTCTCTAAAGAACATAATTGGAGGGAGATTAAAATTACTAGCCTGTTGTATTGGAGCAAGACTTGCTGATACTGTTAAGAAAGATTTGAAACTTGAAGATGTTGATGTATTTTATTTGTCAGACTCTATGGTTACTTTACATTGGATCAAGAAAGAAGGCATATGGAAGACATTTGTTGAAAATAGAGTCAGAGAAATTAGAAAATTATCTAAAGTAACTTCAGAGAAATTTATACCTGGTTATCAAAGTCCAGCTGATCTTCCCTCTCGAGGTTACAATGCCGAAGAATTAGTGAAATCTCAATGGTGGGAGGGGCCTATTTGGCTCTATCGATCTTTTGAAAAATGGCCTACTACTGAAGTGTTTCCTGATTTAGAAGTTGTTAATTCGGAAAAAAGAAAAGTTGTTACACCTGCATCTAACATCGAAACTGAAACTTTGGAGTATTTTTTTAAGAATTTCTTCTTACAAAAAGATCGTAAGAATTATGGGATGGATACTTCGTTTCATCGACAATATTAAGAAAAGGATAAATGCAAGAACTTTTTGTAACTTAAGTGTTGAAGAATGTGATAAAGCCGAGAAAATAATTTTAAGAAAAGTTCAAAGAGAATGTTTTGAGAAAAACAGAAATCTTTCAATGCAGATCTATTTAGATCTAGATGGTCTCCTTAGAGTAAAGACAAGAATTATGCAAAGAAAAGATCAAGGATGTTTTCTATATCCAATTTTGCTACCATCAAAGCATCATATAGTAGACAAATTGATATTTGAAAAGCATGTTGAACTTTGCCATGCAGGTATACAAGTCTTGATGTCTACGTTACGAGAAGAATATTGGATTATAAAAAGCAGAAAGGCTATTCGTCAAGTTATTAGAAACTGTCTCCGATGCAAAAGATTTTCCATACATCCTCTGCAATCTATTAGTGCTCCACTCCCCGAAGATAGAATAAGAGAAGCTCAAGTATTCAAAGTCATGGGTGTAGATCTGTGTGGACCCTACTTTTTGAAAGACAACAAATGCTGGATTATCTTATTTATTTGTGCTATTTTTCGTGCTGTTAATTTAGAACTTGTAGCTTTTCCTTCTACAGGTAGATTCATATTAGCTTTAAGAAGATTTATCTCTCGCGGAGGAATACCTTGTACAATATATTATGATAATGATGCAAATTTAGTTGGTACATTAAATGAACTGAAATCTGTTAATTGGAAAAAAAATAGAAGAATTTGTTGCCATTAAGAAGATTAATGGTAAATTAAATCCGCCATCAGCCCCATGGTGGGGTGGATTTTGGGAAAGACTTATTGGTATGCTAAAAGGAATAATGAAAAAAGTTTTGGGTAAAGCTAGTCTACATTATGAAGAAATGCATACTGTTATATGCGAAGCAGGAAGCATAATTATTTCAAGACCATTAACATATGTGTTTGAAGACATAGAAGATCTTATTGCACTTACACCAGCAATGTTCATTCAAGAAATAACAGAAGTTGGAATGCCGGATTTAGATCAGATGGATTCTAAAAGAACGAATAAACAATTTATGTATAGATAAAGACTTCGTGAAGATCTCAGAAGGTGGTTTCAAAATTAATACCATGGTCAACTAAAAGAATTTTCCAAACTCCAGGAAGAAGCAAAAATTAAGGAAGGTGATCTTGATTGGTGATAGCAACATGAAAAGACTAAATTGGCCTTTATCAAAAGTAGTGAAACTTTTCCCTGGTAAAGGCAATAAAGTTCGAAGTTTGTTGAATTGAAAACTAAGAATGGGTATTTCATAAGGCCTATACAGCTCTTATATTCATTAGAAGTTAGACAAGATGAAAGGTGTGCCTTGCAGAATAGGACTCCACTATCTGACTCCTTCAAACAACTGTCGGGGCGACACTGATGATTCCACATCAAATCCAGTGACTCATCGAATCTAGTGATTGTCCTCAATCTATTGACTGTCAACCATATGACAGGTGTAATAATAGTGATACTTATCAGCGATCTAGCTGCGGAAGAATACTGAGATCTCCTAAGCGATTGAACTTATGATTTTGAGTTTCATTATTCTCTTGGAACTCAAAGGTGGGAGAATGTCGAAAATGCTGTCGATCTAGAGCTTTTGATTTGTTTGCCACGTGAACTCTTGGCTTGACTGTAACCGTGCTTCGGTTTAAGAACTTTTTCTCGCTGGACTTGAGAATCTTCTTTTTGGTAGTTAGCTGCGTTAGATGCGGTTTTTGTGTCTGTTTGTCTATTATTTTGTGTGTCATGTCGTCATTAAATAAAAGTATTGTAAATATACATTTGAATTGAATAACTACTTTCCTACCTTTTGGATATCTCTCTCTTTACAATTCGTTCGACTGGAAAGGTGAGAGAAATTTATTATGAAATCTTTCTAGTTTAGGCGGATTGTTTTGGTGAGGTAAAAATGGTAATGCGTGGTAGTTCCTTACTACCAAGTTTGTTTAGATGGATTCTCTATTCAATATTATTATACAGTAGAACCTCTGTAAGTCGAACTTCAAGGGAGACGCCAAATAATTCGAATTATAGAGTTTTCGGCTTACGCAGATACTCGACTTGTAGAGGTTTAGATTCTTTCAAAATTATTTTTGAGTTAAGAGAGGTAAAATAAATAAAAATTCAAGTTATTCAAGTTACAGAGGTAATAAACATGTTTATTTGCAACTTAAAAATTATATTATGTACAACAATAAAAAATCAAGATAATTCCGAAACAACCTTAAAATTAAAAATATGTATTAAAAAACCAAAACTACTTCTGATATTTTTGCAATCGACAACAAAAGATTTACTTCGCTACAATTCAAAGGAAATCAATAGCAATAATAAGAGTTATAATAAGAATAGTTCATATAATTGGTTATTCTATTTACTGTATACTCACACATTGTTTTCTAAGAAACAATGACGTGCTTTGTCGGCAAATCCTTCAAGTGGGTAACTTATTTTTCTTCGAGAGATAAAGGTAATTAGTTTCAAATGATCAAGTTGTAAAGGTTGTAAAATCAAACATTGCTAATGTTCGAGATACAGAGGTCCAATTTCTTTTTCGAGTTAACGGAGGAAAAATGTATACCAAAATGGTTTGTGGGGATTGACTAATTATTTCGACATATAGAGGGTTGAAATTTCGAGTAATGGAGGTTTTTGGACTTGAAGGGAAGGCAACAAAAAAAAATTTTTTCGAGTTTTGGAGGTTTTCGACTTATCGAGGTTCTCGACTTAAAGAGGTTCTACTGTACAACGAATAATTTTTTTCTAGTTTCTGATGTCTTTTTTATTTTTAAACTACAGATTTAAATGTCCAATGAAAAAAAAGTTTTTTTTTTGTGATTATTTTAGCTGTCAATAATTTTTTTTTTTATATTCTTTAATTTTTTGTCAAATAAGAACGTGTTTTTAGATATTTCTAATTCAATAGTAAAATAATATCATAGCGCAAGTTTGAAAATAATTTTGGTCTCTATTGCTTATAAACTCCATGCAAATACAGGGTTATATAGTTAACGAAAAAAAAAAATTTCGGTACTTACGTATTAACGCCACCGCGGCAGAAGTTGCGCCAATAAAGAGCTGTCAATGCGCCAAAATAGAGACTGTTTTGAATCTATGTTAAACTCTATATCGGCCCATTTTCCACCGAAATCCGATTGACTACTTTGTTTTTAAATAAAGTGTTTTGAATTTTGGAAGTGTTTTGATTTTAAATAAAGTGTTTTATATATTTTATGATTTGTCACAAAAATTTTAAGTGTAGATTGGCGCCATTTAAAAACCGCCAAATCTGTAGCTGCGGTGGCGTTAATACATAAGTACCAAAATTTCCTTTTTTTTCTCTTACTTCCAAACCTAGTAGTAAATCTAATGATGTAAGAATCCTTTGATTTTTTGTATTTATTCAAGGTAAATAAATGCAGTAATAATTTATTTTTCAGCATTTAATTTTAATTTTTAAAAAAGTACTAATTTTGTATATTTGATATTATTTTTTACTTCAAATTTAATTTGGGAATGGGTGTTATTTTTTTACTACTGCCCAATTTGATTTAAAATTTAACATGAATTTGTGGCGAATTCATTTTTTTGCATGCTATTGTTCATCTAGTTACAAAAAGGTAAATATTGCTTTACAATATATATAGTTTTAAAGAATGAGCATGTAATTAATTATAAGGGCTGAAGACTGTTTAAAAGTTAAGTTTTACAAAGCAACTATATATTTAGTAAATAATCTTAATTTTGTAATAAACACTAAAAAAATAATTTATGCAGCATTTTACTATGCTTTATTTTTCAAGAAATATGCTACAAAATATTACCAGCTTTATTCAAAAGGCACACCAAAAATTAGAAATTTTTAATATGAAGTTAAAAATTAATTAATTACATGTCAATAAGGGAATATGCAATATAGGGTTCTGATTTCGCCAAGTCTCTTTTCCGCACCAAACAGAATCGCCAAAAGACATATTATTACGTTTGATTTTTCATGAAATATATGTTGTTGTTTGTTGTTGTTGTTTCTTATCCCACTTGGCTGGCCAAGCCCACGAGCCCATACGTACTCATGATTGAAGGGGAAGGAAGCAGCTTCTGTTGTGATGGAGCACCCGTAGGTAGAAGTCTGACTTTGGTTCCGTGACGCTCTTACAGTCATGGGAGACCGGGACCTACGGCTTAAAGTGGATTCCGAACCACTACAAACATCCATGGCACCGCCGGGATTCGAACCCGAAACCTGTGGCACCGAGTGCCAGAGCGCCAGACACTCGGCCATTCAGGTCCCAAATTTGCCAACGGCACGCGGTGTTCCCAGGTGGTCACCCACCCAAGTACTGACCGCGCCCAATATATTACAAAATATTACCAGCTTTATTCAAAAGGCACATCTAAAATTAAAAATTTTTAATATGAACTTAAAAATTAATTAATTACCTGTAAACAGGGAAATCTGCAATATAGGGTTCCGATTTCACCAATACTCTTTTCCGCGCCAAAGGTCCTTAAAAAAATACTGCCACTGCCGTTTTGTATATTTAAGAAATGAAAAACCTCAAAGAAAAAAAAACCGCCAAATAAATAAGCCAAACCCTAAAGTGGAGACCTCCTGTAAATGAATAATCTGTCATTGATACATAAATTAAATTTTTGAAATTTCAAGAAACTCAAACTTAGTAATTGCAACTTTAAAATTAGAGTAAAACTTTGAAATAGTAAAAAATATTTTTCCAATTTCCATAATATAATAATCTGTTGTAAAACGAGATATTTTAAGCAAATTTGGTTGAACTCTAGAATCCTGCACCCCTGAAGCAGTCACCAATCTTGCGACCAGAAATGTTTCAAAAATATTTTGTCAATTTCTTTAATAATATTTTCATTAAAGCTATTTTTTATTTATTCTCTTTTCAAACAATATAATGAATATTTTAATGTTACTTTCATTGTTATTTCAGAAATGTTTTTCAATTCCTACTATTAATTCGCACTCTCCCTATATATATCTTGTTAAAATTTTCTATCATTAAAAAAATAAGTTCAAATACATTTTTTTTAAACTTGTAGTGGATAACACTTGATGTTAATACAGTTTTTTCAAATATTAATTCATTAATTAAATTTAATTAATTTTAGTTTTTAATTAAATTTAATTAATTTAGTTGCATGCATCTACCAATAGATGGCACCAGAAGTAAGAGGAAAATTTCAACTTGAAATAAAAACCTTTCTTATTTTCAATTCCTACTATTAAAACTTAAAGAAATGAACGAAAATTATTCATAAATGACTTTCTGCAATATAGTGAAAAAACAGTAGGAATTGACTTCAAAAAAAATTTTTTTTTATATTGCTTGTTTTAAAGTAAATAGAAACAGAAATATATGTTTATTTTAAATGTTTATTCCTAGATTACTCTTATAAAGGTATGTCAGCCACACAATTGTTAAGATGTTGATATTCATGAAAATACGAAACAAACAAGAAACGATTTCTTATTTTATTAATAACAAATGTTATTATTAAATAGTTAATTTCTTTTTCTTAATTAATTTTTTCCTTTCTTTTTTATTTGTTTTTTAAAATAATTAAATTATTTTTTTAATTTTTTTTTATCAAATTAGTAATTAATTAATTTCTCTTTTTCAATTCCTTCTATTAGCTCACACTCTCCTTTGAATTGATTAACTACCTAAATTAACGATTGAAACTTGTTCAAGTTTTCAATCTTTAATAAAATACTTTTTATTCATCCACTCAAGTTCAAATACATTTTTTGAACTTGTAGTGGATGACACTGGATGTTAATGCAGTTTTTACAAATATTAATTCAGTGATTAAATATAATTAATTAATTATAGTATTTTTTTTAGATTTAAGTTGCATATATCTACCAATAGATAGCGCCAGATTAACTTAAGAAATGAATGTAAATTATTTATATAGGACTTTCTGCAATAGAGTGAAAAAAAATTGGAATTGACTTTTAAATTTTTTTTTTTATATTACTTGTTTATTAAGTGCTTTTAATTTCTGTTGATATAATTGAGTTTTGCGGCAACCATTTTTTCAATTATCGTGGAAAATTGTTACTTTTTACTTTTAGGACGGTTAGTTGACTTACAAACGCAAAGCACGGACATTTAATTAAATTTTCGATACTTACGTATTAACGCCACCGCAGCAATAGTTGCGCTAATGTGCCAATAAAGAGCTGCCAATGCGCCAAATTAGAGACTGTTTTGAATCTATGTTAAACTCTATATCGGCCCATTTTCCTCCGAAATCCGATTATTGCTTTGTTTTTAAATAAAGTATTTTGAATTTTGAAAGTGTTTTGATTTTAAATAAAGTGTTATATATACTTTATGATTTGTCACAAAAATTTTAAGTATAGATTGGTGCTACTTAAAAACCGCCAAATATGTAGCTGCGGTGGCGTTAATACGTAAGTACCAAATTTTCCTATAGTTATTTGCTGTGGACATGCCGTGGGATGACAGGCAGAAGGGGTAAAATGGCATCTGAATTATTTTCTTTTTTATGAATTGGATAAATTGGATGTGAATGCATTGCTTAAATATTTTTATGGAAAATGGATTGGTTTCTAATAAGTATAAAATTTTGTCGCAATGTATTATAATGATACATTTTGGCGATTTAAAAAAATTCACTTAATAATTTGGCGTTAAAACGGTAAAAATTGACGTAAAAGAAATGCATAAATAAATGTTGACTTAAATTTAGCAATCAATTTTAGCTAATAACGATTTTTAGCTATTCATTATGGCGTAATATCGTTTTATCACGAAAACTAACTGCGGCAGTCATGTTTGTTTGTTTACATGATGATTTGGCTCCTGGCTATGAATTTTAGATGGCAGAATCCTCGATTTCAAGCGTCCTTTTTTCTTGTAAAATTTTCAAATTATTTTATTTTTCAAATAATAAAGGAAAGGCTAATTAACAGTATCTTAGCTTGGTAAAAATCTAGAATCCTGTACCCTTTGTGCCAAATACATTGCCAGGTTGTCAAGTCGCCAAATAAACATAGTAATGAATGGATTTCGATGATATTACGCCAAAATCCTACACTGGAATGCCAAATCGCCAAGTAAACAAACAAAATGGCTGCCGAGGTTCGGTATCATCGTAAACCGCTATTTCGCCAACGTTCATCGCCAAACAGTGCTATTACGCCAACATTATTAGCCAAACAAGTCTTATGTCAAAGTTCATTCCTGAAACTGCTTTTAAGCCAAATGTTATCACTTTAACGCCAAACAATATCACTATCCTGCCAAAATTTTAATCCTTGAAATACTTTAGCGCCAACATTTATCGCTTTAATCCAAAATATTTTCGCCAAGCGAACTTTGTTTTTTGCTTTTAAGTGAAAAGTTATTGCTTTATCGCCAAATTTTTATCTCTAAAAATTGTTATCTCTTGAATACTTTTGCGCCAAATGCTATCGCTTGTACGCCGTAATTTAGAACGCCAAAAATATTATTATTTTCCTACGACAAAAAAATTATGCATTTTTCACTTAATATTATTTACATTACCGATAGCAATAATTTTGAATATAAATAATTTCGTAATTGTTTATTTTCACTTAATATTATTTAAATCATCGATAGCAATAATTTCGTTTATAAATAATTTTGTAATAGTTTATTTTCACTTAATATTATTTAAATTGCCGATAGTAATAATTTTGTTTATATGTAATTTTGTAATAATTTATTTTCACTTAAAATATTTAAATTATCGATAGTAATAATTTTGTTTATAAATAATTTTGTAATAATTTATTTTCACTTAATATTATTTAAATTATCGGTAGTATTAATTTTGTAATTTATTTTGGGTATGACATTATTACTATTATTACTCGGCAATAGTTGGGTTTATCTTCCAGACGACAGGTTAGTTTAGGTTTATCTTCCAGACGACAAATATTTTCATTTACACCTATAAAACCGTCTGTCAGATAAATGGTGTCGTTTCAAACATTTATAACCACGTTTCATGCATTGAAAAAATAGAAAAGTGGAACATTTTATTGCGTATTGATCGAGAGAAATTCGTTTACTTTAAAAGTCAGCATTCTTTTATCAAAATAAATTATTCTGTTTTCTCTTAAAATTTTCACTTTTAGAACTATATTTCCTCGTCATCTAACATATACAAAAATAAATTGAGTATCTCAACAGTGTTATTTACCAATATATATATTGGAAAATATACTGCCCTTAGATCATTCGTCAGAGCTCCTCAACTTAACATTATGCTTTGCAAGATTAATATCATCAAATGTATCTGAATTGGTTAAGTAAGTTGAAACATTTTGTGAAGATCCTATTCTTAACATAGCATTGATTCAATTCCTACTTTTAGTTCACACTCTCCCTATATATATCTTGTTCAAATTTTCAAGCATTAATAAAATACTTTTTATTCATCCACTCAAGTTCAAATACATTTTTTTAAACTTGTAGTAATATTATATAATAATTATATTTATTTTTTAAATAGAGTTTTAGCAGTTTGTAATGAAAACTGAAATCAGCAGACAGTAGCTCAATCGGTAAAATGTAACATTATTACTATTACTTTATTTTTCTTTATTTTTCACGATTCTTTATTTTTCTTTTCTTAATTTTTCACGATGGATTTCTTTATTTTTCACGTGAAGATGAAGAATGCGAGTTCAATTCTAGCGAAAATCAATAATTTTTTGATAAATTTTTGAAAATTTTTGCTTGAAGTAGACGTTTTATCCAAATGATTTTGGAGAGTGCGTTAGCAGTTGTGGCTTAGTGGTTAGAATGAAGGATTTTTCTCAAAAAAATAAAACTTAAGCAATTTTATTTCGCCACTTAATATTGTGATTCTGTCATATGTATATACATATTTATATTAATTGTGAATTAATATTTATTATAATAATTATAGGAACTTATATTAATTGTGAATTCATATTTATTACTAATAAATTAATATTTATTATAATAATTATATTATTTATATAAATTGTATTAATAAAAATTAATTAAAATAAAAATTTTCTTTGTTGACCTAAGTAGGAATTGACTTATTTTTTTTTTTTATATTACTTGTTTTTAATATTAAACTCACTATTTATTTAAAGTGTTTTTAGTATGCATTTATTGGCTAAATTAAATATTATATTTAAAAAATATTACTGCATTATTTTTAAAATTATATTTTAAAATAAATCATCATTATCATACTTTCAAGTGAGATATGTAAAAATATTATAATTTTCATACATCAGAAATATTTAGAAATGTTACAGGCGCATTATAAATATTTTGTTCAATAAAAAAAATTAGGTATGATTGTCATGATATATAATGAATTGATTGTATGATATGTAAATATCATACAATCATATATTGCATGTTTTTAAAAAAATTTTAATGTGTCCAAAATGTCAATATACCCATGAATTTACAAATTTTTTAATAAGTAAAAGAACATACTTATACTAAGTGAAAATATATAGCTGAATTCGTTTTCTACAGATAATAATTTTATATAGTATCACCGGATCAACCCAAAGCATTAATTTTAATGCGGATAAAAAAAATACTCATTTTTGCGTCCAATCCCTTAGTTAGTGGAAAGAAATTTTATCGTCCAACAGTATTTTCAAACTTCGTCTAGAAATGCGGTGCTCGTTAATTTTAAAAGAAAAAATTAGTAAGCATCCAAGCACAGACACCAAAGTTGTAAACTAAAAGTGAAAAAAGGAATTTCTGAAAATTTTAAAGAATGTTTACTCAAATCTTTCAGAAATTTATAGAGAGCAGTATACTATGCTATATTTCGTTTATTAAAAAAATTGGGGATAATTGTCCTAATTTAATATTTTTACAATTTTATTAACGTATCAAAAAGTAGATATACCCATGAATTTACAAACTTTTTAACATGTAAAAGACCATACTTATACTATATGAATACATATAGTCTAATTTGTGTTCTACAAATATTGCCACAGGACAAACCCAAAGCATTCGTTTTAATTCCGCCCCCCCAAAAAAAAAAAACATTTTTGCAGCAGGCACCAAAGTTGTAAACCAAAAGTGGAAGAAGGAATTTCAGAAATTTTTAAGGAATGCTTACCCAAATCCGCCAGAAAATTATAGAGAGCAGTATATTACCCTTGAGCCAATATTAATGTAACTATTAATTTAATTACTTTGACCATAATTAGAAAAAGAAAAGAAAAATATACACGTCATTTTTGCGTCCAATCTCTTAGTTAGTGGAAAGAAGTTTTATCGTCCAACAGTATCTTCAAATTTCTTCTAGAAATGCGGTGCTCATTAATTTTAAAAGAAAAAAATTAGTAACCAAATTTAAATTAGTAAATTTGTAAACCAAAAGTCGAAGATGGAATTTCAGAAACTTTTAAGGAATGCTTCCCCGAATCTTGCAGAAAATTATAGAGTGCAGTGTACTACGCTATATTTTATTCAATAAATACAATGGGGATGATAGTCCTAATATATTATTTTTACAATTTTATTAACATATCATCAAAAAGTCGATATACCCATGAATTTACAAACTTTTCAGCAAGTAAAAGTACTTACTTATGCTATCTGAAAATATATAGTTGAATTCGTGTTCTACAGATAGTAATTTTATATAGTGTCCCAGGACCAACCCAAAGCATTCATTTCAATTCTGCTAAAGCGCGACAAAAAGAATAATTTTTGCATCCTATCGCTTAGTAAGTGGAAAGAATCCTTTATCGTCCAACAGTATTTTCAAACTTTGTCTAGAAATGCCGGGCTCAATAATTTTAAAAGAAAAAAAACTTGTAAGAATTCAGCCACACGCAACAAAGCTGTTAACTAAAAGTGGAAAAGGAATTTCAGAAATTTTTAAGGAATGCTTACCCAAATCTGCCAGAAAATTATAGAGAGCAGTATATTACCCTTGAGCCAATATTAATGTAACTATTAATTTAATTACTTTGACCATAATTAGAAAAAGAAAAAAAAAAAAAACGTCATTTTTGCGTCCTATCGCTTAGTTAGTGGAAAGAAGTTTTATCGTCCAACAGTATTTTCAGATTTCTTCTAGAAATGCGGTGCTCATTAATTTTAAAAGAAAAAAATTAGTACGCATCCAAGCACAGACACCAAAGTTGTAAACCAAAAGTGGAAGAAGGAATTTCAGAAACTTTTAAGGAATGCTTCCCCGAATCTTTCAGAAAATTATAGAGTGCAGTATACTACGCTATATTTTGTTCAATAAATACAATTGGGGATGATTGTCCTAATATATTATTTTTACAATTTTTTTAACGTATCATCAAAAAGTCGATATACCCACGAATTTACAAACTTTTCAGCAAGTAAAAGTACATACTTATGCTATCTGAAAATATATAGTTGAATTCGTGTTCTACAGATAGTAATTTTATATAGTGTCCCAGGACCAACCTAAAGCATTCATTTTAATTCTGCTAAAGCGCGACAAAAAGAATAATTTTTGCATCCTATCGCTTAGTAAGTGGAAAGAATCCTTTATCGTCCAACAGTATTTTCAAACTTTGTCTAGAAATGCCGGGCTCAATAATTTTAAAAGAAAAAAACTGGTAAGCATCCAACCACAGGCAACAAAGCTGTTAACTAAAAGTGGAAAAAGGATTTCTGAAAAGTTTAAGGAATGCTTACCCAAATCTGTCAGAAAATTAAAGAGAGCAGTATATTACCCTTGAGGCAATATTAATGTAACTGTTAATTTAATTACTTTGACCATAATTAGAAAAAGAAAAGAAAAAAAAACATGTCATTTTTCCGTCCTATCGCTTAGTTAGCGGAAAGAAGTTTTATCGTCCAACAATATTTTCAAATTTCTTCTAGAAATGCGGTGCTCATTAATTTTAAAAGAAAAAAACTGGTAAGCATCCGACCACAGGCTCCAAAGTTGTACATTAAAAGGTAAAGAAGGAATTTGAGAAAATTTTAAGGAATGCTTAAATCTTTCAGAAAATTGTAGAGTCAGTATACTACTGTGTCCACCAAGACCAATGTTCAATTTAAAATACCCGTCAATTTTTGCTTCTTTTTTAGGTTGCTGGCACTGTTCTTGACATTTGTGTGGACGTCAAAATATTCATTTGTGTTCGAGTTACGATAGGCTTTGTGAGACGCTCAAACTAATTCCGGCGATTTTTGAAATGTTTAATCTTATTGAGCAAAGAAATCGCATTCAATTTTGTTTGCGGAAACGTATAGAATGTTGCAGAAGACATTCGGTGAGCATTCCTATATCGGAAAAAAATGTTTAAAGGGGTATAAACAGTTCAAAGAAGGCAGAGAACGCGTTGAAGACGAAGAGCTCTCTGGTCGACCGTCAACCTCAACCGACGAAGCTCACGTCCAAAAAATTAAAGATTTGGTGCTTGTAAGTAGTCGATTTACAATTAGAGACCTTCCTGATGGTGTTGGAATTTCAAAATTCCATTTTAAAAGATGTTTCAGGCCTCAAATGCATCAAATCTTGATTGGTACCGAAAACACTGGATGGGCCAGCTCACACTACTCTTCGTGACTTTTTCACCAAAAAATATAATCCATATTGTTCCACAACCACCGTATTCACACCGTGCGACTTCTGGCTATTCCCTAAACTCAAAAGACAATTCCGGGGACACCGTTTTGAGTCGATTGAAGAGGTTCAACGTGAATCGCCGAGCGCCTTGAAAGCCATCCCTGCCGATGACTTTTTAGCATGCATTGAGGATTGGAAAAAAAGTTGGCATAAGTGCATTTTGTCCGGAAGGGATTACTTTGAAGGCAATGAAATAAATTTGGAGGAATAAATAAAGAGTTTTCGAGAAAAAAAAATTTAGTCGCGCTATTTGGGCACAGTAGTACTACTCTTGAGCCAATATAAATGTAACTGTTAAATTGATTACATTGACAGTAATTAACAGTCTGCGTTTCACAAAACGAAAATTTAGGGCTATTTGAACAGTACTCGACGGTAACGCTAGATGACATACTTTTAACACCTGTTGAATTAGGTACACCTGTTTCTAGATAGGGAAAGTTTTTTAACAGCTTATTTCAGCAATTATTTAAAACTCTTTCACAGCAGTGGTGTTAGGAGTAGCACAGTTTTAAAGCCAGTTGTTTGTACTTTCCAGATAAAAAGGGTTTGTTTGATATTATCAGTTTTTATTTTATTTTATTTCTTTATGTCTGTTAAAAAATTCAACTCTTTCGGCAGGGAAAATTTGAGTAGAGTTTCAAACAGAATTGCGTTAAATTTCATTCCGTCTAACTGTCGTTCTCGATTAATTTTTAACTCATTATAAATTAAGCGTAAACTTAAAGAATTCTCATTAAACATTTATATCTCTTGATATTTATTATAAATTAATTTATTTATTATTAGGTTACTTTAATTTTTATTCTTTTTAATTGCTTTTGCATGATTAAATTATAGATACATATTACAACAATTACTTTGCTAATGAGACTGTTTTAATGGTTTAAAGCTGTGACATATAATATATATATATATATGTATATATATATAAATATATATATATATATATATATATATATATATATATATATATATATATATATATATATATATATATATATATACATATGATGTTATGAATTAAAAATACTATTTTCTTAATTCTAATTCATCAATTTTATTAAATTTTTTGATCAACAAAATTTGTCAAAACAACCGAGAAATATTTGAGACCGAGAAATAAAATCTTCTTTGTTTGTAATATATTAAGTAATATTAAATAAAAAAATTCTTTTGAAAGAATATTATTTTTAATCGAAAATGTATTTTATAAATGGTACAACAGATCAATTTTTGTGCATAAATTTATGATTGCCATCTTTTCAAATATACGTGTAAGAATCATTTGTATTTCATTATCAAAAATTCATGCATTCAAAACCATAATTCTTTTATCAGTCTTTCATTAAGGAATTTCTAAAATATTTTTATAATGATAAATACATTTTGTATTTTAATCTATAAATCATAAAAAAAAAAATTCCCTTTGAAAGAATTTTATTTTTAACTCAGAATGTATTTCATAAATGGTTCAACAGATCAATTTTTATGCATAAATTTTTGATTGCCATCTTATCAAACATACGTTTAAGAATCATTTGTATTTCAGTATGAAAAATTCATATATCCACAATAATAATTCTGTTATCAGTCTTTTAGTAAGGAATTTCTAAAAATCTTTTATAATGATAAATAAATCTTTTATTTTAATCTATAAATCATAAAAAAAAAAATTTTCTTTTGAAAGAATTTTATTTTTAACCGAGAATGTATTTTATAAATGGTTCAACACATCAATTTTTATGCATAAATTTATGATTGCCATCTTATCAAACATACGTTTAAGAATCATTTGTATTTCAGTATGAAAAATTCATATATCCACAATAATAATTCTGTTATCAGTCTTTTAGTAAGGAATTTCTAAAAATCTTTTTATAATGATAAGTAAATCTTTTATTTTAATCTATAAGTCATAAAAAAAATTTTCTTTTGAAAGAATTTTATTTTTAACCGAGAATGTATTTTATAAATGGTTCAACACATCAATTTTTATGCATAAATTTATGATTGCCATCTTATCAAACATACGTTTAAGAATCATTTGTATTTCAGTATGAAAAATTCATATATCCACAATAATAATTCTGTTATCAGTCTTTTAGTAAGGAATTTCTAAAAATCTTTTTATAATGATAAGTAAATCTTTTATTTTAATCTATAAGTCATAAAAAAAATTTTCTTTTGAAAGAATTTTATTTTTAACCGAGAATGTATTTTATAAATGGTTCAACACATCAATTTTTATGCATAAATTTATGATTATCATCTTTTCAAACATACGTTTAAGAATCATTTGTATTTCAGTATGAAAAATTCATATATCCACAACCATAATTCTTTTATCAGTCTTTTATTAAGGAATTTCTAAAATCTTTTTATAATGATAAATAAATCTTTTATTTTAATCTATCAATCATAAAAAAAATTTCTTTTGAAAGAATTTTATTTTTAACCAAGAATGTATATTATAAATGAATTAAGAATTAAAATGAAAAGAATTATTTGTATTTCAGTACGAAAACAGCAGATCAATTTTTATGCATAAATTTATGATTGCCATCTTTTCAAACATACGATTAAGAATTATTAGTATTTCAGTATGAAAAATTCATCTATTCAAAACCATAATTCTTTTATCAGTCTTTTAGTAAGGAATTCTTAAAATCTTTTTATCATGATAAATAAATCTTTTATTTTAATCAATCAATCATAAAAAAAAATTTCTTTTGAAAGAATATTATTTGTAACCGAAAATGTATTTCATAAATGGCACAACAGATAAATTTTTATGCATAAATTTATGATTGCCATTTTATCAAACATACGTTTAAGAATTAATAGTATTTCAGTATGAAAAATTCATGTATTCTCAACCATAATTCTTTCATCAGTTTTATTAAGGAATTTCTAAAATCTTTTTATGATGATAAATACATCTTTTACTTTAATCTATAAGTCATAAAAAAAATTTCTTTTGAAAATTTTTTATTTTTAATCGAAAATGTATTTTATAAATGTTTCAACACATCAATTTTTATGCATAAATTTATTATTGCCATCTTTTCAAACATATGTTTAAGAATTATTTGTATTTCAGTACGAAAAATTCATGCATTCAAAACCATAATTCTTTTATCAGTCTTTCATTAAGGAATATTTAAAATATTTTTACGATCAATAAATTTTTTATTTTAATCTATAAATCATAAAAAATTTTCTTTTCAAAGAATTTTATTTTTAACCAAGAATGTATATTATAAATGAATTAAGAATTAAAATGAAAAAAATTATTTGTATTTCAGTATGAAAAATTCATATATTCTCAACCATAATTCTTTCATCAGTCTTCTATTAAGGAATTTTTAAAATCTTTTCATAATGATAAATAAATCTTTTATTTTAATCTATAAATCAACATACTTATGGTAATTAAACATCATTCATAGTCATATATATATATATATATAATATATATATATATATAATATATATATACATATATGCATTTACTTTTATACATATTCACAGTGTATTAATTAGCATATTCATAGTAATTTCTACAAATATTATTACTCTTAATGAAAATTTTAAGAAAAGAAACTAAATCAAAATACTTTTTTTTAAGTATTTTAGTCACAGGGGCCAACCCAGATGATCTTGCTGTCCACTTTGGAAAAGCATCCTAACTCCGCGGGTCGCATTTAAAGTTATATATCCCCATATTAGATTTAGACCTAGATATTCTTTGGAGTGAAAAATTGAAACAATGAGTTTTTATTATTGTGTTTACTATTATTCTTATATGTAAACTTAAATAATATTATAATAATGATACTAAGCGCACACTGTAAAGAAATCTATAACACTAAAAATGAAATATAAAAAAGATATAAATATAAGGGAAATTAAAAAAAATGAGATCATTAAAGATTATTTAATTTACTAGTTTGATATTTGTTTATCCACTCTTTCACTTGGGTTTTGCAAATCGATCTCAATTTGGGTATTTGCACATCGTAATGGGTGTTGCAGGTTAGAGTCCGTTATGTTTGAGCGTGTTTTGTGTTTGGTCAATTTCATTTTCGCAAAAAAGCGATTCGCAGGTGTGAGTTGGACCCAAAGCGTTAACAACTTTTTGTGCTAGATTTCTCAAATTGGAAAATTTCTCTTTTGTGACGTTAAATGTTATAAAAATTTATTTTTGATTCTGATGTTTCAAAAATGTGTTTTAATTCAATATTGCATTGTAAGTCAACCAGTTCCATTTGGAGATATTCTGCGGTCGACTCGATTTCAACATGAAAGAGAGATGAATATATTTCAAAAACTTTGTTGCATTTGTCTGACTCTAAATTACTGAATCGGCTTTCAAAAGCAGCTGTAAGTTTTCTTATTTCTTTTGCATATTTTATGTAATTGTTACATTTTTATTTCTTAAATTTTTTCAACAATGGAAAGTGGTGAGCGTTATTAGTTTTCAATGGCGATTCAAATAACAACTATTTCTTCTGAAATCTTTGATATGATAATGTATCGATTATAAGGTAACCTTTTTTTTGCAATGAGCTCATAACTGTAAAGTCATAAATAAAACAGGTAATATATTCGCATGAGTATTATTTTAAAATCAAAGTTAATTTTTTTCTTATAATTTTGACAGTTAATTTTTAAATATATGGATGCACAAATAGAGTATTTTTTAATACATTGGTTTTTCACTATTTCCCCCATTATAAAATAAATATATTTTGTTGTGTGATAAATCTCACGGGCCGGAAAAATTTTCGAGGTGGGCCGTGGATTGGCCACCCCTGGTCTAGTATATTGAATTAGAGAAATTAACTTTCTGCATATGACCAAAATAGTTTTTTTTTTTTTGGAAACATTTTGGATACAGAAAATATAACTCAAAAATGAAACATTTCTCTTGGTAGGTTTCCTGTTAAAAATATTCTAAGTCACAATTATAATTAATGCCATTGGTTTAATACTACTGTGTCCAAAGAGACCAATTTTTAATTTAAATTCCTGGCGCTTATGGAATTACAATTTTTTTTTTTTTTTTTTTTTTTTTGCCGGCACAATCCTTGACATTTGTGTGAAATTTGATGTCAAAATATTCATTAGTGTTTCAATGAATTAATGTTTAAAATGTCTGATTTAATTGAGCAAACAACTTGCATTAAATTTTGTTTGCGGAAACATATAGATTGTTACAAAAGGCATTCGGTGAGCATTCCTATATCGGAAAAAAATGTTTAAAAGTGGTATAAACAGTTCAAAGCAGGCAGATAGCATTGAAGACTGGCCGAATTAACCTCAACCGACGAAGCTCACGTCTAAAAAATTAAATATTTGGTGCTTGCAAGCCGTCGATTTACAATTAGTGACCTTGGTTGATGATGTTGGAATTTCAAAAGAATCGGTTAACTCCTTTTTGAGCTTCAAGCGCGTCAAATCTCGATTGGTACCGAAAACACTGAATGTGCCAGCTCACACTGCATTGATTCTTCATGTCTTTTTCGCCAAAAATGGAACCCATATCGTTCCGCAACCACCGTATGCACACCGTGCGACTTCTGGCTATTCCCTAAACTCAAACGACCACTCCGAGGACACCGTTTTGAGTTGATTGAAGAGATTCAACGGAAGGTCCTCCCTGACGATGACTTTTTAGCATGCACTGAGGATTGAAAAAAAAATCGGCATAAGTGCATTGTGTCCGGAGGAGATTACTTGGAAGACGACGAAATAAATTTGGGAGAATAAATAAAGAGTTTTTGAAAAAAATAAATAATTTTTCTTACTTTTTGGGCACAGTAGTATTCATGTTCATAATTTAACCACACATTAAAACGTTAAGGAATGGCAAATTTAAAATTAACCGTTAATTTATATTAGCACTAAAGGTTAACACCGTTAACGAAAATTAATCGTTATTTGGCGTTTCTACATAATACGGCCAAGCTGGAGTTTCGTACTTAACAAGTTTGTGAAGAACATAAAATTCAATGTGTTCAATGGAAAAGTTGTGCAAGAATTTAAAGAGAATTGGCATTATACTACTGCAATTGCATCAATTTATGCAAACAGGAGAATTGCTCACATTTTGAGCATTTATTAAGCAACAACGAATTTTTGGAGCATGAACTAATAGTTTCATATATGATGAACATTTTCTTAAAACGCGACCTGAACTATACGTACCTGTAACTACAAGAATGTGTTTTATTTATTAAAAAATAACAAATATATGTAGTTATGGATATATCGACTTTTGGATCATTTTTATATGTATAAATCTTCTGTACGTGTGTTTGTCACTGAACTCCTCCTAACCGGTGGGCTGAAAGATTCGTAGGCTGACGTATAGATGGCGCTACTAGTATTAAATCCATATGATTTTTAGTTAGCCTTAACCTTCAAAAGACACGTGTATAAATTTGACAACTGTTGCACTATTAGTAGGTGGGTTATAGCATTTTTAGTGAAGCAACTTTTGTCAGTTTGAAAAAATGGGTAAAAAGGATGAAGTTGATTGAGATAACTGAGACCCTAAAGATATCAAAGGGACGTGTTGGACATATCGTGAAGGAATATTTGGATATGCGGAAGCTCTGTTCAAAGTGGGCGCCGCGCGAGCTCACAATCGACCCAAAACAACAACGAATTGATGATTCTAAGCAGTGTTTGGAGCTGTTCAATCGTAATAAACCCGAATTTTTGCGTCGATATGTGACAATGGATGAAACATGGACAATCGACAGTCAGCCGAGTGGACTGCACGTGATGAACACTAAAAATGCTATAACTCCCATATTATTAGTTCAACAGCTGTCAAATTTATACACTTGTCTTTTGAAGGTTAGAGCTAACTAAAAATCATATGGCTTTAATACTAGTAGTGTCATCTATGTGACAGCCTATGAATCTTTCAGCCCACGTGTTTAAACGACTGGGCCAATTTCGATGAAATTTTTTGTGTGTGTTTGAATGGTTCCCTGGATCGTTCAGATTCCCAATTGGACCTGGTAGGTGGTGTTGCAATCGATATATATATATATATATATGTATATATATATAATTCTTCTGTATGAGTGTTTGTCACTGTCAAAATATTTAATAATGAAAAATAATTAAAATGGCTTATTAAATAATAACCCGATATTTCTATTTCCTTATGAGATCCGAAATTTTAGCATTGAATACTTTTCAATAAAGATATGTTCTGGAATTGTCGTGATCTATAAATTGTGCACATAAATAATGTTTATAAAGTGTTTAATATCTACGCGCTTTTAATAATATACATGTTTTCTTTAACATAGTATGTGCCTATCAACAGATATGATCTTTTGTTACCATTACAGTTAATATAATCTTTTATATATATATATATATATATATATATAATACTTCTGTACATGTGTTTGTCACTGAACTCCTCCTCCGATTTTGATGAAATTTTTTGTGTGTGTTTGAGCGGGTCACTGGATGGCTTAGATTCACAATTGGATTCGGTAGGTGGCGCTGTAATCGATATATTTCTTCTGTATGTGTGTTTGTCACTGAACTCCTCTAAACGGCTGGGCCGATTTCGATGAAATTCTTTGTGTGTGTTTGAGCGGGTCACTGGATGGCTTAGATTCACAATTGGATTCGGTAGGTGGCGCTGTAATCGATATATTTCTTCTGTATGTGTGTTTGTCACTGAACTCCTCCTAAACGGCTGGGCCGATTTCGATGAAATTCTTTGTGTGTGTTTGAGCGGGTCACTGGATGGCTTAGATTCACAATTGGATTCGGTAGGTGGCGCTGTAATCGATATATTTCTTCTGTATGTGTGTTTGTCACTGAACTCCTCCTAAACGGCTGGGCCGATTTCGATGAAATTTTTTGTGTATACTTGAGTGGTTCCCTGGATAGTGTTCATTTAAAATTGGAACCGATAGGCGGCGCTGCTGTCAGATTCCAGGATTTTTTTTATTTTCAGGGCAGGACAACGTCTGCCGTTCCCTCTAGTGCAATATTTTTTTCTTCTTTCTAATGCGGCTGGCAAACACTTAGACAGCTTGGTCTTGGATGCCTTAAGGCAAGCGCTGCACAGACGCTCTAGTGCAATATAAAATGCACGAAATTCTCAGCTCCTCCTTCTCAAATATCTGAGTTATTCCTATTTATACAGGATTAAGAAATTATTAAAGATAGAACCTATATTGCGCAGCAAGTCCCTAATTCAAACTTCTGGCTTATGTACTAAATATATGTTTTTATGCTATCCCCTTTGCTTTAAGTCCCCACCAGATGGTATTGCAGTATATCAGCTTCAATACCATTCTACCAATCATTATAAAAATTGCTAATAATATACACTCAAGAGTCAAAACATTATGACCACCTATCAATAATGATTTGTTCCACCTTTGGAGCGCAACACAGCTTCAACCCGCCTTGGCATGGATTAATACCACCACTTAATACCAGTTAAATACCACTTCCACCTGATCACGTGCCTTCCACGTCATCCAGGCGAGTTCATTGCAAAATGTAGGGGTGGTCATAATGTTTTGGCTCTTGAGTGTATATTTGAGTATGGAAAATAGGTTCGCCTATCCATTTTATTGTAACTTGCCACCAGATGTTCTGCAGCATTTCATTTTATACACCTTTCAAACGACATCCATGATAATTAGTATACACATGTATTGGAACACGGAGAATATATTCGCGATATGTAATTTCTTACAATGCCTTTTTTTTTTTTTTTTTTTTTTTTTTGGCAGGACAACATATGCCGTGTTCTACTGGTATTAAATATTATGTGATCGTTCACTACTAACTATAAAACGTAAATTTAAAAATTCCCACTGAATATGGTTGTTGAATTTTTTCGTAAATATGTAAATAAATTTTAACTTGAGTTCCCACAATTAATTTAATTTAATTTATTGCGCAAAGTTCGTATGGCAGTTTTTAAGAGATTATTTACCACCAAATTGTGTTGCTTTTTTACAAATTAAAACTATTTTCAGTGGAACGATTTGCGAAAATCTACTAATACAATTATGTAACTGACTGGATTGCTTGTTGACTGGATATCATAAATCGATATAAATTACTATATACATAATTTAGTATAGTTTAGGAAAACATCATAACGCTTGCCGAGTAGATGGTTTGTTATTCAATTTTTTAAAGTAATAACCCTAATTGGGTTGTGTAAGAATAATAATAAAATAAAATACCAATTTTTTGGCAAAAATTCAATGTAATATACTTAACATTTTTAATATCTAAAATCTCCATTCAGGTTATAGGTATTACAGTTCAAGATCTGTAGAAAAATACTTACTAAAGGAATTAAAGATGAAACCGTTGTCTGTGATCTGTTTATTTACAATTGTTTGGAAAGTTGCTTGTAATCCAACATTCGTGAAAACGACTTCAGGTCCAATACAAGGATTCATATCTGAGTTAAATAACAAGGCTGTGAAAGCCTTCCTTGGCATACCTTTTGCCCAACCACCCGTTGGAGACCTGAGATTTAAGAAGCCAAAGCCAGTACAACCATGGACCGATACTCTCCAAGCCACGGAAATGCCTCCAGCTTGTATTCAGTACACAGAGTACCCTTTTCCGTGGTATGATGGCATGCCAGGGAAGAGCGAAGATTGCCTCTACCTGAACATATACACACCAATCATTGCCACAGAAGGAAGCAAACTTCCAGTCATGTTTTGGATTTATGGTGGAGGCTTCACTCTTGGATCGAGCCGTCTGGACCTGCATGACCCAAGAGCACTGGTTCAAGAAGGAGATGTGATTGTGGTGACCTTCAATTATCGTGTAGGATTGTTCGGCTTTCTGACTTCAAACACTGAAGATGCTCCTGGTAATGTAGGTATGTAGAATCTGTAGCTATTCTCCATGATATTATAAGGTTTAGTACAGATTTTTAATTCGATCCCGGACTAAAATACCAGATACACTAAATATTCTTTCGATATAGTTATTAGACCTTCAGTTTTCTTATGCTGCAAAATTTGTACTTTAATATAAAAATGTAAATTCTGTGTTGTGATTCACACATATTATCCTTTGCTATTTTCATGATATTGAATAATTGTTAAAAAGATAACTTTGATTCTACAGAATTCTATTAAGTCTTTCTCTAACAACATATTCTATTTTATAACTATATTAACTTTTGTGCTTGAATAACCGAATGTCTACCGCTCTGGTGCTCGGTGGTAGAGGTTTCGGGTTCGGTACATGGGTGTTAGTAGTGGTTCGGAAACCACTTTAAACCGTAAGTCCCTCTCTAACATTACTGTAAGATCGTCGCGGAGTCTAGTCAGAATTCTACCTACGGGTGCTCCATCAAAACAGAAGCTGCCCGCACTGCAGGACACTGAGGATTAGACACATCAACATATTAATTTTTACAGAGAAATGCCACATGGTCCACATAGTCCAACCACTGATGGTGCAAAATATTTATACCAGATATCAGGTGGACTGAAAAGTTCATAGGCTAACACATAGATGGCATTACTAGTATTAAATCCATATGATTTTAGTTAGCCCTAACTTTCAAAAGACACGTGTATAAATTTGACAGCTGTTGCACTATTAGTATGTTAGTTATAGCATTTTTAGTGTTCATCACGTGCAGTCCACTCGGCTGACTGTTGATTGGACTCCGGTGTGAAATGATGGAGCCATGTTTCATCCATTGTCACATATCGACTCAAAAATTCGGGTTTATTACAATTGAACAACTCCAAACACTGCTTAGAATCATCAATTCGGTGTTGTTTTGGGTCGATTGTGAGCTCGCGCGGCACCCACTTTGACAGAGCAATGCCAAAGCAATACTTTAATTAACACACGAAATTCCTTTTTATCCATTTTTCCAAACTAACAAAAGTTGCTTCACTAAAAATGCTATAACTCACATACTAATAGTGCAACGGCTGTCAAATTTATACACGTGTCTTTTGAAGGTTTTGGGCTAACTAAAAATCATATGGATTTAATACTAGTAGCGCCATCTATGTGTCAGCCTACGAACATGTCAGCCCAACTCTTACACTAAATATTATTCGATATAGCTAGGTAGCTAACACTGAAAATGCTCCTGGTAATGTAGGTATGTAGATTCTGTAGGTATGGCGTATGATATTTTATTCATTAGTGCAAATTTCTTAGTTCTGTCGAAGACTAAATGAGCAAAGACACTAATATTCTTAGCTATGTAATTCAACATATAGTTTTCGTTATATCGCAAAATTTGCATTCTTTTTGTAGCACAGAAATCTGTAAATTCATTTTGTCCATAAAATATTGAGACATTTTATTACTATATTAATGTCTACAGGAAGATGACCCATGCTAGTATGTTTATATGTTTAATTAAAACTATTCCATTCTAAAAATGTTTTTACAAATATTCTTCCTCTAATCTATTAATTAAAGATTTTTATTTATTCCATTAAATATATTCTTCTATTCTATTTTATTTACTTGAAAATATTATTATTTTTAATTATAAATATTCCGAAAAAAAAAATGTGTTAGTAAACTATCATGTACAAAATACCTAAAAAATGATAAAAACGAAGATAACTATACGTCAGCATTGATAATATTGTATTCTACTTCTATTTATTGATATTGAGAAATGATGTTATCTGAATTCGTATGATAGTAACGATGGGGGGTAGTGATATTATAGGTTTTAATTCAATTCATCCACGGAATTTGGAACTTTTAGAAATGTTACATATAATATGCGTGTCTTTTGCACTTTTTAAATATTTTTCACAAAACTGATCAAAGTGATCTCGACCATTGTGACTTTTTTCTACATTCGTTATAATAATAAATTTTTTTTTATGATTAAATCACCCTGAATCATTAAAAAGTTGTTAGCTCTTATTATTTTCACGATGTGCATTATAATTTCAAGCTTTATATTTTTTTATATGCAAAATTTAAATTCTATTCGAAAGCTACAAACTCTGCAGCATTTATTAAGAGATTTATCCCTAGATATGGCTTTCAATTTTTTTCATTCCGTGATGTTCTTAGGTGTGCACGATATGGTGATGGCACTTCAGTGGGTGAACGACAACATCGAGTACTTTGGCGGAGACAAGGAACGCATCACCGTCTTTGGCGAAAGTGCGGGATCAATAGCCATCAGCCTGTTTTGCGTTTCCCCCTTGACTAAAGGGCTGTTCAGTAAAGCAATCATGGAGAGCGGCTCGGCCATATTGATGAACAACAACTATTTGCAGCCCAATTTGCAGGTCAGTCAGCGACTTGCAAAAGCCGTCGAATGTGCTTCTGACGACAACACAATTGAAGATGATCCAGATGGCGTTGTTGGCTGTTTGAGAGGTAAGAATTTACTGGATATATATCTAGCAAACCTGGAGATTGCTACAGGTGTAATGAAAAACTAAGTGCTATCAGCAGATAATGAGAATTTATTAAATTTTATCCTTTCATTATCAATGGAGCGAGTTTGTCATATTCTAGTCAAAGAGAATATGTTCATTCATTTATTATTTGGCATTTATTATTTAAGTATTTTGGTTAGCAGATTGGGGATAGTGGTTAGTTGTTGTTGAAAATGACAGAAACGGACAGAGTACACGAAGAAAATTATTAACGCTAACGATTACAGACAACGCAAAAAGTTGATTTTATTAGAAGTTATGGACCCCCTGTAGAGACGCTATAATAAAGTGTTCGCTGTTCTTTGCGGGGGTACATAAAGCCCAGTTGACGGCAGCAAATTTTAAAGGGGGTGCTGCATCGTTGCAGTACCCTATCCTGGTAGCCGAGGTGGTGCCTTTAATCTGAGGGGGGAGATGCTGTCGGGATGATTGGTTAATCAGATTCCGTATGCCTTCGGGCGGGTCGGATTAAATTCTTTGAATTTATGAGTAATGACGCAGGATTGGTAAGATTAGTGAAGCAATAGAATTTGTAATATAGTGGGCAGAAAAAAATTATTGTTATTACATTTATATATACAGGGACCTGATGACCGAATGGCTAGCGCTCTGGCGTTCGGTACCACAGGTATCGGGTTCAAATCCCGGGTTTGCCCATGGGTGTTTGTAGTTGTTCGAAACCCACTTTAAACCGTAGGTCCCGGTCCTTAGAGGATCGTAGAGCGCTGCGGGGGCATTGTTACTCCGCTTCAAGTTACACGACTTACCATCAAGTTACACGCGCCCCCTGGGTAATGCATAGTGAGTAACGTCTGTGCAGCGCTTGCCTTAAGGCATCCAAGACGCCCATGTGTAAGTGTTTACCAGCTGCATTAGAAAGAAAAAAAACCATTTATATATAAAAGGTTGATTGATGTAATCTGTGGATGTCATAATCTACCAACGTTAAATGGTGTGGAAGGATTGTCTTCCAGTGATCCTTCATGGGATGCCTAGTATTTGTTTACAGAATGGAATACCATCTGAGCCATTATCTGTCTGCATCACAAAAATATTTGAGACATAAAACACAAAGACGACATAAAATACATGGCGACATAAAATACAAATAATAAAATAGGATGAAAAAAAAGCTCTTACTCCTGTGTCCAAAAAGTAAGACCAATTTTACAATTTAAATTTCCCGGGCATATGGCATTTCAATTTATTTTCTTTCTTAGATTGTTGGCACAGTTGGTTGGTTGTTCCTCGTGACTTTTTCGCCAAAAATGAAACCCATATTGTTCCACAACCCCTGTATTCACCTAATTTAGTAGCGTGCTACTTCTGGCTATTCCCTAAACTCAAAAGACCACTCCGGGGACACAGTTTTGAGTCGATTGGAGAGACATTTCAAAAATCGCCGGAATCAGTTTGAGCATCTCACAAAACCAAGCGTAACTGAAGCACTAATGAATAATTTGACGTAAAATTTCACACAGATGTCAAGGACAGTGCCAACGACCTAAAAAAGAAAAAAAAATTGAAACACCTCATGACCGGGAAATTTAAATTGAAAACTGGTTTTACTTTTTGGACACAGTAGTATACAGGTAGAATTGGCCTGAATGGCCGAGTGGCTAGCGCTCGGTACCACTGGTATCGGGTTCTAGTCCCGGCGGTGCCATGGATGTGTGTAGTGGTTCGGAATCCACTTTAAACCGTAGGTCCCGGTCCTAATAGGATCGTAGAGCATTGCTGGGGCATTGCGTCCGTGGCTTATCTTCAAGTTACACGCGCCCCCTGGGTAATGCAAAGTGAGTAACGTTTGTGCAGCGCTTGCCTTAAGGCATCCAAGACCAAGCTGTCTACGTGTTTGTCAGATTCATTAGTACAGAAAAAAGTATACAGGTAGGATGCATAAAACTGTAAAAAAAAAAAAAAAAAAAAAAAAAAAAATACTTACATAATGCTACGAAAAAAATATTTACAGTTTTTTGTTACAACTTCGGAATTGTTCTTAAACTGAAAGCATTTTCTTTAAAATTATTATTATTATTATTATAAAGATTAAAATTATATTATTAACTGTTTAACTTAAGAAATAAAATATGATTTCATTTTTCTTTAGAACAAAATGCCACGTACTTAGCATACGTCCTGTGGTCCCTGGATCCCACGTCCATTGCAGCTTTTTTCCCTCAATATGGCGACGAATTGCTTCCAAATAATGCCGTGGATGACATCCGGGAAGGTAGCTTCACCAATGCTGTCCCCCTCCTCATCGGAAACAACAGAGACGAAGGGTCCTTTCTGATTACCACGCAGAACATAGAAATCTTTGGATTCTTTGGCTACAAGGATCCAGAGATCAACAAGACATTCGCTGAATCCATGTTACTGAAAATCTTCAGCAATTTCACGGATCCACAGAAATATGTGAATTATTACATGGATGGAGTTCCAGATGATGATTATGATCTTATCAGAAGACAGGTATGTATATATATATATATATATATGTGATGATACTGTAATTAATCTATATATAAAGAGACAAATAAGGGTGCGCAGAAGATCTACTTCCCCGTGGTGCACCTGGTAACACATTTTAGTGGCCAAAAGATCTGCAACTTGGCATTATTGTTAGATTAATGAACTTTGTTTCAGCATGTTTTGTTGTATTTGTTGTATTATTTTGTTGTTGTTGTATGATGTATGTTTTTTTTTTTTTTTCGTTGTTCTTTTTTTGCTGTAACTGTTCATAATCTACCATTGGAAATAAAAAAAAAATAATAATAATAATTAAAAAAATAACTAAGAATTCTTGTGAGAAAACAAATACTGGCTAATAAACGTTTAATCATTTACGTAGATTGCTGGAATTTTAAAATATTCAATTAAACAATATTGGTAAAAATACATTTAAAATAGATAGATTTTGCTTTTATTCCCAAGAATAATCTCAACGATGCCCTCATATGAAAAGATATGAAAAGATATTTTCTATAATGAATGATTTGTAACTAACTAAGAAATTCTAATTAAAATTTACAGATTTAAAAAATAACTTTTTATAAACATCTTTTTTAATATTAAACATTATTGCTAAGAAATATATGTAAAATAGATGGATATCTCCAAGTATAATCTCAATGATGCCTTCGTATGAAAAGATATTTTCTATAATGTATGATTTGTAGATAATTAAGAAATTCTAATTAAAAGTTACAAATGAAAAAAAAACTTTGTTTTAAAAAAGAAAAATTTTATAAGTAAAATAGCAAATTTAAAATTTTCATCATAATAATATTTCTTTAACTGTAAATTCATGATTTATGCTATAATATTTACTACAATAATATTGCTTCAACTATAGTTTCATGATTTGTTGTTGTTCTAATGCAGCTAGCAATACAGAGACAATTAATCTAGTTTCATGATTTATGCTGTAATATTTATTACAATAATATTGCTTCAACTGTTGTTTCATGATTTGTTGTTGTTCTAATGCAGCTAGCAATACAGAGACAATTAATCTAGTTTCATGATTTATGCTGTAATATTTATTACAATAATATTGCTTCAACGGTAGTTTCATGATTTGTTGTTGTTCTAATGCAACATTCAATACAGAGACAGTTAATCTAGTTTCATGATTTATGCTATAATATTTACTACAAGAATATTGCTTCAACTATAGTTTCATGATTTTTTGTTGTTGTTCTAATGCAGCTGGCAATACAGAGACAATTAATCTATTTTACTGATTTTTGCTATAATATTTACTACAATAATATTGTTTCAACTGTAGTTTCATGATTTGTTGTTGTTATTCTAATGGAGCCGGCAATACAGAGACAGTTAATCTAGCTTCATGATTTATGCTATAATATTCACTACAAGAATATTGCTTCAACTGTAGTTTCATGATTTGTTGTTGTTCTAATACAGCTAGCAATACAGAGACAATTAATCTAGTTTCATGATTTATGCTGTAATATTTATTACAATAATATTGCTTCAACTGTAGTTTCATGATTTGTTGTTGTTGTTGTTCTAATGCAACATTCAATACAGAGACAGTTAATATAGTTTCATGATTTATGCAGTAATATTTACTACAAGAATATTGCTTCAACTGTAATTTCATGATTTGTTGTTGTTGTTCTAATGCAGCTGGCAATGCAGAGACAATTAATCTAATTTTCTGATTTATGCAGTAATATTTACTACAATAATATTGCTTCAACTGTAGTTTCATGCTTTATTGTTGTTATTCTAATGCAGCTGGTAATTCCGAGACAGTTAATCTAGTTTCATGATTTATGCTATAATATTTACTACAATAATATTGCTTCAAATATAGTTTCATGATTTTTTGTTGTTGTTCTAATGCAGCTGGCAATACAGAGATAATTAATCCATTTTATTGATTTTTGCTATAATATTTACTACAATAATATTGTTTCAACTGTAGTTTCATGATTTGTTGTTGTTATTCTAATGGAGCCGGCAATACAGAGACAGTTAATCTAGCTTCATGATTTATGCTATAATATTCACTACAAGAATATTGCTTCAATTGTAGTTTCATGATTTGTTGTTGTTCTAATACAGCTAGCAATACAGAGACAATTAATCTAGTTTCATGATTAATGCTGTAATATTTATTACAATAATATTGCTCCAACTGTAGTTTCATAATTTGTTGTTGCTCTAATGCAGCTAGCAATACAGAGACAATTAATCTAGTTTCATGATTTATGCTGTAATATTTATTACAATAATATTGCTTCAACTGCAGTTTCATGATTTGTTGTTGTTGTTGTTCTAATGCAACATTTAATACAGAGACAGTTAATATAGTTTCATGATTTATGCAGTAATGTTTACTACAATAATATTGCTTCAACTGTAATTCCATGATTTGATGTTGTTGTTCTAATGCAGCTGGTACTATAGAGACAATTTATCTAGTTTCATGTTTTATGCTATAATATTTACTACAATAATATTACTTCAACTGTAGTTTCATGATTTGTTGTTGTTCTAATGCAACTGGCAATACAGAGACAGTTAGTATAGTTTCATGATTTATGCTATAATATGTACTACAATAATAATATTGCTTCAACTGTAGTTTCATGATTTGTTGTTGTTGTTGTTCTAATGCAACTTCCAATCTATTTTCACGATTTATGCTGTAATATTTACTACAGTAAGATTGCTCAACTGTAGTTGCATGATTTGTTGTTGTTCTAATGCAGCTAGCAATACAGAAACAGTTAATCCAGTTTCATGATTTATGCTATAATATTTAATACAATAATATTGCTTCAACTATAGTTTCATGATTTTGTTGTTGTTATTCTAATGGAGCCGGTAATACAGAGACAGTTAATCTAGCTTCATGATTTATGCTATAATATTTACTACAAGAATATTGCTTCAACTGTAGTTTCATGATTTGTTGTTGTTCTAATGCAGCTAGCAATACAGAGACAATTAATCTAGTTTCATGATTTATGCTATAATACTTATTACAATAATATTGCTTCAACTGTAGTTTCATGATTTGTTGTTGTTGTTGTTCTAATGCAACATTCAATACAGAGACAGTTAATCTAGCTTCATGATTTATTCTATAATATTTACTACAATAATATTGCTTCAACTGTAATTTCATGATTTGTTGTTGTTGTTCTAATGCAGTGGTACTATAGAGACAATTAATCTAGTTTCATGATTTATGCTATAATATGTACTACAATAATATTGCTTCAACTGTAGTTTCTTGATTTGTTGTTGTTGTTGTTCTAATGCAACTTTCAATCTATTTTCATGATTTATGCTGTAATATTTACTACAGTAAGATTGCTTCAACTGTAGTTTGATGATTTGTTGTTGTTGTAATGCAACATTCATTAAAGAGACAGTTAAGCTAGTTGCATGATTTTTGCTATATTATTTACTACAATAATATTGCTTCAACTGTAGTTGCATGATTTGTTATTGTTCTAATGCAGCTAGCAATACAGAAACAGGCAATCTAGTTTCATGATTTATGCTATAATATTTAATATTGCTTCAACTGGAGTTTCATGATTTATTGTTGTTGTTGTTCTAATACAGCTGACAATACAGAAACAGTTAGTATAGTTTCATGATTTATGCTATAATATGTACTATAATAATAATATTGCTTCAACTGTATTTTCATGATTTGTTTTTGTTGTTCTAATGCAGCTGGTACTAGAGATACAATTAATCTAGTTTCTTGATTTTTGCGGTAATATTTACTACAATAATATTGCTTCAACTGTAGTTTCATGATTCATGCTATAATATTTACTACATTATTAAAATTTTATTATTTATGTTATTATAATTAATAAACATTTCAGCTTCAGATAAGAAATAAATAAAATTTTATTCCTATGCAATAATTAATGAAGTACATTTTATCTTTTTTTTTTCCAACAATAGGTATACACAGCCGCAGGAGATATCATGTTTCTGTGCGAGACAGTCTACTTTGCCGAGAGTTACGCGGAGAGAAACAACGACGTCTACTACTATTTTTTCACTCACCGCCCTAGTAACTCTCCCTGGGCGCCCTGGATGGGGGTCGCGCACTTTGAGGAAATTCAGTTTGTGTTTGGAAGACCAGTACGCAAACCTGGCAGTTACCAGAAAAATGAGGCTTCTCTTAGCACTAAAATGATGAGGATTTGGTCCAACTTTGCTAAATATGGGTTAGTGGTATTTTTATTTACTGTTATGTCACCCTTCTTATGCCATAAACATGTGGCAATTTAAAAATTTGGAAAATGTCGTTTGAATGTTCACTGTATTTTATAGAGTTTTATTCATTTAACACGCTTGTCAAGCTGGGATTCATATTTCCTTTTCTGGCAAAATTTGGATAACAAAATAAGCTATCCGACCAGCAGATTAGCACCAACAGTGATAATATAAATCCTTTTATTAAAGTGATAATATATCAGATAGTTATCAGAATTTGTGCCCTGGAGTTATCAGAAAAATGAGGCTTCTCTCAGCATTAAAATGATGACGATTTGGTCCAACTTTACTAAATATGGGTTATTGTTATTTTTTTTTAATGTTCTTTAATGTTTAACGATCGCTTTACAGCATAAATGTTTTCATTTCCAATGGTAGGCAATAAGCAATAAAATGGTAGATATTAAGCAATTCCAATGGTAGATAATAAGCAGTTCCAATGGTAGGCAATAAGCATTAAAATACAAAGAACACAAGGAATATGAAAACAACAACGAGAAACATAGGAAATCACATAGTGACATGTTTAGCCCATAAGGGCCCTAGCCCTCCTGTAACGGTCATGACAAAATAAGCTATCCAATCAGTGTGATAAGCATCAAAAGTGATCATATAAGTACTTTTATTTCTAACATAACTGGAAGGGGTGTTATATAATGTTTCAGGAGGGCGTTTTCACTTTGCGAAGCAGTAAAAGAGTTTAAATGATAAGATGAGCATATTACAACTTAAATGACAAAACTGAAAATTAAAGATTGTCGGGCATATGAAAAGTAAATGACAGTGGCTTAAATGTACCTTGTAGAGTTTTATTCATCTAACACGCTTGGGAAGAACGAGGAATTTCATTTTCCTTTCCGGCAAAACTTTTTTTATTTCCAATGGCAGATTATGAACAGTTACAGCAAAAAAAAAAAAAAAAAAAAAAAAAAAAAAAAAAAAAAAAAAACGAAAAAGAAAAAAGAACAGAGAATACAACAAAACATGCTGAAACAGAGTTCATTAATCTAACATAATGCCAAGTTGTAGATCTTTTAGCCACTGAAACGTGTTACCAGGTGCACCACGGGGAGGTAGATCTACTGCGCACCTTTCCGGCAAAATTTGGATAACAAAATAAACTATCCGACCATTAGATTAGCACCAAAAGTGATTATACAAATGCTTTTGTGTCCAAAATATAGTTAGACATTAAAGCATTTATATGTCTAGGATCGGGAGGGAGTGTTATATCAAGTTCAGGAGTGCATTTTATGCTCTTGATACTGTAATTGAATTTAAATAGTAAGACGAATACATTACGCGATTAAATGACAACTTAAAATTGAAGGATTGGCTCGCATATGGTACAAACATGTGGAAAAATGGTACAAACATGGGGCAAAATGGTACAAACATATTACCTAAATAGTTTGATGGATAAAAAAAAAACCGAATGGAAATATGATATGCAGGCTTATTAGATATTATAATTTATCGTTGAAAAAATCTACCATATTAGACAATTAACAAATTTTCAATACCAGTACTTATTTACCTTTTTTAACGAGAAGTAACTTGGAAATGCTTTTAAATAGGCAGTATTTGTAACAAGAATTGAAATAAAATAAATAATTCTACAAATGAAACAGCTCCTTTAAGTTTAATATAGAATGCATTTATGGATGGTTAGTAAATAAGTTCACATAACAATCTCCAAGAAAAGCTACAAAGTTCTGTAACGTATCGGTCTATACTAGACGTATAATGGTTTCAAGAATAGGGCCACTTTCAGGTTCATGGGAACACTTTAATTAACTTAACATTTTATTTATTTACAACATTTTATATATATATATATATATATATATATATATATATATATAACTTTATTTTACGAAAAATGAAAATTAAGGATATAAATTAGATACACAAATGCAAGTTCACTCCAAGTTCGGAGATTTTCAGAGTTCTCGAATCTACGACGAATCTGAACACCTGGTCTGCGGCAGACCTTAACTATCACATGGCGTATCTAAATCACTTCTTGATATACTTTAATTGAATTTAGATAGTAAGACCAGTACATTACAACTTAAATGACAAAACTAAAATTTAAGGATTGATGGGCATACAAAAAGTAAATGATAGACACATGTGGCCTAAATTGTTTGATAAATACAACAAAAGCCAGATGGAAAGGTTTCAAAATTTGCACGTTTATTACCATATTAGATATTATCCACACCAATAATTTATTATAAATATTATTTACCATTTTGAGGGCTTGGTGTACAGCTCTGCTAGACAATTCCGAGATAAGTAACAACAACAATAACAACAAATAAAAAAGTGATCAATGTGTGTTAAATTTGTTTTTAATGCACTGAACTATGTCACATTATTAACACTCATAAATTGGTTCTGGGTGTTACAGTTCTTAGCACTCTCCAAGCTGGTCTAGGCTTATGAGCAATTTTTATGAATTTGACAGCATGATTTGACTTCTAGAATATTGAAACCTCTTTAAGTCTTTACCATTTACATCCAATGCAAGTTTCACATTCTTATAAGCTAAATAACATATTCAACATGTAATCGAAAAACGATCTCTTGCAATCATTTGCTGCATTTCCAGTGACATATTATTTGTGATACAGATTTCTTGATCACATATTAGTGGTCCACATGTTTTAAAAACTGTTAGTTTTTTTTTTTAATTTAGAGGATTAGGATTTTTAATTAGGATTTAAAATTTTTGTTATCATCCTATTATGTGCTAACAAGATGGAAACAGTGTACTATCATAGTACATATGTAGAATACGCGAAAGACCATATGTACAATAACATTCAGCATTAAAAACGAGAAAAATTTATCCAAATTTTGGTAACAAAGTATTTTTTAAAATTTTCTTAATATTCTATTAACTTCTATTTAAATTAAGCCACAATATACTTTCTTTATTTTTTTAGTTATGAAATATTCTTTCTCAATACATATTATATCATATTTACCATACCTGATGGCCTAATGGCTGGCGCCCTGGCGTTCGGTACCACAGGTATCGGGTTCAAATCTCGGCTTGCCCATGGGTGTTGTAGTGGTTCGGAATTCACTTTAAACCGTAGGTCCCGGTCTAATAAGATCGTAGAGCGTTGCGTCCGGGGCTTATGTTCAAGTTACACGGGCACCCTGGGAAATGCAAAGTGAGTAACGTCTGTGCAGCGCTTGCCTTACGGCATCCAAGACCAAACTGGCTAAGTGTTTGCCATCTGCATTAGGAAAAAAAAAGATATATTTTACCATATTTCTCAACACATATTATAACATATTTACCATATATTTTAACACATTACATACTAAACAAAGTAATAATATTTATTTTTTTAGTTGTGAAATCTTCTATCTCCAATATATATCTTAGCATATTTCTGAATTTTTATTTTCAGGCATCCAGGTGAGTTCCTAAAATGGCCTAAGTACTCCAAAGCAAATCCTACTTACATGAATATAGATGGGAATCCCAGAATAAATGAGGCCAAACTTGGCACTGGACCGCATCTAGAAAACTGCAATGTTATAAGGAGTCATTATGGTTTCTAGCATTGTCATGTACTGCATAAAGCAATATGTTATTTTTCTGTTTATTATTATTATTTTTTTAAGTTTCCTATAGATGGACATTTGAAACAATAAAAATTCATTGCATTTATATAGCACCAGCGTAACAATTAATTGTATTTTTTGTATTTTTAATCAAGTATAAGATTTAAAATAACAGGGGATAAAATTTGTAAAAAAAAAAAACTTCAAGTCAATTACTACAACTCAATTCTTGTGTATTGAAGTATTCTTGTGTATTATTTCCTATTTCAGAATTTTAAAAACTAATGTAGTTCATTTTCATAATATAATTAGATGCGCAAAAAATGTGTTTTATAAATTTTTTTTAATAGTTGAAACCGAAAATATTTGACTCCATTAAATTAAGTTTTTCAATAGAGATCTCTGTGCAGTTAAAATATTCAGATCACTGAAATATTTTCATTCAAAATAGTAGTTATTTAATACGAGAAATAAACTGCTTGAAATCAACGCTTCGTAGAATTTATTTTCTTCTGATCTAATGCAGCTGGCAAACACTTAGGCAGTTGTCTTTGATGCCTTAAGGCAAGCTCTGCACCGACGTTACTCACATAGCACTACCCAGGAGGTGCGTGTAGCTTAAAGATAGCTACAGACGCGGAGTAACGATACCTCCGCAACGCTCTACCATCCTGTTAGACCGGGATCTACGGTTTAACGTGGATTCCGAACCACTACAAACATCCATGGCACCGCTGGGACTTGAACCCGAAACTTGTGGTACCTAGCGCCAAAGCACTAGTCACACTGTCATTGAGACCCACGTTTCTTATAATTTTATTTTCATATTTATCCTTAAATGGTACACATTGGACATATTTTTACGCTTTACTTGATTAAAAAAAAAAAGACGAATTTTTGTGGTTTTACATTTACAATTGTGCAGATAAAGTTTATGAATGTAATCAGAAATCCTGATAAGACCAAATTCAATAATCCTAATAATGCATCTCGTAATTTAAATACATTTAAATAATATTTTATTAAATAAATTAAACAGATGAAATATATTATTTTGCTTCCAGATACCATGTTCTGTAATTCGTAATTTTATTCTGCTTTAACTAAATGTTCTTTATGAAATTTTAGCATCAAATATTTTAAAGACGGTTAAAGTGTCAGAAGTTTCTCAGTTATCATTAACATGAAATGCTGCAATGCTCTTGAGAAATGAATTAACATAACTGAAACTTTATGGCATTGAATGCAGCTGCATTAAAATTAGTCATGTTTCAAACTATCCCCAGTGATATTAAAAATTGAGACATTTTTTTCTATAAAATGAAGAATTTACAATAAAATTTCATCTTAAAAATATCAGATAACAGGCTGAAAAGTTCGTAGGCTGACACATAGATGGCGCTACTAGTATTAATCCATATGATTTTTAGTTAGCCCTAACCTTCAAAAGAAGCGTGTATAAATTTGACAGCTGTTGCATTATTAGTATGTGAGTTATAGTATTTTTAGTGAAGTCATAGCCTTTTTAGTGTTCATTACCTGCAGTCCACTCGGCTGACTGTCGATTGGACTCCAGTGTGAAATGATGGAGCAATGTTTCATCCATTGTCACATATTGACTCAAAAATTCGGGTTTATTACAATTGAAGAGCACCAAACACTGCTTAGAATCATCAATTCGTTGTTGTTTTGGGTCGATTGTGAGCTCGCGCAGCACCCACTTCGAACAGAGCTTTCGCATATCCAAATATTCATTCACGATATGTCCAACACGTTCCTTTGATATCTTTAGGGTCTCAGCTATCTCAATCAACTTCACTTTATGGTTGTCAGAAATTATTTTGTGGACTTTTTTGATGTTTTCGTCGGTAACAGCGTCTTTGGGGCGTCCACTGGTGCATCGTCCTCGGTGCTTATTTCGCCTCTTTTAAATTTAGCAAACCACTTCTCTGCGGTGGATTTTCCTGGTGCAAAGTCCGAATAATGGTTATGAAGTCAAGCCTTGGCTCCAATAGTATTTTTTTTCGCCAAAAAGCAATGCTGTATTAACACACGAAATTCCTTTTTATCCCTTTTTTCAAACTAACAAAAGTTGCTTCACTAAAAATGCTATAACTCACATACTAATAGTGCAACAGCTGTCAAATTTATACACGTGTCTTTTGAAGGTTAGGGCTAACTAAAATTCATATGGATTTAATACTAGTAGCGCCATGTATGTGTTAGCCTATGAACGTTTCAGCCCACCTGTTATATATTATAATGCTTTTCTGTCTGTTCATGGGGTAGCGTTTTCTTCCGCAATTTCCTTTACGTTTGCTTTGTAAGCTGTCTCCTTATTAAAATTTCTTTTTAATGTCTTTAACCAAAATTCTTGACACCTCTACAATATCAGCTGTTTCATACTGTGGCAGCCTATTTGCCTTTAGCAAATCAGATATTTCCTTTTTTTTTATGACAGATATGACACCTTTCCCATTCTGAAAAACAAACAACAACAAAAAATATATAAATTCTACACTTAAATAAGATATTATTTAATGGAAAATATTTAACACATTGTTTTATAATCAACAATAAATAATAAACAAGTAATATAAAAAAAAATTTTGAAGTCAATTCCTTCCTTTTTTTTCACTATATTGTTGAAAGTCCTGTATAATAATTTTCAGTAATTTTTTTTAAGTTTATCTGGCGCCATCTGTTGGTAGATACATGCAACTTAAATCTAAAAAAAAAAAACTAAAATTAATTAATTTAATTTAATTACTGAATTAATATTTGAAAAAATGTATTAACATCCAGTGTCATCCACTACAAGTTCAAAAAAAATGTATTTGAACCTGAGTGGATGAATAAAAAGTAGTTTATGAACGATTGAAAATTTGAACAAGATATATAAATATATATAGGGAGAGTGTGAACTAATAGTAGGAATTGAAAAAAACAATTCATACCTGAATTAAAGATTAGTCAAAAAATTTCAGTTCGAAATAAAACGTGTTATTTATGCACGTGCACACGTATTATTTATTAATTCAGCGTTGTCAGTTGTTAAAACAATATTTGTACATGTATTGTCAGCACGTGTTACCCTTAAATTTAATAAAAAGGTGTAGTTTATACAAAGTTATATTTTCGTGGAACACAATGAAATAACAACTATTTTGAATGAATGCTTTTTAATGATTTCAAATATATTCTTGACCTTGAAGGTTACAGTAATGTCAAGCGATCAGTACGAGCAATTTATTTCTTTTGTTGAAAATCGTGATACATCATTCTGACCTTTTTTGTTCAGTGTACTTAACTCAAAAAAATACTTAGTTACTTTCTGGAATACTTAGTTGCTTTCTTAGTTAATTATTAAGGAAAATGATTCGAAACTGACAAGTGAAATCCAATCAAAAGTTTCCTCGTTTATTTCAGACCATTGATTTTCGTGTTTGAAAACGATAATCCAAAAGTCCATCTGTTATACAGGTTTGGCAATCAAACTCACTGTTGTGCAAAACCAAATCCACCTTTATGCGTACCAAACTAACCTCTTTACATTGTGCCCTAACCCTTTTCAAATTTAGGATTTCATTTATATGTTATTATTTATACATATGTATAATATAATATAAACCTATACATATGTATGTTACTATCTTTTAAATTTGGCCAATTTACATTTCTCGCATGAGACTCAATTTTTTAAATAAGTCAGTCCTCTTATATTATAGTTATTACTTGCATTAGCTATGTATTGAGAATTCACATGGCAATATTTTCTGAGCCATACTTCTAGACCCTTACTTCTGGAAATAGATTAACCAGTAAATTTCTTTATTTGGATTTTTATTAGGGTAGTTCACGTAATCAGAATATAACCAGGGTGGGTTTTTTTTCAATTCCTTTTATTAGCTCACACTCTCCCTATATATATATATATATCTTGTTCAAATTTTCAATCGTTCATAAAATACTTTTTATTCATCCACTCAAGTTCAAATACATTTTTTTTGAACTTGTAGTGTATGGCACTGGATGTTAATACAGTTTTTTGAAATATTAATTCATTCAGTAAATTTAGTTCATTAATTATATTTTTTTTAGATTTAAGTTGCATGTATCTAATAATAGATGGCGCCAGAGAAACTTAAAAAAATTAATGAAAATTATTTATAAAGAACTTTCTGCAATAGAGTGAAAAAAAAGTAGGAATTGACTTTAATTTTTTTTATTTTTATATTATTTGTTTAAATAAGTCAGTCCTCTCACATTATAGTTATTACTTGCATTAGCTATGTATTGAGGATTCACATGGCAATATTTTCTGTGCCATACTTCTAGACCCTTACTTCTGGAAATAGATTAACCAGTAATTTTTTTTTATTTTGATTTTTATCAGGGTATTTCAGGTAACAATAATATAACCAGGGTGGGGTTTTTTTTTGTAAATTGTAAACAACTTTCGGATAGCGGACATCAGACATTTCCTTTTGAAAGACCTTTGCAGGAAAATATGGCATTAAATCTCCATTTAATCATTAACAAGTAATATAAAAAACAATTTTTTAAAGTCAATTCCTACTTTTTTTTCACTCTATTGCAGAAAATCCTTTATAAATAATTTTCATCCTTTTTTTTAAGTTTATCTGACGCCATCTATTGGTAGATATATGCAACTTAAATCTGAAAAAAACTAAAATTAATTAATTTAACTTAATTACTGAATTAATATTTGAAAAAACTGTATTAACATCCAGTGTCATCCACTACAAGTTCAAAGAAATTTATTTGAACTTGAGTGGAGGAATCAAGAGTATTTTATTGACGATTTACAATTTGAACAAGATATATATAGGGAGAGTGTGAGCTAATAGAAGGAGTTGAATAAAACTTAAAAGATTGTTTTAAAATAATTTTAACATTGTTTAAAAATAATTTAATAACGCAAGCATTTTGGAAAAAAATATTTTAAAATTGAAAAATTAAATGTTAGCTCCAACTTTAGTTAAAGTTGGATTTCAATATTAAAACAGTCTTCTATTGTAAAGTGTGTTTTTTTTTACATTTTTGTTAAAATTGAATTTCTTTTGATTTTGCTATACTGTGTTTATTTCTCATTTTGTTTCGAATATTTTTATAAGCAGTAACCTTTTCAGGCAAAATCGTATCCAGTTTTGCTTTCCAAAGCAATAATTTTTCAAGGTCATTTAATTATAACTCCTTGACAGTTATTAAAGTTTGGAAGTTCATTAATTGATTTGTCAAAAATAATTTTTTTTTTCATTCCAACTATAAATATTTTGAAATATACCTGAAAATTCTTCTGGAAGATAGCGAATAGCTTGAAACGACTGGTACTGGTGCATCGATTCAGCAACTGGCGCAATCAGCAATTCAGCGTCGAGAGCATTCAGCAACTAGCACACCGACGTCCTTAATCTGGTTGACAAGCTGACATAATCGAGTTGCATATAGTCCACACGATAAATATTCGTCCGTCAAAGCCATATTTGCAGCACGGGCATCTTGTCACGAAATGCTTCAGCTTTGTCTATGCTTGCTTCAGATCATGTGTGTCTGCTATTATAGGTCTATGGGATTTCTCAGTATTTAGATAATTAACACTATAAGCAAGGTTCTTTCTCAGTTTATAATCCTTCACTTCCTTGGATGGAGATCATGGAAATTCCTTCAGATCATGTGTGTCTGCTATTAGAGGTCTGTGGGATTTCTCAGTATTTAGATAATTTACTCTGTATGCAAGGTTCTTTCTCAGTTTATAATACTTCACTTCCTTGGATGGACCTGAATGGCCACATGTTTCGGGTTGTAGTCTCTGTGATCTCTGTTCTAATCCACTTTAAACCGTAGGTCCCGGTCTAATAGGATCTTAAAGCGTTGTCTTGAGGTTTAGTCAGTCTTCAACCCTCGTGGTTCCTCGCTAAAGGGAAATTACATATTACCCTTAGCCATGAACCAGTAGCTTGCGACGGGGTCTATTGGACTTGGTGTAAGCTTTCCTGCACCGGGGATTAGTAACAACAACAACTTCCTTGGAAGTTTCTCCATGGCAACTGGTTTTGGCGAATAACTTGAAACGACTGGTACCATTCAGAAACTGGCACTCCGAAGTTCTTAATCTGACTGACAAGCTGGCACATTTGAGCTACATATTGTCTATACAAGAAATATTCGTCAGTCAAAGACAATAAAGTTTTCTCAAGAGAATCTTGACTGAAAATATTGTTTCAGCTCTCGGAATTCTCGGTATTCATATAAATAAGCAGGTTCTTAATCACTTCTTAATCCTTCACTTCCTTGACAACTGGTGTAGGCTCAGTACCTTGAACAATATCCCAACACTATTTTCAAGTAATATTATTTTAACGTCTTCTATCCAAGAGTCGTAATTACTTCGTCAAGTTATTCTATTATCGGGTATTCGGTCCTATCCATATCTCCATTGAATATGGACAATTAAAATTCTTCCCACAATAACTCTTTAGCAGTTTACTGGGCCTATAGCACATTATAGACTCATATCAATTGGTATAGTCTTTAAAATACAGTAGTTGTAGGAGAATAAACATGACACATAAGAAAAAAAAACCATATTCAATATTTCCAACAAAATTCTACGTATACGTATAGAACACAAGTACAGTTATAGCCAGTCAACAAAGTACAACAGACGATTCCATACGTCCTGCTATACCCATCAAGCATGCTGTCTAGAATCCACATTAATCTCTAAGCCTGTTAGCTTGAATAAGACTGCCTGCACAAAATCGGAAGCGAGCCACAGAGAGATGTGAAACAAAAACTCAAAATAATACCTCATATAATACACTTTAATTCAAAATAATCCCATACTATACATATTAACATAGAATCCCGAGCACAAATTTACAATTTTTTAAACATACATACACACATGCAAAAGCACATAAATACCTGCACGCATGCATACTCACAAATAACAAGTAAACAAGTTATACTCACAAATAAACAAGATACACATATGTACGCTTACACACACACTCACATACACACACACAAACACACAAACACACACACACACACATATATATATATATGTGTGTGTGTGTGTGTGTGTATGTGTGTGTGTGTAAGTGCACATATGTGTATCTTGTTTATTTGTGAGTATGCATGCATATATGCATGTTTGTCTATCCATATATATATATATGGATAGTCAAGCACATGCATACAAATGAAATGCATTTGCATACATATTTACAATTATAAATACATATGCATATATACACTCATGTCCATAAATTAAGGATAATTCAGAATCACACAGAAATTGAACTCTAAAATAAAAATTTCACCTGTACAATTATCACACACATCTTGAAGAAGAATATGCAAATTACAGGAAACCACCAGATGGCGCGGATAGTACGTCACAATGACGAGAGTGTAACAGAGGGATATATAAGGTATGGTGGCAAAGAAGTAAAATTGTTCACGAGCGCTTTAAAAGCCTTTCAGTGCAATAACCGCATAGTTATGGCACAAAGGAAGCATTTGAATGATTTTTTGCGTGGTAGAATTATTGGACGACTGGAATGTGGACGTACCGAGCTGGAAGTATCCGAGGAACTTGGAATTGCCCAGAATGTCATCTCCAGGCTTTGGCAACGATTCCAAGATGATGGTAATGTGAGTAGATGTTACAGCACAGGTCGCCCCCGAGTTACAACGCCGAATGAGGATCGGTATTTAGCAGTTACTGCCAAAAGAAACAGACGGAGCACAGCATCAGACCTGTCTCGTCAGCTCTCTTCAGCTACCGGTACGACAGTTTCAAGGCAGACCGTGTACAGACGCTTAGGGCACATTGGTCTATATGCTCGTAGGCCTGTCAGATGTCTTCCGCTTACCGCAACTCACTGTCGCCTGCGATTAACCTGGAGTAGAGAGCATGCATTGTGGACATCGCAACAGTGGTCTGGTGTGATGTTTTCCGACGAGTCCACATTTAGTCTGCAGTCTGATTCACGCCGGACTTTCATATGGAGAGCGCCAGGTACAAGTTACCACCAAGAGAACATCATTGAACGACACCGTTACGGTGGTGCAGGATGGCTCGTTTGAGGAGGAATTATTCTTGGTTCCAGAACTGACCTGCATGTTCAGAGTGTAACGATGACAGGCCACATCCATCGGGATGTCATTCTGGAACAACAGGTACGTTTGTTTCGGGGCGCCATGGGTGCTGAATTTCTGTTTATGGATGACAACGCCCGTCCTCACCGTGCAAACATTGTAGACGAATGCCTTCAATTGGAGGATATCACTCGTATGGATAGGCCAGCATAATCACCGGACTTGAATCGAATAGAGCATGTGTGGAACATGCTTGGCCGATGAATTGTAGCCCGTCAACCCCCTCCCACCTGTCAATCGGAACTTCGGAGGGCATTGCTTGATGAGTGGTGTAATATTCCCCAAGATCAGATTGATAATTTGATACTCAGCATGCCTTGGCGTTGTAAGGCCTGTATTGCATCGTCCGGGAGACATACTCCATATTAACCATCATACTAACCACGTGATATTGTTTTTCGTAAATAGGTTCTTTTTTGAAATTTGCTCCAGGGAGTAAAAATCGCAATTTTTATTAATTATGTCAAACATATAGCATCTTTTTTGCTCTTTACCTTTTGTTTAATAAATAGACTTTACAAATAAGTCAGATTTGTTTTGCTTCTGTCTCTTTCTTTGCCTGATCTTCATTATCCTTAATTTATGGACATGAGTGTATATATATATATATGCGCAAACGTACACATATTGCATGCGGAGCATACATAAATATACTAGTATGCATACATGTAAGTAAATATACACAGTCCAGTCACATTAATGTGACCACCTGTCAAAAGCCAAAATATACACTTGTATATTCTGGCTTTAAGTGGAGCGCGGAATGTGGTATTAAGCGGTATTTAAGTGGTATTAAGTGGAATTCTTTATATACACTCCACTGCAATATGCCTTTTGTGATTGGTTATTTCCCGTTGACGTCGAAAGTAGGTACTGTGTATATAGACGCTCTTTCGCATATACGCGCACAAGGATAGACACGTACACGCATACAAAGGAGATGCATTTGCATACATACGTAATTAAATATGCACTTGTTGCTTGCCCTATTAGTATCCCAGTCGTAACGTGGAAGGAGATCTGCGGTTAGAATCCGATGGCGGCATTGTTATTGCCAATGCTTTCAGAAACGATGAGACTCAGATGGAACCCGTCTCTTATCCATAGTTAACATGACACTATGATGGGAATTTTCTGGGTTTTCCCCCATACAAAAAGTAAATGCCCGGCATTTACCTTAAAATTCTTCCCAGAAGGCTCTGTTACCCGTCGGTTAGCTATTTGTGGTATACGCGAAGCCTACCAAAGGGCCATTAACACCTTTTTAAATAGTAGGGGACTAAATAGACTTAGGAACAGTGGTCAGGCCTTTAGAAAAGAAAAAATTCTATTTCTGAAAAAAAAAAAAAAAAAAATTCAACATAAGTTACTAGATTTTGTTATTATATATATTTCTTTCTAATGCAGCTGGCAAACACTAGACAGTTTGGTCTTGGATGCCTTAAGGCAAACGCTGCACAGACGTATTCACTTTGCATTACCCAGGGGGCACGTGTAACTTGAAGATAAGCCACGGGCGCGGAGTAGCAATTCCCCCGCAACGCTCATATTAGACCGGGACGTATAGTTTAAAGTAGATTCCGAAACACTACAAACATGCATGGCACTGCAGGGACTCGAACCTAAAACCTGTGGTACCGAGCGCCGGAGTGCTAGCCACTCGGCCATTCAGGCCCCTATATATATATACATATGACTCTACATAAATACTTTTTTTGTATTGAAAAAATAAAAGAGTAGAATATTTCATTGCCTTTTAATCAAGATAATTGCCTTCTTTAACATTAATTTACTACATTTTATTGTCATTATATATATCTATATATATATTCATCATCATCGTTAGCGCAAATCCCCATAATGGGCCAAGGCCGTCTGTTTACCGGCAGATTTCGAAACATGATATGTCTAATTTTTTTTACTTGAAAGGATTGTCAGCTCCATGCCCAACAGTCAGACTAGCACCTACAGTTTAAAGTGGATTCCGAACCACTACAAACATCCATGGCACCACTGGGACTCGAACCCTGTGGTACCAAGCGCCAGAGCGCTAGCCACTCGACTATATATATATACGCAGAGTTATATATAGATACGAGTAATATATATATATATATTACTCTGCGTTTTTTGTTGAATATTTCATTGCCTTTTCATCGAGAGAATTTTCTTTAACATTAAATTACTGCATTTTGTTAACATACATATTATGCAATATATATATATATTACTTTGCATAAATAAGTTTTTTGTATTGAAATAATAGAATAGTTGAATATTTCATTATCTTTTAATCAAAAATTAGTTTATTTTAAAAGTCAGCATTCTGTTATCAAAATAATTTACCGTGTTTCACATTAAAAATCTCACTTTTTGAACTGTATTTTCCCGCTATCTATGATATTCGAAATTAAATTGAGTGACTGGATAATGTTACCAGTGTACATTGAAAAATAATCTTTTTTCAAATATTTCGCCATAAACTTTAAATACCTTGAATTTATGCGATTAATAACCAAAGTTACCTGAATTGGCTGCTAAGTAAGTTGAAACATTTTGTGAGTGTTACATTCTTATCAAAATACTGATATCTTATTTTAAATTCAATTTTATTTATGTATGTATCTTATTTTTATCTTACATTTATTGCAGAAAAATTTAAAAATAATTTCAAGCTTTTTCTTTATCTTACTATAAATTAATTTTAATAAATTTGATTAAAACGATTATCCTTAAATAAAATATCATTTTCGCGACTTCAAATGAATGTGATGTTAATATATATTTTGTTAAGAAAATTTTGGGGGAATAATTGTCTTAATATATTATTCAACTCCTTCTATTAACTCATACTCTCCCTATATATATCTTGTTCAAATTTTCAATCGTTCATAAAATACTTTTTAATCATCCACTCAGGTTCAAATAAATTTTTTTTAACTTGTAGTGGATGACACTGGATGTTAATACAGTTTTTTCAAATATTAATTCAGTAATTAAATTTAATTAATTAATTTTAGTTTTTTTTAGATTTAAGTTGCATATATCTACCAATAGATGGCGCCAGATAAACTTAAAAAAATGAATGAAAATTATTTATAAAAGTCTTTCTGCAATATATTGAAAAAAAAGTAGAAATTGACTTAAAAAAAATTTTTTTATAACGCTTGTTTTTACAATTTTATTAACGTATCATCAAAAAGTCGATTTACGTATGAATTTACATGTTGTTGTTTTAATGCAGCAGGCAATACAGATACAGTTAATCTTTATGCCATAAGTAAAGACAGCACCGCTGTTACTCACTTAGTACCACTCAGGACGGCACGTATAGCTTGAAGATATGCTACAGACTCGAGTGACTCTAGCTCCACAACGCTTTATATTAAACCGCAACCTAAAGTTTAAAGTTGATTCCAAACCCCTACCATGGCAACGCCGGGACTTGAACCCGAAATCTGTAGTACCGAGAGCCAGAGCGCTAGCCGCCAGGCCCCTTATGAATTTGCATGCAACTTGCTAACATATAAAAGAACATATGAGTGTGAGAATATCATAATTTTCATGGAATGGGGAATTATTGTCTTAATATATTATTTTTACAAATTTATTAACGCATCATCAAAAAGTCGATTTACGTATGAATTTATATGTAACTTGTTAACAAATCGAAGAACATATGTGCCTACACTACAAGATAAAATTAATTCATGTTCTACAGATAATGCCATATGACCTCTCTGTAGCATTCATTTTAATTCTGTTAACATACGGGAGAAAAAAAAAACTCTCGCCATTTTGTGTCTTTGGTTTCGTAGGTGGAAAGCAGTTTCGTCGTCCAACATTATTTTTAAACTTCATCTAGAACAGCATTGCGAATTAAATTTTCAAAGAAATTCGTAAGAGATATAAACCTGTCGATTCAAGTGTTTGGATAGCAACAGTTTTATATTAGGAATAGGTTTTAATGACTTAAATTCGTAACAGATATAAACCAGTCGATTCAACTCATCGGATAGCAGGAGTTTGATATTAGGAATTGGTTTTAAAGACTTAAATTTGTAACAGATATAAACCAGTCGATTCAACTCATCGGATAGCAGGAGTTTGATATTAGGAATTGGTTTTAAAGACTTAAATTTGTAACAGATATAAACCAGTCGATTCAACTCATCGGATAGCAGGAGTTTGATATTAGGAATTGGTTTTAAGGACTTAAATTTGTTACAGATATAAACCAGTCGATTCAACTCATCGGACAGCAGGAGTTTGATATTAGGAATTGGTTTTAAAGACTTAAATTTGTAACAGATATAAACCAGTCGATTCAACTCATCGGATAGCAGGAGTTTGATATTAGGAATTGGTTTTAAAGACTTAAATTTGTAACAAATATAAACCAGTCGATTCAACTCATCGGATAGCAGGAGTTTGATATTAGGAATTGGTTTTAAAGACTTAAATTTGTAACAGATATAAACCAGTCGATTCAACTCATCGGATAGCAGGAGTTTGATATTAGGAATTGGTTTTAAAGACTTAAATTTGTAACAGATATAAACCAGTCGATTCAACTCATCGGATAGCAGCAGTTTGATATTAGGAATTGGTTTTAAAGACTTAAATTTGTAACAGATATAAACCAGTCGATTCAACTCATCGGATAGCAGGAGTTTGATATTAGGAATTGGTTTTAAAGACTTAAATTTGTAACAGATATAAACCAGTCGATTCAACTCATCGGATAGCAGGAGTTTGATATTAGGAATTGGTTTTAAAAGACTTAAATTTGTAACAGATATAAACCAGTCGATTCAACTCATCGGATAGCAGGAGTTTGATATTAGGAATTGGTTTTTAAAGACTTAAATTTGTAACAGATATAAACCAGTCGATTTAACTCATCGGATAGCAGCAGTTTGATATTAGGAATTGGTTTTAAAGACTTAAATTTGTAACAGATATAAACCAGTCGATTCAACTCATCGGATAGCAGGAGTTTGATATTAGAATTGGTTTTAAAGACTTAAATTTGTAACAGATATAAATCAGTCGATTCAACTCATCGGATAGCAGGAGTTTGATATTAGGAATTGGTTTTAATGACTTAAATTCGTAACAGATATTAGCGAGTCGATTCAACTCATCGGATAGCAGGAGTTTGATATTAGGAATTGGTTTTAAGGACTTAAATTCGTAACAGATATAAACCAGTCGATTCAACTCATCGGATAGCAGGAGTTTGATATTAGGAATTGGTTTTAATGACTTAAATTCGTAAGAGATATTAACTAGTCGATTCAACTCATCGGATAGCTGGAGTTTGATATTAGGAATTGGTTTTAATGACTTAAATTCGTAACAGATATTAACAAGTCGATTCAACTCATCGGATAGCAGGAGTTTGATATTAAGAATTGGTTTTAAGGACTTAAATTCGTAAGAGATATTAACGAGTCGATTCAACTCATCGGATAGCAGGAGTTTGATATTAGGAATTGGTTTTAATGACTTAAATTCGTAAGATATATAAACCAGTCGATTCAACTCATCGGATAGCAGGAGTTTGATATTAGGAATTGGTTTTAAGGACTTAAATTCGTAAGAGATATAAACCAATCGATTCAACTCTTCTGATACCAAGAATAGGTGTTGATATTACAAATTGGTTTTAATGGCTACTAAAGAATTCAACTACTTCTACACAGAAAGGTTGATTCACTCAGATTTGTATTCAATTTAACTCTAGTTAAATTCAACTCTCGCTGTTGAGGCTGCGCTATTTTTAACTTAACGTAAGTTTAGAATATTTAAAATTTAAAGCATTCTAATAAAATATTTCTGCAGCTTGATAATTAGTATTTATTTATTTAGTGGATTTTTTTTAATTTTATTATTTTTAAATTGCTTTTGCATAATGAAATTATAGATACATATTGCGATGAATATTCTGCAAATAAGATTGCTCTAATCGCCTTAAGATATGATAGGTTGCGGTGATATCATATAATAAAGATGATATTGCATAATAAACTTTCTTTAGTTCAAATTATTAAATTTTTAAAATAAATTAAATAAATATATTAAATTAATTTTTTATCAGTAAAAAACTTGTAAAACTGAAGTATGTTAACTAAAACCTAGTAATGGTGAATCTACTGTTTGTAATATATTAAGAAATTTTTAAAAAAAAAAATTTCTTTTAAAAAAGAGTGTTATTTTTAACTGAATAAATTTTACAGATGTATCAATGTATCGATTTTTATGCGCACATTAATGACTGCCATCCTTTTAGAAATACATTTAAGACTTATTAATGTTCAAATACGAAAAAAATTTACACATTCAAAATCATTATTTTTTCCGAATGCAGCTATACAATACAAAGACAGTTATACTTATGTCATAATTAAGGGCTAAATTCATTTAGCATTACCCAGGAGGCACGTATAGCTTGAAGATTTGCTATAGACGCGAGTAACACTACCCTGTCAACACTCATATTAGACCGGGACCTACGGCTTAAAGTGGATTCGGAACTTCGTTATGGAACCGAGCACTAGTTGCTAGCCACTCGACCATCAGGCCCCGCATATTTAAAATTATATTTGCTTTATCAATCATTTATTAAAATATTTCTATAATCTTTTTTATTATTATAAATAAATCTTTTGTTTTATTAAATTAATCAGCATATTCATAGTGATTATATATTATATTTATCATATATTTTAGCTTAGGAAAACATAATACATAATAGAATAATAATAACGCTTACCAAGTATATGCATGATCTGTTATTTAATTTTTTAAATAATAACCTCAATTGTGTATCGTAAAAAAAAATTTTTTTTAATATAATTTCCGTTTTTTGGCAAAATTTCAATGTACTGTGAATTAAAATTTTTAATACCTAAAATACATTTTCCAGGTTATGAGTATCACAATTTCGAGATCTGTTGTGACATACATGCTAAAATAAAGATGAAACCATTGTCTGTGATCTGTTTATTTGTAATTGCTTGGAAAGTTGATTGTGATCCAAGATTCGTGAAAACAGCTTCAGGTCCATTGAAGGGTTTCGTATCTGAGTTAAATTATGAAGCTGTGAAAATCTTCCTCGGCATACCTTTTGCCCAACCACCCGTTGGAGACCTGAGATTTAAGAAGCCAAAGCCAGTACAACCATGGACCGATACTCTCCAAGCCACGGAACAGTCTCCAGCTTGTATTCAGTACACAGAGTATCCTTTTCCGTGGTACGACAGCATGCCAGGGAAGAGCGAAGATTGCCTCTACCTGAACATATACACCCCATCATATGCCACAGAAGGAGACAAACTTCCAGTCATGTTTTGGATTTATGGTGGAGGCTTCACTTATGGATCGAGCCGCCTGGATGTATATGACCCAAGAGCACTGGTTCAACAAGGAGATGTGATTGTGGTGACCTTCAATTATCGTGTAGGATTGTTTGGTTTTCTGACTTCAAGCACTGAAGATGCTCCTGGTAATGTACGTATGTAGAATCTGTAGCTCTTGCATATGATATTTTAATCATTACCGAAGATTTTTTAGTGTTGTCCAAGACTAAATGAAAAAAGACACTAATATTCTTAGCTATGTACAGCAGAATCTCTTTAAGTCGAAAACCTTTTGTTCCCTTCCTTTCAATCCCCAAAACCTCCATTACTCCAAATTTCAACCCTCTTTAAGTCGAAATAATTAGTCAATCCCCACAAGCCATTTTGGTATATATTTTCCCTCCGTAACTCGAAAAAAAAAATTGGACCTCAGTATCTCGGGCATTAGCAATGTTTGATTTTACAATCTTTTTTACAACCTTTACAACTCAATCTTTTGAAACTAATGACCTCTATAGCTGGAAGAAAAATAAGTTACCGACTTTAAGGATTTGCCGACAATACACGTCATTGTTTCTTAGAAAACAATGTATGACTATATAGTAAATAGAATAACCAATTCTATGAAATAGCAACTCGGAAGAAAAATAATTTTCTGCTCTTTATAGCTTAGATAGAGAACGATCGAATTGTCTAAAGTAAAAAATAAATAAATAAATAAAATAAAATAAATAATAATAACTGACTTTTTTATTACATAATATTTTTAATTTTAAGGTTGATTCGGAATTATTTTGATTCTTTATTGTAGTACATAATATAATTTTTAAGTTGCAAATAAGCATGTTCATTACCTCTGTAACTTGAATTTTAATTTATTTTACCTCTCTAACTCAAAATAAGTTAGAAAGAATCTAAATCTCTACAAGTCGAATATTTCCTTACAACATCCGCTTAGGTCGAAATCCTCCATTAGTCGAAAATTCTATAACTCGAATTATTTGACGTCTACCTTGAAGTTCGACTTACAGAGGTTCTACTGTATATAGTAATTCAACATTTTTTATAACATTCTTTATACCACAAAATTTGCATTTTTGAATTATTTGGCTTTCGGACTTCTAACACTGAAGGTGCTCCTGATAATGTAGGTATGTAGAATCTGTAACTATTGCCCATGATATTATAAGCCTTTTTACAGATTTTTTTAATTCGATCCAGGATTAAAATACTAGATACACTGCATATTCTTCGATATAGCAACGTTCAACATACAGATATTTTTTACATTTTTATCGAGATTTGATGCGTTTGATGTCCAAAATGAAATTGACCGATCCTTTTGAAATTCCAACATCATCAGCGAGGTCTCTAACTGTAAATCGATGGTTTGCAAGCACAAAATCTTTAATCTTTTGGACGTGAGCTTCGTCGGTTGAGGTGGATGGTCGACCAAAGGGCTTTCCGTCTTCAACGCGTTCTCTGCCTTCTTTGAACTGTTTATACCACTTTTAAACATTTCTTTCCGATATGGGCATGCTCACCGAATGCCTTCTGCAACATTCTATACGTTTCCGCAAATAAAATTAAATGTAAGTACTTTGCTCAATTAATTCAGACATTTAAAAAATCGCCGAAATCAGTTTTAACGTCTCACAAAGCCAAGCGTAACTCAAACACTAAGGAATATTTTGACGTCAAATTTAAGTAACTTTAAAAAGAACCTAAAAAAGAAACTACTAACCTAAAAAAGAAAAAAAAATTGAAATTCCATAAGCCCCGGAAATTTTAAATTGAAAATTGGTCTTACTTTTTGGACACAGTAGTAGCTATGTGGATGATAGTTACACATACATTTATCCTTTACTATTTTTATGACTGACTTATGACTTATTGAATAATTGTTAAAAGATGACTTATTGAATAATTGCTAAAAGATGACTTATTGAATAATTGTTAAAAGATGACTTATTGAATAATTGCTAAAAGATGACTTATTGAATAATTGTTAAAAGATGACTTATTGAATAATTGTTAAAAGATTTGACGGTCTAACTTCTGACACTGAAGATGCTCCTGGTAATGTAGATATGTAGAATGTGTAGCTATTGTTCACGATATTTTAATTACTAGTGAATTTTTTTTTAGTTCTGTGGAATAAAAGATCAAAGGCGCTAAATATTATTTTGTTGTAACTATATGGATAGTATTTCAATATACAATTTTTATACTGTAAAATTTGCATTCTTTAATATAAAATTGAAAATTATTTCTTTCCTACATTACATAGTAGCGATATCCGCCATAAGATCGTTAGCAACCCAATAAAATTTAACCTTGGTAAAGTTGTCAGTATCAAAAGTCATAAAATCAAGTGCAGTGCATGTTGTCAAATGTAAAAGATCCATGGCTGACGAGCACAGAGGACAGACAGCATTAGTAGCTACACCAATGGGGTGAAAATGTTTATTAAGAAATTCATGTCCTGTCGAGAAGTCGGAAATGTGCTGTAAAAACTGCACGGGGCAAGTTCATTGGGATGGGTGATGAAACAAATATGCTCCACGTTTTATCAGTTGAAAGGAGTTTGCAAGTTTGTTTTAAGGGTCTGTCTATTTTCTTCTTCACCTCGGAGCTAAATTGATAAAATCATAAAGGAAATTGTGGCTGAGGTAACTTACAACGATTTTTGGCCAAGAGGTCGACCTTTTCATTTCCAGGCACCCCGCAATGGTTGGGAATCCACTAAAAACAATCTCGTAGCCAGAAGCAATTTGCATTGGTGAGATTTATCTTAGCCTCTTCAACAAGGAAGCAATCATTAGCTGTATAGGAGACAGTTGCCAAGATTGTAGTTTGAGAGTCAATAAAGATAACTGCTTTATTAAGATTAGTTAATCCAAGAATAGGGGGGGGGGTAGTGTTACTCGGGTCCGTAGCATACTTCAAGCTATACGTGCCTCCTGGGTAGTGCTAAATGAGCAACAACGCTCATAATTGCAGCCCGATTATAAATTGTAAACTATGAGCTGTGTTACATTCAAAATATTTTTATAATATGGAAACCTTTATTATAAGAATTAACTTAGATCATACAGAAATCTATAAAACTTTTCTCTACCAAATATTCAAACATCTTATTACTACATTAACGCCTAGAGAGGAAATAAAGCATGCAAGTAGGTTTATTTTTTATTTAATAATATTGTAACTAAAAAAAATTAATTTGTTGAAAAACTATCATCTAAGAAATACTTCAAACATGACAAAACAAAGAGGTACGTACGCCGTCAATGATAATATTGTATTCTACTTATTGATGTTGATAAATATTGTAATGGTAAATTATTTGTATTCGTATGGTAATAACGATGAGATATTGTAGGTTTTAATTCAGTTCTTCCTAGGAATTGGGAACTTTTGGAAATATTATATTTATTATGTGTATCTTTCACACATTTTTAATATTTTTCTCAAACTTTTGGACCAATTTAAATTTTTTCTGTATTCGTTATAATGTAATATATTTTATTATATTAAATCTCTATGAATCATTAAAAAAGTTCATAATAAAATCTCTGAATCATGAAATTTTTTTTTTATTAAATCTCTCTGAATCATTAAAAAGTTGTTTGGCCTTATCATTTTGACAATACATTATACATTATATTTTTAAGAAATCAAGTGCAACAAAATTTAAATTCTATTCGAAAGCTACAGATACTATAGCATTTATTAAGATATTTACCCCCTACAAATGCACATTAAAATTTTATTTATTCTATGCTGTGCTTAGGTATGTATGATATGGTGATGGCACTTCAGTGGGTGAACGACAACATCGAATACTTTGGCGGGGACAAGAGTAGCATCACCATCTTTGGCCAAAGTTCTGGTTCAATAGCCGTCAGCCTGCTTTGCGTTTCCCCCTTGACTAAAGGGCTGTTCAGCAAAGCAATCATGGAGAGCGGCTCGGCCATACTGATGAACAACAACAATTTGCAGCCCAACTTGCAACTTAGTCAGCGACTTGCAGAAGCCGTCGAATGTGCTTCAGACGACAACACAATTGAAGATGATCCAGATGGCGTTGTTGGCTGTTTGAGAGGTAAGAATTTACTGGATATATATCCAATATACCTGGAGACTACTGCAGGTGTAAAGAAAAGTCAAGTATCATCAGCAAACATTAGAGAAAATATTAAAATTCATCCTTTTATATTCATTGAAGCTAGTTTAAAAAATTGGACCTAATCCAGGATGGCAATAATACATTTAACGACTACGAATGTTATTGGTCATCTACATGTCAAAGATAATGACTGTGAAAAAATTTAGAGAGTTTAGTATAGCAGAAAGGGGAAAATAGGACACTTTAGTTGAGTTGGATAATTTTTTGCACACTTTGGGCTAATGAGACCGAGACCTACAGTTTAACGTATTTTTTTCCGAACCACCACTAATATTACTACAGCACACCAAGCTATGGGCTAATTAGACCAATTCCAGATCTAATTAGCCCAAGTGTGCAGAAAAAGATCATAGAGCGACAAATCAAACTGTCCTTTTTTGTCATTTACCCCGCATTGCTATTAGCTCAGAGCTGATTTGAACCTGAACAGTTTGGGAATGATGTGGTAATATGTCTGACAGGTCTCCTTGACACTCTACAGTCATATCAGAGAGTGACCTACGGTTTAAAGTGGATTCCGAACCATTACAAACATCCATGGCACCGTCGGGACTCGAACCCGAAAAACTTGTGGCACCGAGGCCCTTAGCGCTAGTCATTCGGCCATTCAGGGCCTCTTACCACAACTTTGGAAATTGTTCTTAAATTGAATGCTTTTCATACAAAATAATTATTACAAAGAATAATTTTAACTGTTAGCGTTTTACTTCCTTTTATTAAATAAAACGACACTCAGTCATTTAAAATTGAATATATATTTAATAACACTGTATATACGTTTAGAGCCATCGCTCGCCCTCATCAACCTTCGCTGCTGACATCCATCCTTGTTCTTACCTAGGAGTCCCCGTAGTGGCCACACCTCATTACATTTCTGTGATTGTGGCGGCATATATCGCCATTTACATTAAAAAATAGTTAACATAACTGAATAAAATTATTTATTAACTGATTATTCAATTTAACTGACCTTATATGAATTCATTCAATTCCTTCTATTAGCTCACACTCTCCCTATATATATCTTGTTCAAATTTTTAATCGTTCATAAAATACTTTTTATTCATTCACTCGAGTTCAAATACATTTTTTTTGAACTTGTAGTGGATGACACTTAATATATAATACAGTTTTTTCTAATATTAATTCATTCATTAAATTTAATTAATTAATTTTAGGTTTTTTTAGATTTAAGTTGCATATATCTACCAATAGATGGCGCCAGATAAACTTAAAAAAATGCAAGAAAATTATTTATAAAGGATTTTCTGCAATATAGTAAAAAAAAAAAAAAAAAAAAAATAGGAATTGACGTTAAAATTTATTTTTTTTATATTACTTGTTTTTCTTTAGAACAAAATGCCACACATTTAGCATACGTCCTGTGGTCCTTCAATTCCACATCCACTATAGTATTTCTACCTCAATATGGCGACGAATTCCTTCCAAATAATGCTGTGGACGACATTCGTGAAGGAAACTTCCACAATGTCCCCCTCTTCATCGGAAATGTCAAAGACGAAGGATCCCTACTGGCCACCACGGAGTATCAAGAAATCTTTGGATTCTTTGGCTACAAGGATCCAGAGATCAATAAAACATTCGCTGAATCCATGTTACTGAACACCTTCAGCAATTACACGGATCCTCAGAAATATGTGGATTACTATTTGAAAGGAGTTCCAGATGATGATTATGATCAAATCAGAAAACAGGTATGTATGTTACAGATATAAGTATGTGTGTAATATGTATATATTTATATACACGGTGATGGTATGGGGCCTGATGGCCGAATGGCTAGCGCTCTGGCTTCGGTACCACAGGTAACGGGTTCAAATCCCGGCTTTTCCATGGGTGTTTGTAGTGGTTCGGAATCCACTTTAAGCTGTAGGTCCCGGTCCTAATAGGATCGTAGAGTGCTGCGGGGGCATTGTTACTCCGCGTCCGTGGCTTACCATCAAGATACAAGCGCGCCCCCTGGGTAATTGAAAGTGAATAACATAGGTGCAGCCCTTATGGCGAAAGATCACGGTCTATTTGCCAGCTGCATTAGAAGAAGAAAAAATATATATACAGGATGATTATAATTAAATTCCCACTTAAATATGATGTAAAAAAAGAACCACTCGTCACAATGAGTTCGAATTTGAAATTTATTTTTATAATGCCGCCAGGACTCGAACCCGAAACTTGCGGCACCGAGCGCCACAGCACTAGTCACTCAGCCAGCAGGCCCCAGACAGAAACGATGTTAATTGCAGAGTGTAGAAGTAAGAAGATAGCTGAATCAATGGCTTGCAAAGATTACAGTATTGGATCTTTAGAAAAGCTCATCAGTGGAGGTTTGGTTTGTCGCTCTACGGTTATTTTGTGCACACTTTGGGCTAATTAGAACGGGAGCAGAAGTTTAACTTGGATTCCTAACTACTCATAAACATCCGTGCCACCGCCAGGATTTGAACCTGAAGCCTGTGGTACCAAAGGCCAGATCGCTAACCAATTCACCATCAGGCCCTTATAATACTTCTCTGCCTGAAAATGGAAATGTCCGAGAGTCGTTCTTGATTAATAAACTAATTCTTCTTCGCTGATGGCCAATTGGCTAGCGCTTTGGCTTTTGGTCACATGGTTCAAGTTCGAATCCTGGCGGTGGCAGGGATGTTTGTGAAAGCTTCGGAATTCACGTTAAACTGTAGGTCCAGGTCTAATTGGATCAAAGTGTGCACAAAATGACCGTAGAGCGACAAACCAAACCTCCACTGACGACTTTTTTCTAAAGATCCAATACTGCAATCTTTGCAAATCATTGATTCAGCTATCTTCTTAATTCTACACTCTGCAATTTACATTGTTCTGTTTTCTTAATTTCTGAAACATTTTTATGCATTTAAAAAAAAGTAATTTATTATTTATTATTTAAAAATATTAATTTAAATTTAATTAACAATGCAGAAATTTAAAACATTTAATAAAATAAAGGATCACATTTTTTTTATTACTAAATTTGGATTAATAATGCAATGGGTAATTGAAAAGAGCATTATTCATTTCAGCAAACAAAAACAGAGATCGCTGTGTGACCTAAGCATTCAGTAAATGTACAACTAATAACAACAAATGCACAACTAATAACAACAAATGTACAAACAAATGTCCATTTAGTTTGCCCGATGAATACTTAAAATCCTGGACACCTCATTCTGAAATAATAATTATTTCTCATCAATAATTCTATAACTGATGGTGAAGAAAATGCCTCCTTATATTCAGAATAAGGAATTTTTCCGTTTGAAGATGACAGTGAGGCATTCCAAGTATCAAATTAATATATTTTCCTTTTTTTAAATTTTTGCAGTACTTTTTTCTATAATAAAAATAATAACTTAAGGATTCTTGCGGAAAAACAAATACTGGCTAATAAACATTTACGTACTTATACAACTGGTGAGTAACAGTTCGTAGGCTGACACATAGATGGCGCTACCAGTATTAAATCCATATGATTTTTAGTTAACCCTAACCTTCCAAAGACACGTGAATAAATTTGACATCTGTTGCACTATTAGTATGGAAGTTATAGCATTTTTAGTGAAGCCACATTGGTTAGTTTGAAAAAATGGATAAAAAGGAATTTCGTGTGCTAATTAAAGCATTGCTTTTTGGCGAAAAAAATACTATTGAAGCCAAGGCTTGGCTTGATAAACATTATTCGGACTTTGCACCAGGAAAATCAACCGTAGAGAAATGGTTTGCTCAATTTAAACGAGGCGAAATGAGCACCGAGGACGATGCACGCAGTGGACGCCCCAAAGAGACTGTTACCGACGAAAACATAAAAAAAGTGCACAAAATAATTTCTGATAACCGTAAAGTGAAGTTGATTGAGATGACTGAGACCCTAATGATATCAAAGGAGCGTGTTGGACATATCGTGAACGAATATTTGGATATGCGAAAGCTCTGTTCAAAGTGGGTGCCGCGCGAGCTCACAATCGACCGAAAACAACGAATTGATGATTCTAAGCAGTGCTTGGAGCTGTTCAATCATAATAAACCCGAATTTTTGCGTCGATATGTGACAATAGATTAAACATGGCTCCATCATTTCACACCGGAGTCCAATCGACTGTCAGCCGAGTGAACTGCACGTGATGAACACTAAAAATGCTATAACTTCACTAAAAATGCTATAGCTCACATACTAATAGTGCAACAGCTGTCAAATTTATACACGTGTCTTTTGAAGATTAGGGCTAACTAAAAATCATATGGATTTAATACTAGTAGTGCCATTTATGTGTCGGCCTACGAACATTTCAGCCCACTTGTTACTTCTTTCTTTAATAACTTAAAGGATTCTTGCGGAAAAACAAATACTGGATAATAAACAATTAACTACTTATATAGATGGTAAGATTTTAAAATATATTTTTAAATAATATTCATAAGATTTTTTTAAATAGATGAATTTCCTTTTTTTTTTTTTCCTTTTATAATCTTAACGACGACCTCAAATGAAAAAGGTTATTTTCTATAACCTATGATTTGTAGTTTACTAACATATTCTATTTAAAAGTGTAGACAGCGGTTTACAAAACAAATTAATTTCAAACTTTAGAAATTTAAAAATTTTAAATTTAGTAAAAAATTATTCAGTATTTTAATTTAAAAATTTTAAATTTTAGAAATTAAAAAAAAATAATAAAGAAAGTATTAAAAGAGTAAGGGAAAAAAATAACAGCAATAAGGGAAAATTAAATGGGAAAAGCATTTTTATAGAAAAAATAATAAAATTAATATTTTCACTATAGTATTATTGTTTGAACTTTAATTTCAGGATTTATGCTATACTACTGTGTCCAAAAAGTAAGTTGTGTCTGTAAGTACTGTGTCCAAAAGTTTCTTTTTCCTTTTTTAGGTTGCTGGCACTGTCCTTGACATCTGTGGGAAATTTGACGTCGAAATATTCATTAGCGTTTGAGTTGCGCTTGGCTTTGTGAGACGCTAAAACTGATTCCGGCGATTTTTGAAATGTCTGAATTAATTGAGCAAAGAACTTGCATTCAATTTTGATTGCGGAAACGTATATAATGTTGCAGAAGGCATTCGGTGAGCATTCCTATATCGGAAAGAAATGTTTAGAAGTGGTATAAACAGTTCAAAGAAGGCAGAGAACACCTCTGGGCGACCATCAACCTCAATCGACGGAGCTCACGTCCAAAAAATTAAAGACTTGGTGCTTGCAAACCGTCGATTTACAATTAGGGACTTTGCTGATGATGTTGGAGTTTCAAAAGGATCGGTCCATTCCATTTTGGGCCTCAAACGCGTCAAATCACGATCGGTACCAAAAACACTGAATGTGTCAACTTCCACTGCATTGATTCTTCGAGATTTTTTCGCCAATAATGAAACCCATATAGTTCCACAACCAACGCATTCACACCGTGCGACTTCTGGCTATTCCTTAAAATCAAAAGACCACTCCGGGGACACCGTTTTGAGTCGACTGAAGAGATTCAACATGAATCGCCGCACGCTTTGAAGGTCTGCCGATGACTTTTTACCATGCATTGAGGATTGGAAAAAAAGTTGGCATAAGCGCATTGTGTCCGGTTGGGATTACGCTGAAGGCGATGAGATAAATTTGGAAGAATAAAAAAAAAATAATAATTGGTCTTACTTTTTGGGCACCGTAGTACGTTATTAGCATTTTATTATTACATTATTATAATGGTGAAACATTTTAGCTTTAGTTAAGTACTAAGTAGAACATGATTTTTATGCAATAATTAGTGAAGTACATTTTATCTTTTTCCAAACAATAGGTATACACAGCCGCAGGAGATGTCCTTATTTTGTGCGAGACGGTCTACTTTGCTGAGTGTTACGCAGAGCAATATAATGACGTCTACTACTATTTTTTCATTCACCGTCCAAGTAACTCTCTATTTGCGCCATGGATGGGAGCAGTGCATTTCGACGAAGTGCAGTTTGTGTTTGGAAAACCATTACGCAAACCAGAGGGCTATCAGAAGAATGAGGTTTCTCTCAGCAAAAAAATGATGACGATTTGGTCCAACTTTGCTAAATATGGGTTAGTGGTATTTTTTTATGTTCTTATATGACCCCTTCACACCAGAAACTGTTTTTTATTTCCAATGGCAGGTTACAATAAGCAAGAAAATAAAAAGAACACAAGGAATATGAGAACAGCAACAAGAAACGAAGGAAATCACATAGTGACACGTTAGCCCATAAGGGCCCTAGCCTCCCAATAACGCTCATACACAGTAGAGAAAACAAGTGCAGAGTATACAGTAAAGTGGGATGAATCCATGTCTCTTCCAGGATTGCAGAGCATGCCTTTTGGGCTTGCAAATATTCTCATTCGAAAAAGGTGATTGGATAAACAATCAGGAGAAATCAATCTGAAAAGTTCAACTGCTTTAAGCCTGGGCTGATCAGGGATGTTTAAAATTAAGTTAAACCAGGTTTTAGATGAGTTGCCTTCACGGAAACTATCAGATAGAGTGTTCCGGAAAAAGTCTCGAATCATCAGTTTCATCGAGTGAAAAGAGATGTCTTACAAAAAGTTTGGATGATGGTTGTTCCTTTTTTTGGCAAGAGATTCCGCCTTCTCATTACCCAGGATCCCATATTGACTTGGGATCCATTGCAGAATGATATCCTTACTCTGTGAGGCATGGTCTTCAAGACAAGAGAGCATTTTTCAATGGAAGTAGACTGAGGTGCGAGGGAGGAATTGTGCTACCTTAGTCAGATAGTATGATTGCTACCTTAGAGTCAGATAGTATGACTGCTCTAGAAAATTATTCTGTTCGGCACTGCAATTGAGTCAAGGCAATAAGTAAAGCTTCGACTTCACCGTCGTAAGTAGATACAAAACGGCCGATAGGGGCATAAACAGAAAACAGATTGCAGAAAACTCCTGCCCCAGCGTTGATTCGCTGTTCTGCATGGGAGCCATCGGTATAGATTTCTCAACCACTCCTGCTCGGGGTATAGCTCGTTAATAGCTGCATAGGAAATACTCCTAAGAACATCACAGCTAGTATCTACAGCGGGACTCCAGAAACTTGATTGTGCGAGTTTCCAATTTTCGGGAAATGTCGTTTGAATGCACATTTTGGAGTTCCTATTCATCTAACACACTTAAAATTTCAGATGGGATACATTTTTTCTTTTCTATCAAGACTTGGATAACAAAATAAGCAATCCGACCAGCAGATAAGCCCCAAAAGTGATAATATAGAAAATTTTATTTCTATCATAACGGGAGGGAGTGTCGTATAAAGTTCCAGGAGAGCATTTTATGTTCTTGATACTGAAATTGAATTTAAATAGTAAGACGAATGCATTACAACTTAAATGACAAAACTAAAATTTAAGAATTGTCGAGCATATCAAATGATAGAAACATGTGGCCTAAATGGTTTGATAAATATGAAAAAAAACTACATGGAATGTTGATAAAATGTATAGGCTTATTAAATAGAATAATAATTTTCATTTGTAATAGTCTATTATATTAGATAATTAAGTAATTGCCTATTAATTATAATCCCAGCTTATCATAGTTTTTTGGAGGATTGATGTACCTTGCAATCCTCATATTTCTTATAGTTAATGGATAGTACTTGGAAACTCAGCTGAAACTAGATAATTTTGGATGCCATTTTTATAGCCTTTGTCAGAAAATATTATATCAGGAATCGTGATATGTTTTGCATAACAAATTTGTATTCCATATTAAAATTTACTTTTAGAAAATTATTCATTTTTTTTAACCAGAAGTAACTTGGAAGTGTTTTAAAATTGGTAGTATTTTAACTAAAATTGTTATAAAATAAATAATTCTACAAATGAAAGAGCTCCTTTAAGTTTAATTTAGAATACATTAAACATTTTTTTGACGGTTAGTGAATAAGTTGAAGTTAGTGAAAATGTGCAGAAAAATTTAAAAATTAGTATTTTGAAAAAATTTCATTTAAAGAAAAAAAAATTATTTCATTAAATCCTTCATTAAATGCAAGTTTCCCCTCCTTATGAACTAAATAACATATAAAGATATGTAATCAATAAACGATTTCTTGCAATCATTTGTTACATTTCTAGTCATAGATTATTGGAAATCCATACTTCTTGACAACATATTCATGACTATCCATATTTCTTGATTACATATTCGTGGTCCAAGTATTTTTAATATTGTTTGATTTTGTATATTTATATTTACAATATTTTTCTTATGCTTGAAATATTTTATCTCATTAAATTTTCTTAGTGACATTTCTATTTATATTTTTTTCGTTTCCAAAACAACTATATTTCGCTACTTATTTAAGAGCATTCTATGGATGTAACTGGGAGCAAAATATCAGATATTATATTCACGACTTTATTTTCTCCAAATGCATATAAAATTAATAATGGGTGTGGTTAACCAAATATATGTTTGTTTCCATTGATTAAATATAACTTCAATACACTTTTAATTCGAAATTTTTAAAAGCAATACACCGTTTAAAAATTTTAAATTGTAAAAAATTTCTCAATAATAAAGATTTTTTTTTACTTTCTAGGATATTGGAACCCTTAAAGTCCTTATCATTTATACCCAATGGAAGTTTCACCTCCTTATGAACTAAATAACATATACAGATATGTAATCAATAAACGATTTCTTGCAATCATTTGTTACATTTCTAGTCATACATTATTGGCAATCCATATTTCTTGACAACATATTCATGACTATCCATATTTCTTGATTACATATTCGTGGCCCAAGTATTTTTAATATTGTTTGATTTTGTATATTTATATTTACAATTTTTTTACCTGTTATTTACTAACAGGAGGGGAACAGAGTATCAGAATTGTACATAATTATGTGCAATAAGGAAAAGATAATATGTACAGTAAATTTCTCAATAATAAACATCCTTTTTTTTGCCTTCTATCATATTGAAACCTTTAAAGTCCTTAACCATTTATACCCAACACGAGTTTTACCAACCCGATGAACTAAATAACATGCACAGATAGGTAATCAATAAACGATTTCTTGCACCCAACCACTTGTTACATTTCTAGTCATGCATTATTGGCGATCCATATTTCTTGATCCCATATTCGTGATCAAAGTGATTTAAAAATTGTTTGTTTTTCTATATTTATTTTTACAACTTTTTTACGTGCTATGTACTTATAGGATGGGAACATGGTTCTAGAATTGTACACAATTAAGTGCGGCCTAAAGGCCTAAATGGTCTAGTGTCTGGCGCTCAGTGCCACAGGTTTCGGTTTTATCCACTTTAAACCGTAGGTCCTAGTCTAATAGGATCGTAGAGCGTTAGTCAATTTAGTCAGTCTTCAGCCCTAGTGATTATTCGTTAAAAGTGAAGCATGGACGTTGTGTGCGACGGGGTCCTTTAGACGTGGTATAGGCTTTCCTGCAAAAGCGGAATTAACAACAACATCATCATAATGTATAATAAAGAAAAGGCCATTTGTACACTAAAACTGAGTAAAATTTAACTAAATTTTGGTAACGAACACCGAGGGTTTTAAAATTTCCTCAAATATATGGTACCGAATGGTAAATTTACCTATGGTATATTTCCTCAAATATATGGTACCAAATAGTAAATTTACCTATACTATATTTCCTCAAATATATGGTACCAAATGGTAAATTTACCTATAGTATATTTCCTCAAATACATGGTTTTAAATGGTAAATTTACCTATGGTATATTTTCTCAAATACATGGTTTTAAATGGTAAATTTACCTATGGTATATTTCCTCAAATATATGGTATCAAATTGTAAATTTACCTATGGTATATTTCCTCAAATATATTATATCAAATATTCATGGTACTACCATTGCACATAGTTATTTACAGTAAGAAAAAGATTATATGTACATTAAAATTAAGCGTTAAGAAAACGAGCAAAATTTATCCAAATTTTATTAACAAACTCAGAGGCTTTTAATTTTTTTCTAAAACAGAAATTTAAACTAAACTGCAATATACTTCCTTTAATTTTCTAGTTCTGAAGTTTCCTTTCTCAATATATATTTTACCGTATTTCTAATTTTTTATTTATTTTCAGGCATCCAGGTACTCATCTATACTGGCCTAAGTACACCAAAGAAAATCATACTTACGTGTACATGGATGTGTATCCCAGCATAGTTGAGACCATATTTGGCACTGGACCCCATCTAGAAAACTGCAATTTTTTAAGGAGTCATTTTGGTTTCTAATATTGTCCTTTGCTGCATAAAGCAATATGTTATTCTGTTTTTTATTTATTTATCATTTAATTTTCCTATTACTGTAAATTTGAAACAATCATTGCAATAAAAATTCACTGAATATAAGGCAGCATTTCGCAACAAATTCACTTGTTTTTTCAATTCCTACTATTAGTTCACATTCTTCCTATATACACTGGTGTCCAAAAGTTAAGCATAAACCGTAAAATGCGAAAAACCTGGAGTAAATATTCGTAAAATTATTCCAAATTTCTTGCGGATATTAATTGAGTGAAGAAGAAACATTGGGTTTACGCAAAACTTTTCAGTCGACTACGTCCTGCGCGAAACACCTGCGCATGTCGGAACGCAGAGAAACCGATTCACGCAGCATAGGCAGTTCAGACAAGTTTCGTGCAACTGCTGTGAGAAGTAACGTTGTTAACCATCAAACAAGGTGAATGATGGCACAAAGACGCCAATTGGACCTGTTTGCGAAAGGAAGAATCGTTGGAATGCTGGAATGCTGGAATCTGGACGATCACAAACCGAAGTGTCTCGAATTTTGAATGTGGACCAGTCTGTGTTCTCAAGACTGTGACAGAGGTTTCAAAGAACGGGAGATGTTACCCGACAACCAGTATCAGGTCGACCAAGAGTCAAAACCCCTAGCCAAGACCGATATCTGGTAATAAGTGAGCGACGTCAGTGGGGCAGTACTGCCAGAGCACTGGGTTCGGCGCTCAAAGTCGCCAAGGGAATACGAATTTCGAGACAAACTGTTTATAGGAGACTCAATCATGCTGGCCTGTATGCCAGAAGACCAGCAGTTTGCATTCCCCTCACGTCTGCGCATAAACGCGCTCGTTTGAACTGGAGTTTGAAACATCAACATTGGTGTGTGGGAGAGTGGGCCAATGTGATGTTCAGTGACGAGTCCCGGTTTAGTCTGAGTAGTGATTCTCGTCGGGTAACAATATGGAGAGAACGTGGAACACGTTGTGAACCAAGAAACATAACGGAAAGACATCATTTTCCATCTAGGGGAGTAATGATATGGGCAGGCATCATGATGGACGGCCGCACAGATCTCTATTTCTTTAAAACGGGGTCTGGGACTGGTCAAAGATACAGAGACGAAGTTCTTGAGCCTTATGTTCGCTTGTTTCGAGGTGCTGTCAGTCCTGATTTCATATTCATGGATGATAATGCGCCATGTCACCGATCGATGCTGGTTGATGACTTCCTTGAAACGGAAAGCATCCAGCGCATGTTGTGGTCTGCAAACTCCCCTGATTTAAATCCTATCGAGCATGTATGGGATATGCTCGGGAGACAAATTGTAGCCCTTTCGCATCCATCAAGCTCCGTTACAGAACTGAAGAGAGCTCTCCAAGAAGCTTGGAACCGTTTGAGCGCACAACTCATTCATGATCTTATAGCAAGTATGGTAAATCGCTGTGCAGCTTGCCTGGCTGTCAGAGGTGACCACACGTCTTATTAAACTACAGCATCAGTATTTTATTTAAAGTTTTCTTTCTTTTTTTCTTTAAAGTGTAAACCCTTGCTATGCTCAGTTTTCTTTCAAACTGCTACTTTGGATAATAAAATTAATTATTATCGTTCTTTTGATTTGCTTTCTTATTTTATAACCATTTTACACTCGCATATTACGTTTCCCGCCATTCTGATTTACAGTTCCTTCTTTATTCACATAATTATCAATTATGCTTAACTTTTGGACACCAGTGTATATTTATATATCTCGTTCAAATTTTCAATCATTAATAAAATACTTTTTATTCATCCACTCGAGTTCAAATACATTTTGTTGAACTTGTAAATTACTTTATTTTTTAATTAAAATTACTGTAAACTTACTTTAAACTTTAAAATTACTTTAAACTTTAATTTTTTTGGACGAGAGCTTTATCGATTGAGGTTGATGGTCGACCAGAGGTTTCTTTGTCTTCAACGCTTTCTCTGCCTTCTTTGAATTGTTTATATCACTTGTATTCCGATAAAAGAAAGATCCACAAGCAAAATTTCATCCAAGTTCTTTGCTCAATTAACTCAGATATTTCAAAAATCGCCGGTGTCAAGTTTAGCGTCTCACAAAGTCAAGCGTAACTCAAACACTAATGAATATTTCCATAACCCCCGGGAATTTTAAATTGAAAATTGGTCTTACTTTTTGGACACCGTAGTATAACATAACAGACTTAATAAAGTAATTCCATAAAGACGTAATCGGGATCCTATTTTATTATAGGTCATCATCCTTGTGTAATGAGATGGTCAATATTTACTTCAATGGAATAATCAATGGAATTGTCCTTCGTTAACAATTAAGTAGAAATTGATATTGATCCTCAAGAATATTCACTTATTTCTAACGATAATGGATTAATGATAAAATAATGGAACAATGATTTGTTTACCTTATTAATGTACACTCAAAACTAGATATACACATACAGACGAATAGATTTATAGAAGACACGTAAAGTGGACAGGCGCATGCGCTGTTCACAAACTGATTCAATATAAAAATGATAGATTTACTTTCAGAAATAAATCTTTTGGAAATTATTAGAACATACGAATAACAACTTATCATTCTTAAAAAAAAGTATATATCTAAATTAATTTTGCTTCTAATTATTACTTTTTTTTGTGATTTTTAATTTAATCTATCATTTTAATTTTTTTTAGGTGGTATGGCTTAAAACGAGAGATTGTTTTATGACTAAAATGTAGTAAATAGAAATTTAGAAAAAAAAAACGTATTGCATTTATGAATATCTGAGAAGAAGAATGAATTTTTTAAGTTATAGGGTGAAATACGGTTCATTAGAAATTTCTACAATTGTATAAACTAATGATTTATTACATAGTTCAAGAAAGGTTTGTGAAGTTAATTTATTTTTAAATATGAAATATCAAACAATTAAACTCTTACGAATAAAACTTTATACAGTGTAAAAATTATTTTGTAAATATTTCATAATTCTAATTTCTAATAACTTCAATTTCGCAATTTTGTATTTCAATTTCACAATGTTGTATTTCAATTTCACAATTTTGTATTTAAAGTTCACAATTTTGTGTTTCAATTTCACGATTTTGTATTACAACTTCACGATTTTGTATTACGACTTCACGATTTTGTATTACAACTACACAATTTTGTATTTCAATTTCGCAATTTTGTATTTCAATTTCACCATTTTGTATTGAAATTTCGGAATTTTGTATTGCAATTTCGGAATTTTGTATTTCAATTTCACAATTTTGTATTTCAATTTCACAGTTTTGTATTTCAATTTCACAATTTTTTATCTCAATTTCACAATTTTTTATCTCAATTTCACAATTTTGTATTTCAATTTCACAATAATTTTTAAGTCCCCTTAAAAAAAATACTATTTTAACAAAATAAAATATTTATATTACATACATAATTGCATGCCATTTAAATGCATTGACTGATTTTTAAAGTCTAAATTATTAAATTTAGAAAACTTTATTCAGTGTGAAAATTTCATAATACTAATTTCTAATAAGTCCAATTTTACAATAGTTTTTAATTCGCATTAAAAAAAATGCTATTTTAACAGAATGAAATGCCCATATTACATACATAATTGCATGTCATTTAAATGCATTGACTGATTTTTAAAATCTGTATTATTCAATATTACAATTTACCTTATGTCTTCATTCTACAATTTATTTTTTACTTATTTCATTTTTTATATGATTTAAATGAATTATCTAAATAAATGAAAGCATATAATGAATGTTAAGTACTTTATTACTTATAAACTTTTATTGTGCAATTCGTTAATTATTTTGTCTTTAAATTTTTCGAATTATAATTTTTTTTCATTAGTCAATGATAAGTCATATCGTAAAAAACATTAAAAAAAATTATCATTATTAAGATAACCTTAATGAACAAATAAATTTGTAAAAATAAAATATAAGATTCTCCCGGTCACTGTAATAAGTACAGAAATAATGTACACGTGTATACTATGTAAGTTAATGTTTATTCTCATTTAATTTACTTGATTTCTTTTCGATTATTTCAAAATAGTTAGCTAGTTATAGTTTATTGTATATTATTTTAATACATAATTTTAAAAACATCAACTTTCTAAAAGTGCAAAGTATTAGAAGTTAATTATTTTTTAATCTTAATTATCAAACAATTAAACTCTTACGAATAAAACTTTGTTCGTCGCAAACATTTTTAAAATCGAATTCAATCTGGTTCTTAAAATCTAAATTATTAAATAAAACATTTTACTTTCTATCTTCATTAATACAATTTATTTTTATTTATTTTTTTCCTCTAACACATTTTTATATTATTCCTAAATATCTAAATAAAAGACTTATTATTACCATTAATTATTAATTGCCGTTTATTATTTTTAAACTTTTATTGTGTAATTCTTTAATTATTTTGCCTTTAAATTTTTCGAATTTTATTTTTTTCTCATTGGTCAACAATAAATCATATCTTAATGAAACATAAAAAATTACCTTCATTACGTTAACCTTATTGAAGTGATAAATTTCTAAAAATAACATATAAAATTATTTCCGTAAAAAAAAGACTGGTCACCATAGTAGGTGCAGAAATATGTAAATAAAAAAGAATTATTATTACAGTTAATTATTAATTACCGTTTATTATTTTTAAACTTTTATTGTGTAATTCGTTAGTTATTTTGCCTTTAAATTTTTCGAATTTTATTTTTTTCTCATTGGTCAACAATAAATCATATCTTAATGAAACATAAAAAATTATCTTCATTACGTTAACCTTATTGAATTGATAAATTACAAAAAATAATATATAAAATTATTTCCTTAAAAAAAAGACTGGCCGCCATAGTAGGTGCAGAAATATGTAAATAAAAAAGAATTATTATTACAGTTAATTATTTTTTAACTTTTATTGTGTAATTCGTTAATTATTTTGTCTTTAAATTTTTTTAATGTATATGTATTAATGAGCATAAACATTATCACGCCATGTAAGATAATGCTCATTTAATTTCGATTATTTCATTTATGCTCATGATTTCATTTCGATTATTCCAAAACTATTTCATTGTTATAGTTCATTGTTTGATTATTGTTCTATTACAGTTCATTGCTTGATTAATGTTAGATTATAGATCATTGTTTGACTATTGTATATTATTTTAATATTTAACTTTAAAAGCATCAACTTTCTAAATGTGCAAATTGTTAATTTGATATTAACAAGTATTGAAAAATCTCATTTTCCCTTCTAGAAATTGTGTTTTTAGAATAGTAATTGTATTAGAATTTTGATTTTCCACTCTTTTTTACAGGTATTTTAGATTTCGAAACAGGTTGTGAACAAACTTTCTTCTATATTCCTCAAAATGGAGACTCAATTTAAAAACTTATTTTTAGCTGCACGAATAATTGGACTTCCAATTTCTATAGCAGTTCATCAAAGCTTGCTTCTTAGGAAAAAGAATGCCTTCTACTTTATCGTTAACTTGTTAAGAATGTCGTCATTCATATTCAGTTGTACATCCGCTTTTTATCTTGTTCAAACCACAGTTTTGAGCCTAACTTTTATCGCTTACAACGCATGTGGAATTATCATGATGCTCATAATAACTTTCAAGAAGAAAAAATTAAGAAGGGCAGTGCAAGCATTGATACAACTTTCAGTGGAATTAAATCCAGACTGTTTTGTTGGAAGCCGCCATTCCAATAGCTTAATCGCTTTAGTAAGTATTCTAACAGTCATAATTGCAGTGTCACAAATAGTTTTCTATTTTGATGAAACCCAGTATTCTAGATGGACAGACATCGAAATACTTGGCAACCATAGCAATTTGACCAGAAGAATATATCTGGACATTTACCACGCTTCTGTCGTTTTTACCTATACAAGTACTGCGGTCGCTGTATGCACCATTTCCATCCTCCTATTCAATATCTATATAACTTTGAAAAACATCATTAAATGTTATTATGGAAAACTGCAAAACATGTTACACCAACCACATCCTAGCAGTGACGAAATTTTTATTAGTATCACCTTCTACAGGAGGATCGTGTACTGTACTGAAGCTATTGAAGATGCCATCTCAATGTGTTCGTTCTTCTTGTACGGGGCTATTATTACATGGATGCTCAATAGTTTTAATGTGATTACTGTCCAAGAAACCGTCTACCACAACAGGCTTACCTACATTTTTGTTGCGATAGTGATCAGCATGGCATTTGCAGTGTTCGTCCTGTTGACTGTCAGTGCTTCAAGTGTCATCCTCGAAGATGAATCTCTGAAGCATCTTGTGGTGCATTTTACTGAGAAGCCATTCCTATTCAACAGAGCATTTTATCATCTAGTATGTCACGTCAAAATGCTGCATTATTTCAATTTACTGTCAAAAGTAATTCGTGGATATAAACTTCATCTAACTGGTGGACGGATGTTCATTATCGAAAGAAGCGTATTGCTCACTATAACTGGACTGGTTTTATCATATGGTGTGCTACTCTTTCAATTTGGTAATGAAATATAATTACTTTGAATTGAATTACATTGTCGCTCTACGATCATTTTTTGCACATTTTAGGCTAATTAGACCATGACCTACGTTAATTGAGATAACCATGACTAATTAACAAGATTCCTAACCACTAACAAACATCCATATCACCGCTGTTAAAATGCTACATTATTTCAATTTACTGTCGAAAGTAATTCTTGGATATAAACTTCATTTAACTGGTGGTTGGATGTTTATTATCGAAATAAGCATATGGCTCACTATAACACGATTAATTTTATCATATGGTGTGTTACTGTTTCAATTTGAAAATCAAATATAATAACTTTGGAGAATTCTTTTTTTATAGGAATGGACAAATATTTCCAATGAAGCAAAAGTTATATGCCACATACAAGCAGTGACGAAATTTTTATTAGTATCACCTTCTACAGAACTAGAACTATAGCTTCTATAGCTTCTACTGAAGCTATTGAAGATGCCATCTCGATGTGTTCCTTCTTTTTATACGGGGCTATTATTACACAGATGCTCAATAGTTTTAACATGATTACTGTCCAAGAAACCCTCTACCACAACAGGCTCAAATACATTTTTGTTGTGATAGTGATCAGCATGGCATTTGCAGTGTTCGTCACGTTGACTGTCAGTGCTTCAAGTGTCATCGTCGAAGATGAATCTCTGAAGCATCTTGTAGTGCATTTTACTGAGAAGCCATTCCTATTCAACAGAGCGTTTTATCCTCTAGTATGTCACGTCAAAATGCTGCATTATTTCAATTTACTGTCAAAAGTAATTCGCGGATATAAACTTCATCTAACTGGCGGGCGGATGTTTGTTATTGAAAGAAGCGTATTGTTCACTATAACCGGACTGGTTTTATCATATGGTGTGCTACTGTTTCAGTTTGGAAATCAAATATAATAAATTTGTATTGGATTGTTGCTCTACGATCATTTTTTGCACACTTTAGGCCAATTAGACAGAGACCTACTGTTTAACGTGGATTCCGAACCACTAACAAACATCCATTTCATCGCCAGAGTTCGAAAGTGCTTGTGGTACCGATTACCTTGATTTAGTTTGTTTCTCTACGGTCATTTTGTGCACACTTTCGGTTAATTAGACTAGAACCTACTGTTTAACGTGGATTCCGAATCACTAACAAACATCCATTTCACCGAGGAGTTCGAAACTGAAGCTTGTGGTACCGATTACCTTGATTTAGTTTGTTTCTCTACGGTCATTTTGTACACACTTTCGGTTAATTAGACTAGGACCTACTGTTTAACGTGGATTCCGAACCACTAACAAACATCCATTTCACCGCCAGAGTTCGAAACTGAAGCTTGTGGTACCGATTACCTTGATTTAGTTTGTTTCTCTACGGTCATTTTGTGCACACTTTCGGTTAATTAGACTAGGACCTACTGTTTAACGTGGATTCCGAATCACTCATAAACATCCATGCCACAGCCAGGATTCGAAACTGAATCCTGTGGTACCGATTACTTTGGAGAAATGTTTTTCCTTAGTAATGGACAAATAATTTCAATGAAGCAAAAGTTATTTGCGATATTAAATCTATTTCTAATAATTTCACATTTAATTCCTCACATACCCATTTTCTAATTAATTTTTTTGTTCTCAAAATAATTTTTTAAATAGTAGAACTTAGAGACAATTAATTTTTGTTTCATGTTGCTGTTTTTATAAAATTAATGTATGTTTATTATTCTATTTAAAATAAATAATAAAAAAAGAGGACTTGTTAATTTCATTGACTTCTGAAACAATATTTACTTTGCTCAAATATTCTATTTTTTGTAGGGGAAGGGGTGATGTTCTACGTCAGGGGTGGCCAGCGGCCCGCCTTAAATATTTTTCCTGACCGTGAGATTTATTACACTTTTACAAAATATATTTATTTTCTAATGGACAAGGTATTGAAAACCAATGTATTAAAAAAAACACTATGCGTGCATCCGTATATTCAAAAATTAACTGTCGAAATGATGAGAAAAAATTAACTTTGATTTTAAAATAATAGAGAGTTTTTGCATACCGTACGTTAGTTACCGTAGGACGTCCGTTAGCTTTTTCTCCCTAGCGCGCATGCTCAGTTTCCTATGAGCACGCGCTAGGGAGAAAAAGCTAACGGACGTCCTACGGTAACTAACGTACGGTATGCAAAAACTCTCTATTATTTTGGCGAATATATGACAAATATTACTTGTCTGATTTATGAGTTTATTATAGTTATGAGTTCGCAGAATAATTAAATTATATCCTGCGAACTCATGATGCGCGCTCATTTTGGAACATCTTATATAACAGATTCTGTGTTTCACTTTAAGTGACCTCAATGCAGCAATGACATCCCTAGATACGCACAGTTGATTGTTGATAGCAAAGCAAGCCAGACCCTTAGTTGAAGTAATTAGCGCTTTTGGTTCAACTTACACCTGCGAATCCTTTTTTTTTTTCTAAAATGAAATTGACCAAACGCAAAACACGTTCAAACATAACGGACGCTAACCTGCAACACTAATAAAATGCTCCCAAATAAGGATCGATTTGCAAAAGCTAAGTGAAAGAGTGGAGAAACAAATATCGCATTAGTAAAATAAATGTTTTTTAAAGATTTTTTTTTATTTTATTTCCTTTATATTTATGTAGGATTTGTTTGTGTGCTAAGCACCAGATGGAAACACATCACGGACTATGTGTCTTTCACACCAACCTTTTGCCATGTAGTGGCAATATTGGACCTTGAACTCTGGCCCTGGAAGAAGGGAAGAAACCCCGTAGGTGGGCGCGAGAGGAGAAAGCTAACTGACATGGGAGATGGCGAAACTGCAACGCGCTGCGTTAAGCAGCGGTAGAAAATGGTTGTGAATGATTAATTGTTAATGTAAATATATTCATTAAATATGTGTTGTTGAGAGGAAAACCAACGTCTCGTTGATGTGCTTGGAAATACACCCATAGACACCCACTGCAAAAGTACAGCCACTGTTAGACTGGTAGAGAAGTCTAACAAAACTATAGGTTCGGCCGGGATGCATCAGTTGAAACCGGGGTAAATCTACATAAATTGGGGGTTCGGCTGGGATGCGTCTTTTGCAAGCGGCTAAGATCTACATTTATATATTTTTTATATTTCATTTTTAGTGTTATATATTATTTTCAATGTGTGCTTAGTATCATTATTATTATATTATCTATGTTTACATGTAAGAATAATAGTAAACGCAAAAATAACTCCTTATATTTCAATTTTTCACTCCAAAAAAATGTCTGCAGTGGGTCTAAATCTAATATGGGGATATATAAATTTACATGCTGCACGCGGAGTTAGGATGCATTTTCAAAGCGGCCTACAGAATCATTTGGGTTTGTCACCCCTGTTCTACGTACTAATAGGATGCTCGTTTCAACTGGCTTGCCGATTACGGAGTACCAACAGGGGACCAGGAAATACCCCTTAAACCTCCTCATCTTAATTCATAGATATGCTTTAAACTTTAATTGGCTGCTTAATTAATGTTAGTAGAAATACAAGATAAAGTTTCAAAAGTGTTGTTGTTTCTTATCTCACTTGGCTGGCCAAGCCCACGAGCCCATATGTACTCATGATTGAAGGGGAAGGAAGCAGCTTCTGTTGGGATGGAGCACCCGTAGGTAGAAGTCTGACTTTGGCTCCGTGACGCTCTTACAGACATAGGAGACAGGGACCTACGGCTTAAAGTGGATTCCGAATCACTACAAACATCCATGGCACCGCCGGGATTCGAACCCGAAACCTGTGGCACCGAGCGCCAGAGCGCTAGACACTCGGCCATTCAGGTCCCAAATTTGTGAATGCCAACGGCACGCGGTCTTCCCAGGTGGTCACCCACCCAAGTACTGGCCGCGCCCAATGATGCTTGACTTCGGTGATTTAGCGAGAACCGGTATATTCAGCATGGTATGGCCGTTGGCTTCAGTTTCAAAAGTTAAAAAAAAAAAAAAAAAAAAAAAGATTAAAAATACTAATAATAAAAAAAAAAAAAAAGAGTAAAATGCAAAATAAAAGAAGTTAAAGTTAAATTCGGTACAATTAGGGGCCCGTTGTCGATGCCATAAGACTATTGAAAAAAGTAAACAGAGTATAAACTCATTGTGAGTAATAGTGCACAAAGGGTTATGCTGAACGGTTGGGAGCTATGAGGAGTGATGCTGAAAAGTAAATAAATTATCCACACACACAAAAAAAAGGGGCCAAAATCAGAACCGATTTTTAAATATTTTTCAATTTTATAATTTTTATTTTTATTTTATTTGATTTTTTATCTATCCTTTTGTTTTCCTAATTAAGAGCGTACAATAAATTAAAAGCGTACAATAAAAACCTAACTATTCACTAGTCGTTATGATAGGATTTTGGTGCACAACTTAGCAAAAATAAATGAATAGTTTAAAAAAACTAAAAAAACACGCTTTTAGAGTTAATCAAACTAAAAAGTAAAAAAGAATTGTTAACATAAGAATAAAATGACTGACGAGAAAATGAATGCCACTGTTCTAAAAGCGTGGGGTGCTTTGTATGACATTTTAAAACTAACTCTTCGGAATGAAACTAGTGAAAAATTATAACGATTGATATGGAGCACCCCACGCTTTTAGAACAGTGACATTCAATTTCTCGTCAATCATTTTATTCTTATGTTAGCAATTTTTTTTTTACTTTTTAGTTTGATTAACTCTAAAAGCGTGTTTTTTTAGTTTTTTTAAACTATTCATTTATTTTTTACTTTTTAGTTTGATTAACTCTAAATGCATGTTTTGAGTGTTTTTAAACTATAATATTTAAATGAGGTCCCGGTGCGGAGGAGAGGAACTATAGTTCTTACAATAATGTAATTGTGAGTAAAACAAAGGCTAAATGCGAATAGTCCGTTGTGCCACTGTCCCACGTAGGTTTGAATGTCTTTACTGAATACTTTCATTCTACATGGGTTAAATTGCACTTCATAAGTTAAAATAAAATCTCTAATCCTGGCGATCCTAATCATGATGAGATAATAAACTTATCAAACTATTTTAGTGTCGTCGGTCCTTGATAAGTCTACAACGTTTAAATTAAATCGGATCGCTTAAAGTAGGGCAAAATCGAGCCCAAAGAGTCAGTTACAAACAAACAAACAAACATACAGGTGAAACTAATATAAAAGCGTATTAAAAAGAATCAACTGTTTTCTTTCTGAAAGATGCCTGTAAATGTTTCTTTGCAGCTTAAATAGTGTATATGAGGAGAAACAGATCTCCAGGGGAAAAAGTCAGTTACATACATACAAACCATACATACAGGTGAAGCTAATAAAAGCGTATTAATATAAAAATAGTGAATTGAGCCTAGTGTCAGATTCGAACCCTCAACCTTACGATCAGGAGTCCGTCACTTTAACTCTGCACCAATTCATTTTGTTTAATAATAATCCGCAAACTTTTAAAGCCAAACGACTCCTCAGATAGGCATTGAGTTAAATAGTTTCGGATGCTTGTGTCATTACTTTATATATTCAATCTTTATCTCTGAATAAAGGTTAAAAAAATAATTAAAAAATTTGGCTTTTCTTTTTTACCTCACTTTTGGTTTTATTTGTACAGGAATATCCAGCTTTATACATAGATTCCCCCCATCCTGTGTTTAAAAAGATCTTGTACATCAATAGAAGAAATTTTGTCTTGAACACACGCGTAATTAATTTAATTAATACACAGAATTACTAAAATTGTAAATCTAAAATGAGGGTGCTAATGATCCTCTTACCCCTTGAGAATCCATGGGTTTCATTCAGAAGTTAGCGAGTTTGGATGAAAAAGAAATCGCTGTCTATATTTTCACTGACCTCTGACTATATATAGCACTTCTAATCTAAATCATATTGGGACCCACTCAAACACACAGAAAAAATTTCATCAAAATCGGTCCAGCCGTTTAGAAGTTCAGTGACAAACACATGTACAAAATAATTATATATATATACATATACTAGCAGACCCGGCCATGCGTTGCTGTGGCTTTCTTGTACTGCGTTTAATTATTAGATACCATAATTGGTATTGTTAAGGAAGTGTTTGGTAAAGAAGGATGAAAAGTTCAAATTAAGCTTCAACGAATAGAAAATGTTTAATTTTTATTAATTTAATGAATGAGGTAGATAATGTTGATTTTTAACACTGTTTTATAATTATTTTACCTAATTTAATTTTTAATAATCATTACTTTCATTTATCTAAGAACTAAACGACGAACACTATTTCTTGTTAATCTGTCTTTCGTCAAAATAAATAAATTCGTTAAATAATTTAATAAGTTGGTTATGATTTTCTAAAACATTTTCCAACAATTCTACAATAGCTCTTTGTACTTGCTTGTTCGATAAAATTACACTGACATCGAGTTGTCACACGTTCTCCAGAACTGCCCATAAAATAAATTTGACGAAATTTTGGCTCTTCGTTACGTATTGGCATCAACGACCCGATCTTATGGTACACCTGACCGTGTATTTTGAATGTACTTTCAAAATTACGTCCATCGGATGAGAAATCGCAAATTTTAGTTGCGCCAAATGACGTCAATGGCGCCAAATGACGTCAATGGCGCCAAATGACGAAATATGAAAATCGTCGATTTTGCATTTAAATAAAAAAAATCTGTATAAAAACTATCCTATCTCTCAAATTGGAACAAACCACACATTTAAGAAAAAAAAAGTTAAAATCGGAGTGTTAGTTTCAGAGTTCATCCCGAACAAACATCGTGACACGGGAATTTATAATATATATATACAGAGAGAGAGAGAGAGAGAGAGAGATTGCAGCGCCACCTACCGGTTCCTTACGATTGCCCTTTTATATACTTTTATGAATTAAGACTAATTGATCTTTACCTCAGTGGCAAAATTTCTTTTGTTAATTGCATTTCTGAAACGAAAAGAAATTTCTCCAAAATGCATCGGATATAAACCTCAATATTTTTTTAACCTTAATATAAGACAATTGTCTTGGATGCCTTAAGGCAAGCGCTGCACAGACGTCACTCACTTTTCATTACCCAGGGGGCGCGTGTAACTTGAAGACAAGCCACGGACGCGGAGTAACAATACCCCCGCAACGCTCATATTAGACTGGGACCTACGGTTTAAAGTGGATTCCGAACCACTACAAACATCCATAGCACCGCCGGAACTCGAACCCGAAACCTGTAGCACCGAGAGCCAGAGCGCTAGCCACTCGTCCATTCAGGCCCTAATATAAGTTGCATAAAAAGAATTTTACTTTGTTGTGTGAAAGAAAAGTAAAAATTAATTTTACTTCTACTGTGTTTAATTAATGCATCATTTAATAGCAATGCAGCACTATTCATCTAGCTCATCTTATTTTCAAGAAGCTGTTATTGTAGAATGATTATGTGGAAAATATATTTAAAAAAAAATATTCGGATAAGAAAAAAATATATATATTTTATTCTTACAATTTTGATTCACTGAAGTGGCAAGTCATTATTGAAAACATAAATAATGAAAAAAAATAGAACACATAAATACAATACTTAAACCACTTAAATACTATTGAAACTTTCTTGACGAACATTCAGAACGAAAGTTTTATATAACGGTTATATAAGTCGTAAAATAGATAAAACTTCACAATTCTAGAGTTCTTTGTCTCAGACATAACCAACAATTTTTCTTGACTGTATTTTGGCTAAATGTTTTTCTGTTCTAACTTTATTGTCTTTTGGAATCACAGACACTTTGCGATTGGTAGACTTCTTTTCAGATTTTTCAATAAATGAATCTTCTTTGATTATAGATATTGGAATAAGAGATTTTCTTGGATTTTTTAGAACTTTCTTGGGGACTTCCTTGGCAGGAATCGTGAAAGAACCAATAACTCCCTGTGCAGATTTGGAACCTTGAGATCTCTTAATTGTGCCATCTTTTAAGCCTTTTAGGACTGCTTTCTTGACACTTATTTTAAGCTTTTTAGGGTCTAAGATGACATAATTGCCTACACACAAGAAAAAAAGGCAATATTATGATGTGAACTTCAAATTAAAAAGTGTGTTCTCATTAAAATAAAACAGTGACGAAAATAAATATATAAAAATTAATAGCTGTTTAAAAATTTACATGTGAACTCCTTGTGCAATTTTTTAGTCTTTTTTGCAGATAATACAGCACCCTTCACTAAAGATCGTAAATATTTTATCAATAGTAAAAACCTTCAGAATTATATTAATCATCTTGTACGATGTCTTATAAAATGGAAAATTCAATTAAACGTTGAGAAACTGAAGTCGTAATATTCACAGGTAAAAGGGTTCTTAACACTCCTTCTGTCAAAATTTATAACAATCCTATTAATTGGGCTGGGTAGACTAAATATTTGGGTGTAATCTTGTTGTTCTTGTTTCTTATCCTACTTGACTGGCCGAGCCCACGAGCCCATACGTACTCATGATTGAAGGGGAAGGAAGCAGCTTCTGTTGTGATGGAGCATCCGTAGGTAGAAGTCTGACTTTGGCTCCGTGACGCTCTTACAGTCATAGACGGGGACCTACGGCTTAAAGTGGATTCTGAACCACTACAAACATTCATGGCACCACCGGGATTCGAACCCGAAACCTGTGGCACCGAGCGCCAGAGCGCTAGACACTCGGCCATTCAGGTCCCAAATGTGTGAATGCCAACGACACGCGGTGTTCCCAGGTGGTCACCCACCCAAGTACTCACCGCGTCCAATGATGCTTGACTTCGATGATTTAACGAGAACCGGTATATTCAGCATGGTATGGCCGTTGGTCGTGCCTGGGTGTAATCTTAGACAGCAAATTGAATTATATTCCTCACATTAATTGTCTTAGAGATAAATTTAATAGATTCATTCGAGTACTGTATCCACTTATTTGTAGGAACTCTACTATGTCCTTGGAAAATAAAACAACTCATTTGCCTTCCTTACTTGCGTCCAATACTTGCATATGCGAGTCCTATTTGGGGATCTACTGCTCCATCGGAGGGGCCTGATGGCCGAATGGCTCTAGCGCTCTTTCGTTCGGCACCACAGGTATCGGGTTCAAATACCGGCTTTGCCCATGGGTGTTTGTAGTGGTTCGGAATCCACTTTAAGTCGTAGGTCCCGATCCTAATATGATCGTAGAGCGCTGCGGGGGCATTGTTACTCCGCGTCCGTGGCTTACCATCAAGTTACACGCGCCCCCTGGGTAATGCAAAGTGAGTAACATCGGTGCAGCCCTTATGGCGAAGATCACGGTCTATTTGCCAGCTGCATTAGAAGAAAAAAAAAACTGCTCCATCGAATTTCGAGATCAATTACAAAGACTTGAAAATAAAATCCTACGTATTATTACAAATTCGACCCGTTTTTTCCGAAATGAGGATATCAGACATGCTCTTTACCTCCCAAGTTTTAAACAATTGGTTTATAAAATTGCATGAAATTTTTTATAACTCCATTCCCAATATTAATAATTCTGTAATGAATGATCTAAACAACTATGACAACTGCAACTCTTAATATACCATAACTATTTCCAAAAAAAAAAATCATTTTATTATATCAAGATAAATTGGAAATTGAGAAAAGTTGACAGAAGTTTTTCATTGCTTTGTAGAACAGAAACTTCGACATAAGAACTAAGTTTTTTTTCTTTCTATCTGTGGATATTCATTTAATTTAATTTCTAATTTCATAGGAAGATGATGATATTCGATTTTTAGAAAAATTTACTGCGCAAATATTTACATTTCGCATTATATCAAATGCTTGTTGAAATAAAGCAAAATAAATGAACTTACTAAGTATCCAATTCACAATCCCCGAAATTGAAGCCCCTTTGAAATCTTTATCTGAAAAAATAAAATTTAAGACCTAAAATTTATTTTAATGTATTAAATACTCAGCTTTTTTTAATATTTTTTTTTTAAATTTTAGGAAAATATTCTTATAGAATAAACAATTAAATAAAAATTTTCTAACAATCACTATTCAATAATATTCAAATATCCTTATTAACCAAATTGCTTCAACATTGAAATTACCAATTATCAAATTTAAAAAAAGAAATAAAATAAATAAGATGAAAACAATTGATGTTTTGACTATGTAAATAAATTTAAAATCATACTCCACAAAATTTTTTATTTCTACATATATATTTTACACAGACTTGAAAGAAAAGACAAAATTAATAATATATCAGTATTAAATATTCTGTATTTAAATTAATAAAAAAGTCTTATGCAACAAAAAAAATGCTAAACTTAAAAAAACATTTTTTTAAATAGAAATAACTAAGAAATAAAGAAATGCAATAAATTTAAAGTTTCATTATTTAGTAAATCAATTTAAAATTCATACAATCGTTTTATTTGATATTTCTATTTTAACATAATACTTTTTTGTATCCAATTTTTTAAAATATTGTCGTTAACTGAAACCCTTTACTATATACGTTTTTTTTATTTTCTACAAACATAAAAATTTGAGCGTTAAAGTTTAACCCATTTAAAAGATATATTTAGAAATGACATTATCTATTGCAAATAAAGAGTTGCAATAAATTTTAAATTTCATTGTTTAGTAAGTCAATTTTAAATTTCATTGTTTAGTAAGTCAATTTTAAATTTCATTGTTTAGTAAGTCAATTTTAAATTTCATTGTTTAGTAAGTCAATTTTAAATTTCATTGCTTAGTAAGTCAATTTAAAATTTCATGAAGTCGTCTTATTTGATATTTCTATTTTAACACAATACATTTTTTGTATCCAATTTTCTAAATTTTTGTCGTTAACTAAAACACTTTACAATATACATTTTTTTTGTCTACACACATAAAAATTTATGAACGTTAAGTTTAACATATTTAAAAAAAAAAATTTATAAATGATACTACCTATTGCAGATATTGCTTTTTTTACTTTTTTAACAGTCGATTCATTTCTTGATAAAGCGAAAGCAAATATTCTGTTTCGAGAATCGTTTAAATCAAGTCTTAAAGGAACTTGGGTCTTCGAATTCATCGTGGTAAAAAAATTATTAAATTTTCTACACTAGGAATAAACTTCTGCAATTAATCTTAATTACTTCAAAATTCCTTAAACAGCAAAAAAATCGTTATACATCTACAGGTAGATAATTAAATCTCACGGATCATATTAGCCTCGAAAGGGTAATTGCAAGAATTAGTAAAATTTATCAGAAAATGTTTAAAATATGAAGGGATAATTTTTACAAAATTTCAAAAATAAATTTCAAATAAAATAAACACAAAAATTTAAAAACTAAAGTAAAATTTTGCAATGTCTTTTAATATTAACGTTGTGGAATGTAGTCACACCGCCTAAGAAATCTGGACTTGACTTCACTTCACTTGGTGCGTTGAGATGTATGACCGCCGACGCTGCTTTATCTCAATTTATCCAAATGTGTTTTTTATTTTTTATTTTTATTTTTATTTATTTTTTTTTTTTAAATAACAATCAAACCATTTTTTCAGAAGCGAAAATGAAACCCCCATTAATAAAACCACTCTAAAATTCAAAATTCCAGAACTCACCGAAAAATTCGATATTCCAGAAATCCAAAATTCTCCCTAAAATACAATAAACGTTTCCAAAGCAACTTCAAAGCATTCTTTTGGTTGCTAGAGGCAACCAAAAGAATAACAATAAAAGTAGTAAGTTTGAACAATAGAAAAATAGACAAAACTGCAGATCAAATTGATCGCAGCATTTTAACAATCAAAGGATGATTAGAACACATGAAACACTACTAGTATTTGAAACAAAATGTGAAAATGAAATAATAACCCCAGTGGACTTAACTTAAATCTGCAAAATACTGTATTAAAACATTACCATATGTTGTTCTAATTCAGCTGGCAATACAGAGACAGTTAATCTTTATGCCATAAGCAAGGGCTGCACCACTGCTACTCATTTAGCGCTACCCAGGGGCGTAATTTGAAGATATGTTACGGACGCGAGTAACACTACTCCCACAACGCTCTATGATCATATTAGATCGGCACCTACGATTTAAAGTGGATTCCAAACAACTAAAAACATCCATGGCCCCCACCGCCGAAACTCGAACCCGAATAACATGTAGTACCGAGCGCTAACCACCCGGCAATCAGGCCCTACTTTACCACATAATTTTAAAGAATTAAAATCACTACAACTTCGTAATATACTGTTCGAAAGGATTGGGATCAATCTCGAAAAACAAATTATTTCATATCATTTAGGATCCTATTTAAATAGAAACACATCATCACTTATTAAATTTCTGCATCACAGAAGGTGGCTCTTTTTTTTTCACAAATTTTCTGGGTATTGATAATGGTCTTAAGTGAAATGAACCACTTTCTATATTTTATTTTGAATGGCTTCTTGGCACAGTTCTTATTTGGTTGTTTTTGAAAATCAGGAATCCCCATTGAAAGTACGCAGCAAATGCAGCATTACCCAGAATGAACCATGGAGAGCCTGCTACATTCGCATTTTAACACGACAAGTTTGAAAGAGCACCCTCAGACCGTCAGCTTCTGAGAGTTCGCACTCTAATTCTAGAGTTCAATAGTAAAAGATTTTGGCTTATAGATTCGCCATGTTTTCCACCAACATAAACATGGGAGTTTGGGGGATTCCATTTGAAAATATGTAGCAAATGCAGCCTTATTCAGAAAGGACCATGGAGAGCCTGCTACAATCACATTTTAACACGACAAGTTTGAAAGAGCACCTCCAAGAGTGGCGTCTGAGATTTCACGCTCTCGTTCTAGAGTTCAATAGTAAAAGATTCTGGATTATAGATTTGCCATGTTTTCCACCAACTTAAATATGGTTGCTTCAGTTCGTCTTGACTTGACCAGTCAATGAATTACTGGAAAGCCAGTTTTACAACATTGTCGGAATTAAATTGTTTTTCTATTAAAAATTTGTCCAAATTGTGGAAGAAGTGTTAATCAGTGTGTGCAAGTTCTGGTGAGTACGGAGGATGATGAAGTTTCAACTCTCAAATTTTGTAGTTTTTCAGCAATCATTTGTGCAGTGTGTGGTTTAGATTTATCATGGAATAAGATATGAATTTATCTGGGGTTTTTTTTCCAGCTTTCTCAGATATGAAACTCGATGCACTATCCATTACGCTACTCAGGATCACAACAATCATTAACAAAAATTATTTCTCAACTAAAAAAAAAAAAAGCCAAACACTTATTCCAGAGACATAAGTTTGGTTTAGTTTGTGGATCTAAGATCATTTTGTGCACACTTTGTGTTAATTAGACTGGGATCTGCAGTTTAATGTGGATTCCGAACCACTCACAGACATCCATGTCCCGCTCAGGATTCGAATCTGAAGCCTGTGGTAACAAAAGTCAAAGCGCTAGCCCATTGAACATCAGGCCGCCCAGTGACATAGGAGGAAGAGGAAGCTTTACGGAAAAAGACGATTTCATTCCCAAGTTACCCTTGGTAACATCCAATATGCAATTCGAATTAAAACGTCTACAATTGATGATATGACTTGCTTTTGCTATGTCTATATAAAAAATAAAAAAACCCACAAAGTCAATCATTTAAAACTGCTGGGTCTGATTTGTAAAAAAGCTGCTTTAGCCGTGGTCAGTTAAATGTGGCCATGTCTGGAGTAGGAAAAAATTAATATTTGCAGGCAAATGACGCAGAAACACGGAACATTCATTATCAAGCTCTAACTGATAAATAAATATTACTTACACGATAATTATATAATTTTTGCTAATTAAAATAATATTAATAAAAAAATAAACAAAAGCATTGCATCTTGAATCCAAACATATTCGAATATATATACACTCAAGAGCTAAAACATTATGACTACCTGTCAATAACGAGTTGGCCGACAGCCTTTCCCATCACACACAGAAGTGAAAGAATGATTCTTCAGACTCTCCAGCAGCAGTTAAATACCACTTCCACCTGATCACGTGCCTTCCACGTCATCCAGGCAAGTTCATTGCAAAATGTAGGGGTGGTCATAATGTTTTGGCTCTTGAGTGTATATATTTTATATGTGTGTGTGTGTATAATCTCTTAATATTTATGAAATATTAACAAAATAACCTACATAACATATACTATTCATATTATACACTGCTTAAAACTAGGGGATATTATGATTTTGGATACAAACTCCAGATGAGGAAATGTTCTGATGGCTGATATATAATGTACAAATGTTGTAAGATATTAGAAAAGAAGTAACGCACAAGGAGTAATTAAATTTTATTGGTGATATTTGTGGGTAAAAAAAAAAATTTAGTTCTTGGATAGAAATGAGTTTCAATAAGGGGTATGGTTTTCCTTGAGTGAAAACAATGCCGCACAGCTACGAGACATGGAATCAAAGAGGGACTGGGGTATTGTCTCCCAATCTATTAGAAGAGAGCTTTCCAACTGCTCAATTGTTTCTGGGGATGATACGCGACTAGCAATACTTCTCTCCAGAATGTGCCAAACATGTTCTATAGGGTTCATGTCCGCGGAATATGTTGGACAATCCATTCGAAGGATTCCTTCTTCCTAGAATGTGCCAAACATGTTCTATTGGGCTCATGTCCGCGGAATATGTTGGACAATCCATTCGAATGATTCTTTCTTCCCAGAATGGGCCAAACATGTTCTATTGGGATCATGTCCGCGGAATATGTTGGAGAATCCATTCGAAGGATTCCTTCTTCCTAGAATGTGCCAAACATGTTCTATTGGGCTCATGTCCACAGAATATTACTCGACCAATGAGAAGCGCACAATTCTGCGAACCGCTCCGTTTTCTACCAGAGGTTTCCGCCCGCGCGCTCGGCATGTTTCTTTCTTCTCGGTAGACGAATTCGTCCCACGGGTTATTGAGGCACGGCTCTGACTCTTGTTCTCTCCTACCCTTTTCTTTCTGCCACACACACTCCTGAGTTTTTCACAATACAAATGAATTCTCATCAAAGTGCAAAGGATTTTAACTTTTTGTTTTCTTTTTATCACAATATACACTTTTTATATTTTTACTCCTGAGCTATGGCTCATCCTAATTCTACACTCTTTTTACAACATTTCTTACACAAACTAACTCTCTTATGTTTTTTCTCTTAAAGTTATTTTTATTTTTTCTTAATTATGCAACGGAGGTAGGGGGATCCTGTCCCCAGGCACTCCATAATCACACTACCTTTGCCTTTGTCCACAGAATATATTGGACAATTCATTCGAAGGATTCCTTTGTCGAAAATCCCATTTATCATCCATGAGAATGAAATTATCTTCGATTCCTGCAGCGTGTAGGACCACAATAGATAGGATTATTTCACCCCTGTATCATTGAGCAGTTAATGCTCTATTCCCCATAATGAGCAGGTCGATGCGGATGGGCAGGTTTTTAGAAATACAGACTCAGAGTACCACTCTGCCTCCTCAGGCACTTTCCTACACAAATGCAGTATTCCGTGTACAAGATGAGAATTCACCTATTGTCAGGTTCTACATTAAAGTGGGGCTCACCCGTCAAGAGATTGTTGCTCCACTAATTCAGTTCCCATTTGAGATGCCCCTGTTTCCACCGGCCTGATGACTAATTGGCTAGCGCTCTTCCCTTTGGTACCACAATCTTCAGGTTCGAATTCTGCGGTGGCATGGATGTTTGTGAGTGGTTCGGAATCCGCTTTAAACTGTAGGTCCCGGTCTATTTAGCCTTCGTGTGCCAAGATGATCGAAGAGCGACCAATTAAACCAAACCTGTGACCCCCTTCTGCGGGCAACATGGTGGTCCTCATGTCGACGAAATCCAAACCATAGATCTGCGAGCATACAAACCTACATGGTGGAGTCAGTTTCGAAGAGTTTGAGTCGAAATTCTGGCGCCAGTAGCCCTCTGAAGGTGCTGTCGCAAGAAAGTAGAGTTCCTAGTGCGTTACTCTTGGCCATTAATGTTAAATACCTATCCTCATTTTGTGTTGTTGCACGCGTACGATCTTGCTCCGATCTTTGACGAACATTTAGTTTCCAAAAACCGATTCCATAGCCTGAAAATGACACTTTGAAAAACTCATAAAGCTTCTGCAACAACGGATTGCGTCTGGCCAGCCTCAAAATGACCGAAGGTGCTCCAGGCTATCGAATCAACTAAGTCAGGGGTCTCCAAACTTTTCAGCCTTCGGGCCATCTTGTTTACTCCAGTAAGTACCAAGGGCCATAACCGTTTTAATTTTTCTGCCATTATCTATAATTTCTAGACTAGTTAATTTAGCTTTTCCGTTCCTGATGGATTTTCAGGACAAAAATATTTTCGATTCAGGATATACATACATATGCGATACTCTTTATCCCAGCATAACTACCGAGGGTAACCGCGGGATGTTCACTAGTTTATAATGTTAGTGGGATTCATTTCAATTATTTGTTATGCTTAAGTTAAATGTTCTGCCTATTATGCTTTACTTAGCAAGTCAATAAAACCGAGAGTGTTTTTTTATCCAACTTATTACAGCAACAAGATATTCAGTGTTGCGGGCCGCTCCCTAGATATATTTATATCTAGGGAGAGTGTGAATCGCTTAGGCCACTTTCACTCTTGTTCAAATTTGCAATCGTTAATAAAATACTTTTTATTCATCCACTCAAGTTCCAAGTTTTATTCCTCCCCTTGTAGTGGATGATACTTGATGTTAATCCAGTTTTTTTTTTCAAATATTAATCCATTAATTAAATTTAATTAATTAATTTTAGTTTTATATGGGAGAAAAAAATTTCTCTTATATAAGATATTTAGCAGGATATTTTTTTTTTTTTCCAATGCAGCTGGCAAACAGACATGGACGTCTTGGATGCCTTAAGGCAAGCGCTGCACAGATGTTACTCACTTTGCATTACCCAGGGGGCGCGTGTAACTTGAGGATAAGCCACGGACGCAGAGTAACAATGCCCCCGGAACGCTCTACGATCCTATAAGACCGGGACCTACGGTTTAAAGTGGATTCCGAACCACTACACACATTCATGGCACCGCAGGGACTCGAACCCGAAACCTGTGGTACCGAGCGCTAGCCACTCGGCCATTCAGCAGGATATAAATTGAGGAATAAATACTGTCAGTGGCGAAGCGTGTAGGCCACTGGAAAAAAAAAATTCTTTTTCAGGTTCTTTTTTCATACTGAGTTCCAGTCTGAATCAAGGAGGGAGCAAAATGGAAAATGAATAAATTAGTGAGAGATATGAAAAGTGTGCATCTGAGAGAGAGAGAGAGAATTTTTTCTAACTTAAAAAAAATGAATGAAAATTATTTATACAGTTTTTCAAATATTAATTCATTAATTAATTAATTATATTTTTTTTAGATTTAAGTTGCATATATCTACCAATAGATGGCGCCAGATAAACTTAAAAAAATGAATGAAAATTATTTATAAAAGATTTTCTGAAATATAGTGCAAAAAAAAGAAGGAACTGACTTGAAAATTTTTTTTTGTATATTACTTGTTTTTAATCTCCTCCTACAGAAGAAATTGTGTATGTCGCTTCTCACTCTTTATATAAAGCACTCAGACTTCGACATCACAGATAAAATTTGCATATTCCCAACTTTGTATACGTTATAATTTTTTTAAATATTTTTTTTACCTCTTCTATACCATTTTTGTTACAGTAACTTAATTATATGTTTATTTCATTTGAACTCACAACATCCCCTAAATGTTTGAGGTGTATATTTATGTATTCACATTAAAATATATTTTACTGACATACATAGCAGCTATGAAAAAAGGGGTTTATCTGATATAAAACTTATTAATGCTTTAATCAAAAATATAATTTAAAAATTTTTATTTCCTGTTGTCAGGCAATGTAGGTTATATGTGCTAGTTTTATATTTAATTCCTTATAATGTTCTTCCTTTTCTTTTTTGTAATAGAAAATGTTTAAATCTATAATTTTGCTAATGTTTTAAAAATCCTATTATTAATGTAACATTTTTTATACATTTGGAAAGTTCCTATTTTTAGCCAAATGTGTAGCAATTGTATTCTGAATAGGAGATATATTTTTGATAATCTCAAACTTAAACTGATTATTAAACATAAAAAAAAAAAAATTATAAAAAAAATGCTTTAAAATCTAAAGAGTGATGTGCTTTTTAAACTTTGGCAAAATTATGTGAAATTAAATTAATTATAATAAAAATTAGTTAAATAATTAATTATAACAAAAATTAATTAATTATAATAAACAACTATTCAATTATTTTGGTCTAAAAGCAATTGACATTACACTTTACATAATATTGTATAATCAACTAAAAAAAAAAAAAAAAAAAATCAGCTGGAATTAACTTTATATTAGTGACAAAAATTTACTTGGATAATACATTCTAAAATGTGTCTTTTAAATTCATTAAAATGATTAGAAATGATAAAAAAAAAAAAAAAAAAAAAAAAAATGCAAATTGAAATTATGAAAATAAAATTTCAAGATGTCCCACTGAGGTTCAATTGATTACAGCTTCAGTAGGATTTTCATCGACTGCAGAACCATTTAAAGGAAAGGCATAATCGTGCTTTACTATCAAGTGTTACTGTAATTAGGTTTGCTGTAATGATAATTTTCTCTGAATGAAACACAAATTTAAGCAAGCTTTTTTTTTTTTAAAGACTTTCAAGGAGATTATATTAGATGCAGGAATTAACTTTGCAATTTAATATTGGTGATAAAAATTTTGTTTGGAAGGTACACTTTATAAAAAGTAAAACACATCATTCAAATTCATTAAATATGAAATAAAAATGATAAATAAGAAATACAAATTGTAAATTAAAATAAAATACATATAAATTAAAATTATGAAAATAAAATTCCAAGATGCCCCACTGAGGTTCAGTTAATTACAACTTCAGCAAGTTTCTCATCAACTTACTCATTGAGAACCATTTAAATGTAAGACATACCTGTGCTTCCTACAACTATTAATGTAATTAGATTTGCTGTACTGATATTTTTCTAAATATAAACTAAAGAGTGAAATACAAATATAAACTAGTTATTTTTTTAAAGATCTCCAAGAGGACATCCTTTCTTTTAGATGTAATGATGCAGTTTTCTTTATGGTGTAACCTGGACAAATCAAATCTGCTACAAGTTTAAAGAACTTCAGGAATTGAAAAAAATGCTGATAAATGATAAATCATCAAGTTGCTATTTTTCTTAATTTATTACAGTTTACTATCACTTGTATATAAATTTTAAAAAACAGTATGATAATATAAAAAATTTTAACACAATATTCAACAGTAATAAATATTTATTATAAGAACACTAAAAATTTTAGGTTATACATTTTTACTTCAATAAATAATTTGAGCAAATGAAACAAAACTGTTTATACATATTGAAAACTGCTATACATATTGAAATTAGATAAAAAAATTTCATAGTCATTAATATTATGGAAAAAATATTTTTACCATACAATTAATCATTAACAAACATTCAAATATTATATTCAAAACAAAATTCAGATCTTGTAAGGTTGCTTACAGATTCTGATACTTTTAATAAAAACCTATTAAAGAAAACTTTTCTTTAAAGTCAGATCTCAAAAAATAAACTTACACATAAAATAACACTTTACTAATAATCTAGCTAAATTTCAAACAACTAAACTTCATTTTATTGTTTTTCCTAGAAAAAATTTCAATAATAAAATTAAATATTTTTTTTTATGAATAATACATTTTTTTTATAAATAATAAAAAAAAATATCTATAAAAGATGATATACGAAATTAGTTATGTATGACTTATGAAAGAAAAAAAAAACTATTCAATTATTTTGGTTTGTATCAAACCAATTCTCAATTGCATAAGAATTCTACAAAGAATATTCTTCATTAATTATTATTGTTACTTAATCATTAGATTTATTTCGAAATTTAAGTGATGAGCAAATAAAACAAGCCATTCAGATTGATTTGTAATGGAAAGAATAATTTTATGTTAATTAACAAAAAGCAGTACACTGTATAATAGACCACCATTAAACAATTATATACAAAATCACTGAATGTGATATGCAACTTTCTTATGCATATTCTAAATTAACATGTCTCAAAAAAGTGTTTTATATTGTATTTTTGTTTTCTTTACTTAAGATTGGACCAAACTAATGAAATAAGCATTCACCAAATTTTACATTTTACAACCCATGAAAGGAGGTGTTCAAAGAAAACAATATCATGTTATTCAGGAGTTAAAATGTGGGCGATTTCTTCCTGTTTTAGTTGTTTTATATACTACATTAGTTATAGCTTTAAATTACTTATTATTTAAAATTAATTCACTTAATTTTTGAAGTCACACTTTGTTTTGAAAATAATTCAAACAGACTATAAGGTTTGGCGGTTACAAAAGGGAATCTGCAATATATAAATATTGTTAATATCGTAACTGTGCAAGTAAAAGTTAGCCTTAAATAAAAAACATTAACAACATTAGTTTAACTGGTATGCAATTTGTTTTGTTAATTCAATATTAGTTAACAATAAGTTTACCTTACAATCAATTTTATAAAAAAAAAAAAAATCAACATGACATTAGCTTTGTACTAGGCTTTATTATTTTTAAGAATTTTTGTTATAAATTGCAACAAAGTAGAAATTTTCAATTTATTGCAGAATATTTCCAGCAAATTTAATTACCCATATTATTTTTAATTCCACATTATTTAACAGGTCTTCAAGGCTGCTATAAAAGGGTAATATCGATTTAATGATAACAAAAACATTGGTCAAAAAATTGTAAAAATATTTCCTTATTTAACAATATTTTATTTAAGGATAAACTCAAAGTGTCCCGAAAGCTGCAAATTTAAAATTGCTTTTCCAAAAACAATAATTTAATAAGGGATCCAATATGTTTAATAATTTTTAAACAAAATAAAACTTTAAAAAAGAAAGTATTGCAAAATAGAGTAACTAATATGGAAAAATACACCATAACAGTTTAAGTACTCCAGTAATATACCATTAAAATTATCCTAAGCACAATTAATTTACTAAGCTATAATCAATGAGCAAATTACTTATAGAATTTTAAGAAGTTATTATTATTATTTTATTAAGTTACTTTCTTTGTAGATTATCAATATATAGATATACAAGATCTTAATGTCACAAAAGATCATATAATACACAATAATACAATGTTTCTTTAACAACAACAAAAAATTAATGTATACTATTATTAAAATAGTAAAACTCAACATAATGACATTCAAATTTACAAAAGCAATAATGTTAAAAAATACTTAAAATAATTTTATTTTAAAAATAAAGCAAAAACACATCCATTTCTTAAACTATAAAAGTACTTAAAATTTTTTTTTTAAAGTACTTATAAAGTTTTTATATTTTATTTAATAAAGTACTTTTGAGAACTTAAAGCACTTTTTTTTAACTTTAACTTACTTTAAAGTGTAAGTAGTTTTTTTTTTTTGTTACTTTACTTTTTTTAAAGTGAAGTAAAAAAATTGAATAATTCTAATATTTGATGGGATCATCAAATGGGTACGGCTTGACGCATGAGCTAAAAAATGCATCAACACTCAGATTTTCTCTTAAATAAATAAACCAATATTTCCCTATTTGTTTTACAACACATCTTTCAAGTTCTACTGTCTCAAAATCCTCTTTGTTTCTTGCCATCTTATCTTCCCTATTCAGAGCAAATTGAACCCCAAAATCGATTTGATAAGTAGGAGCATTTTTAACTCTTCCAAGAACAATATGACAAGCTCTTCCTCTTGCATAATGAGGAATAGATTTTAGAGGATCACTAGGAGCATTTCCTGTATTTATCAAAGTTGGATTGCTTTTACTTGCAATAAGCCTAACATTATCAACATTTGGTAAATCTTGTTTCGACTCTTGCAAGAGACTGAATGGTCCAACGATGGGAGATTTGTCCGTCACAGTATGTTCGTCATATACCTCCTCTCTTTCCCACAAGTCTACTTGTTTTCTGGTTAGATGAACTCGAGCTGCCAAGATATTTGGTGTAACTATAAAACCTGTAATATACAACTTGGAAATCTTACCAAAATTACTCTGAACACTTTCTTTTTTAAAATACTCATTCATAATCTTCATGGAATTTCCAAATATTTTGACAGCACAAAATGCAATATCTTGTCTTTTATCATTCAAATTATAATAATCCTTAATAGCATCAATAAGTGAAAACTCCTCACTAGAAGAATCTTTTTTGCAATCTGAATCATTTTCATCATCTTGGACTAGGCAATTTCTTTGAATCACATTCTTAAATTTAGGAATCCCTTTCAAACAGTCTTGGAGATACAAGCTAATTTCATTTCTCAACTCATAAGAATCATTATCGTGAAGATACCAAGCACAAAATAAATGTTGAAACATATTTGTAGGCTGAATGACTGTTGATGTTTTGATAAAAAAACTAGAGGCAAAACTATATTTAGGCCATTGAGAATGCTCTTTTATCACAATTGGAGGTACAACTAGAATAACATACTGCATTTTATATGCTAAAGCAATATAAAATCTATTCTGTTCTGTATTTGACATTGTAGAATCAATAACTAATAAATTATTACCTTCTTCTAATGCTTTTTGCGATGAATATTTCAAATACCTGTAAAATTCTTCAGTGGTATCAGGTAAACAAGTTTTATGACAATCTTTCATAAAAGATTTGTCTGAAAGTACACAAGATGTATAATTGAATACAGTTTTCACCTCATCAAATGTATCCTCTCCATGTATTCCTTGAGCAATTACCATTAATTTTGCAAATTTCACATACATTTCAGTTTTTTTCTCTTTTAACATTTGCAAGGGTAAATAATTAGCAAGTACTTTATCATTTTGACTAGAGAAAGAAGACTTCTGAGACATTTGTTTTACTTGAGAAGCCATTACAAAAATAATCAGCTTGAAAACTTTACCAAAATATAAACAATTACTACTAAATTAAATAGAAAAATATGTTACCAATGTTAAACAACATACGAACAGCATTCGTTTTTTTTATATTAAAGTAGAAGGCAATGACTACTCTGGCGAGACTTTAATCAGTTCAGATTTGGCTCGTGATTAATTGCCAACATATCCTGATTACGCACTTGACTTGATTTGCCTTTAATATTTATTATCATTCCTTCCTCTGCAATTATTAAATTCTTTTCACTATGAAAGGGAAAAAAATATACTAAGAGTTACTAAAATAATGAATTAATTTTCTGTATTTCACTCGAAAAGTTAAAGCTAAAAGGAAAAATTCAACTAGTAACTACGTAAAATATCGCACAAATAGCGAAATCGCGCCTTAAAGGCTCACGCTTATGATTGCATTCTATAACAAATAACGCGTGTAAAAACGCGCCAATTTTTAACTAAAATAGTAACCCTAAGTAAAATCGGGGAATCCCCTTTTCTGTTACACAAACATTGACGCCTCATTGCCTTGGTGATAAAAAGCATAATTTTATCAACAATATAATACATTTAATATATTTTTTATAACGTGAAACTTATTTTACTAATCTAATTTTTTTTCACTGAATCTATTATTGCCTTATCTGATGCATAAAAAAATAATTACAAAAAAATATGATTAACTGTTTTTAATTAAATAATATCATTAATTTTGATGGTAAAATCGATGAACTTCAAAATTATTTACTTTAAAAAACCCCGTTTGTTTTCATAATCTTTTTATTATACGATAAAACTAGACACAAATAATTTAAATGTAAAATTGACATATTTGTGAATTACAACTTTAGAATTATTTAAAAATACTGCAGGTATGCTGGCAAAAAAAAAAAAAAAAAAAAAAAAAAATTATCAAAAAAAGAAATATCCATTTAAATGGAAAAAAAAGAAATTATCCATTAGTGTAAAGAATCGAAATTTCAAATTTCATTTACCAGAAATATAAAAAAAAAAAAAAAAAAAAAACCCTTTTATGTTATATTGGCTAACGAAAATGAATGTAATAAATACTTTAAAAGCTTATGGTTTGGAGATAACCGAAAAAAAAACTTAAAGCTTATTGTCTAGAGGTGCGTTTCATGAGCTGGAATATGAATGAGCTCAAATCTATTGATGATACCATGGATCAGCGAATGTTTATTAACATCCGAAATGAAAATTTAAATTTATCCTCAAAAAATTTTGGTCTGCAGAGAGACTGCAAATTCTATCAAGATAAAAAAAAATAAAAATAAAAATAATAATCAGAAAAGTATTTTCTCAACACTGCTATTAAAATCTGTCATACATAATCAATTTGTTGCCACTTCTAATAAGTTTTTTATTTCCTGTATCACTTTGTTTCTTCTAGTATTGTATTTCACTTTGAAACCTGGCAACTAAAAAGAAAAAGGTTTTGGTTCGTATTCCAAATAACCAGTAAAAACAGAATGTAGAATCTTAAGATAATGTTTTTTATCAATAAGATGTACGTATTAAATAAGCAAATCATGTAAAAGGATTTATTCATTTGTCATATTTATCATATAGCCTCATCATGTATTATCATCTCTTTCTTGTTGTTGCATTAATAAACGTGTCTTATAATCAAAGAAGTTCCGTTTCAGTCACAACAAAATTACCTACTCCAAAACGATTAAATAATTATTATCTTAAAGCTCATAAATATTCAAAACTTGCTTAATAAACAGTCAAATATTTTTCTTGTTCATATCCGTAAACTTTTCAGAGCACCATCTATTATTTTATCTCTTATTGTAGATTAATACTAAGATCCTTGGCCGCGTAGCGACCAACCTGATCGTTAGATTGCTCCTTCATTGTTAGATTTTGGAAACATAGCGGTGGTCTCATGCCCTTTAAGTTAATGAGAAATAGATAATTAAATGCCCTTTAAAAAAAAAAAAAAAAAAAAAAAAAATTATTTATCTAATAAAATCATAAAATGAAAAATAACAAAAAAATCCGGAGGGTATACGTTGGTGAAATCAGTTGCAATGTAATAAAAAAAATAAAAATAAATAAAAAAAAACAAAACAGAATGACAAAGGTTAAATTAGGAGAAAAGCGAACGTCTTTTGCTATGTTTGCGGGAAGAAATATCATAATCGTAATTTTGTACGACATTTAAAACAGGGTTATTGGTAGTTTGCATATCATATAGAATTTAGTAGAAATTTTGTGAACAAATTGTCTTAAACTTGGAATCGAGAGAGCGCGTCTAATATCGTCATTACAAAAGTACCAGGGTGAATTCGTTAACATTCTAAGAGTTTTGTTCTGAAGCGTTTGAATAATTTCAAAATTAGTACGTGCAACAGAACCCTAACCTGGGCTTGCATAAGCTAATACTGTACGAAGATAAGAGAGATATATTAATATTTTGAGATTATGAGGTAAAGCAGAGTTTCTATTTATTAAAGGACAAAGAATTCTAAATTGTGTAATTGAGTATTGAATTTATTTCTAAGGTTGTTGATGTGTTATCTGTAGTTAAGTTTATATCAAGAATAATTCCTAAGCACTTAGTTTCTTTAGACCAGGTAATATAATTATTATATATTTTAATATTATTAGGGTTATAATAAAATAACTAATGTATATATAACCTAACTATATAATAATTTTTGCAAGTGAAAAGAACTGCTCCAGTCTTGTCTACATTTAATTTTACCTTCCAGTTAATGAGCCATTTTTCTAAATCAATAATGTAAGTTTGCAAATTATTCTGAATAATGCAAGTTTTCGACCTTGCGTTAAGATTGCAGTGTTGTCAGCATACGGACTAATTTTGATATTGTTCTTTTGCGGAATATTGTATAGTTATTATTTTATCATGTATTATTATATTTAAAATGAATTTAATTTAATTTGTTGCTAATAAATTATTTGGAAGCAATGAGTTTCCATATATATGTTTAATGATTTTTATTTCTCTGAATTGTATGTTTATGCAGAAACCGTTTTGAAGCAATGTTTCAACAAAAAATGCTGTATTAAAAAGTTTGTATTGTAATTTGTGATAAAATTTAATTAGTATTTAATCATACAGAAATAATATAATTTTTATTACATAAAGCAATCTACATAGTCAGTTTCATTTATAAACGTATTACGTATTATTTGTACTGCACAACTTCTTGTTTACATGGCGTTGCAAGGGCACTTATTTTTTCCTATACTTAGTCAAATAGGAGAATGTACAGCAGAAGAATGGATGTAGTGTAGAATTGAAGTAATTTTATTAACAGATATTTAAAAATATATGAACAGTTTACAAATCCTGAAATAAAAAAAATTTCAAATTCTTTACAATATTAATTCAACTCAAAAACTGATGATAAGCAATATTTTAAATTTCACCTATAGGTGCAACAATAAATAAATTTTTTGGTGAACCCAATCTTGAGCAAGTAACATAAAACTGTGAAGGAGAGGAACATGGCGATTTTAAATCCATTCCGTACTACAGGGGTGGCCAACCCGCGGCCCGCCTTGAACGTTTTTCTGACCCTTGAGATTTATCCCTCTTTTACAAAATATATTTATTTTAGAACGGCCAAAGTTCGCAGAAAAATGAAATTATATTCTGCGACTCAGGATGCGCGAGCATCTTGAAATATCTAATATGACAGGTTATATGTTTCACTTTAAGTGACCTCAAAGACACAGTGACCATCCCTAGATACGCACAGTTGATTGTTGACAGCAGAGTAAACCAGATTCTTAGTTCAAGTTGTTAGCGCTTTTGATTCAAGTTACACCTGCGAATCGTTTTTTTTTTTTTTTTTTTTCCTAAAATGATATTTACCAAGCACAAAACAAGCTCAAGCATAACGGACGCTATCCTGCAACACTTATTACGATGTAGAAATACCAAATTGAGATTTATTTGCAAAAGCTAAATGAAAGAGTGCAGAAACAAATCTCGTACTAGTAAAATAAATATTTTTTAATGATTTCAATTTTTTTTTATTTCGTTTATATTTAAATATTTTTTAGATTTCATTTTTAGTGTTATATATTTCTTTACAGCACATATTTCTTTTATTTCTGTAAAAAATTCCCATCATTTGAAACTACAGAAAAAAAAACCATCTATTCAATAATTATACAGGTATATAATTCTACACTGATGAATTAATTATTTTATATGAAATAAAAATTTTCATCATTTTAAACTATAGAATAATAACATATCTCACTATTCAATACACTATACACACGTGTATTATTCTACACTGATGAATTATTTTATATGATATAAAATTTTCATCAGTTGAAACTATAGAATGCCTAATAACATCTGTCACTACTCAATACTTTCTACTGTGCCCAAAAAGTAAGTCCGATTAAAAAAAATTTTCAAAAACTCTTTATTTATTCTTCAAAATTTATTTCATCGCCTTCAAAATAATCCCCTCCGGGTTGATTCACTTATGCCAACGTTTTATTCAATCCTCAACGCACGCTAAAAAGTCATTGGTCGAGATGGCCTTCAAAGCTAGCGGTGATTCACGTTGAATCTCTTCAAACAACTCAAAATGGTGTCCCCGGAGTGGTCTTTTGAGTTAAGGGAATAGTCACAAGTCGCACGGTGCTAAATCATGTGAATACGGGGGTTGTGGAACGATATGGGTTTCATTTTTGGCGAAAATCAACACGAATTACTGCAGTGTAAGCTGGGGCATTATCGTAATGCAAAAACCAAGAGTTGTCTTTCCATAAATATGGCCTCTTTTTGCGAATAACTTCACACAAACGATGCATAACACTCAATTAATATTCCTTGTTGACAGTTTGGCACAGAGGAAGGAATTCATAATGCACCACTTCACGGCAATCGAAGAAAACCTTGATTTTTGAGCGACTTTGACGTGCTCTTTTCGATCTTGCTTCACCTTTGTCACGATACTCACTCGATTGATCGGTTATTTCCTTGTTGTAAGCACAAATCCAAGTCTCAACTCCAATTATGACGCGTTTCAACTTGGTCCTGATAGTCAGAAAGCATTGTTTCATATACATCAACGCGACGATGTTTTTCCAAAAAATTCAGTGTTTTCTGTATCAATCGAGATTTGACGCGTTTGAGGCCAAAACATCTTTTAAAATGGAATTGACCGACTTTTCAAATTCCAACATCATCAGCAAAGTCTCTAATTGCAAATCGAGGGTTTGTAAGCACCAAATCTTTAATGTTTTTGGACGTGAGTTTCGTCGATTGAGGTTGATGATCGACCAGAGCGCTCTTCGTCTTCAACGCGTTCTCTGCCTCTTTTGAACTGCTTATACCACTTGTAAACATTTCTTTCCGATATAATTTGCTCACTGAATACCTTCTGCAACATTCTGTACTTATCCGTACACGAATATTCATTCCGCAAACAAAATTGAATGCAAGTTCTTTGCTTAATTAAATCAGACATTTCAAAAATCGACGGAATCAGTTTTAGCGTCTCACAAAGCCAAGAGTGACTCAAGCACTAATGAATATTTTGACGTCAAATTTCCCTCAGATGTCAAGGTCAATGCCAACAACCTAAAAAAGAATAAAAAATGTACTACTGTGCCCAAAAAGTAAGAATAATTAATTTTTTTTTTTAATCTCTTTAAAGGCGATGAAATAAATTTTGAAGAATAAAGTAATCCCCTCCGGACAGAATTCACTTATGCCAACGTGTTTTTCAATCCTCACTGCACGCTAAAAAGTCGTTGGTCGGGATGGTCTTCAAAGCGCACGGTGATTCACGTTGAATCTCTTCAAACAACTCAAAACGGTGTCCCCGGAGTGGTCTTTTGAGTTAAGGGAATAGCAAAAAGTCGCACGGTGCTAAATCAGGTGAATACTGTGAATACTTTAAGTTTCCGGGAAATTTAAATTTAAAATTGGTTTTACATTTTGGGAGCAGTGGTAGGCCGAGACGTTTAAAATATTTATTAATAGTAGCATGATTAATTAATCATTTATGAGTAAAAAAATGAATAATTTTTATAATTTAATTATAATTAAATTATAATTAAAAATGATAGTGCTAGTTTTAATTGTGCATATATTAAAGCAGAAATATCATCTTGAGATTGACGTTAGCATATTATAAATTCATATTAACAATAATTTCCGTTAAGGGCCTGAATGACCGAGTGGTTAGCGCTCTGGTGCTCGGTTCCACAGATTTTGGGTTCGAATCCCGGCAGTGTCATGGATGTTTGTAGTGATTCGGAATCCACTTAAAACCGTAGGTCCCGGTCAAATACGATCGTACAGAGTTGCGGGGGCATTGTTACTCCGCGTCCGTGGCTTATCTTCAAGTTACGCGCGCCCCCTGGGTAATACAAAGTGAGTAACGTCTGTGCAGCGCTTGCCTTAAGGCATCCAAGACCAAGCTGTGTAAGTGTTTGCCAGCTGCATTAGAACAACAACATAATTTCCATTAAAGAGTTTCAAAATAGGTCTGAAGTCTATAAAATTATAAATTATTCTGGATATAAGTGTTTTAGAAAAATACAATAAAAGAAAAACTATTAAGTAACTTTTTTTTATTAGAAAAAAAATTATTCGTAAATTATTTTAACTACTACAATTCTATTCTGAAAATAAAGAAGTTATTTAATACAAGAGTAAACAATTGTAGCAGATTTTTTAAGATTCGAATTTACTAAAAATTCATTTTAATAAATGTAATAATTTATTAAATTAAATTTATTAATTCCATTAAATTTAAATTATTTATTTATTGAATTTAATTTTAATTTATTATTATTTAAAATTTGCATTGCTATATTTTAAAATTGACGCCGCTTATTTTAACGAATTTTTGTGTAATATAAATGGGGCCAATTATAATATCAGTTTGGGCCAAATTTGATCAGATTTTCATGTAGCGGAATAACATTTGTATAAAAAGTATGTTAATTTGACATGGAATCACTTATTGCAAACAAACATATGACATATATGACTTGCAATAACAACTTATTTTACAATATTATATTTATAGTAATATGGCCATTAAGTGGGTGATTGGGTAACATTAACAGGTGGGCTGAAAGGTTCCTAGGCTCACACATAGATGGGGTTACTGGTATTAAATCCATATCATTTTTAGTTAGCCCTAACCTTCAAAAGACACATGTGTAAATTTCACAGCTGCTGCACTATTAGTATGTGAGGTATAGCATTTTTAGTGTTCATCACGTGCAGTTCACCACTCGGCTGACTGTCGATTGGACTTCGGTGTGAAATGATGGAGCCATGTGTCATCCATTGTCACATATCGACGCAAAAATTCGGGTTTATTACGATTGAACAGCTCCAAACTCTGCTTAGAATCATCAATTCGTTGTTGTTTTGGGTCGATTGTGAGCTCGCGCGGCACCCACTTTGAACAGACCTTTCGCATATCCAAATATTCGTTCACGATATGTCCAACACGCTCCTTTGATATCATTAGGGTCTCAGCCATCTCAATCCACTTCACTTTACGGTTATCAGAAATTATTTTGTGGACTTTTTTGATGTTTTCGTCGGTAACAGCCTCTTTGGGGCGTCCACTGCGAGCATCGTCCTCGGTGGTCATTTCGCTTCGTTTAAATTTAGCAAACCAATTCTCTACGGTTGATTGTCCTCGTGCAAGGTCCGAATAATGTTTATCAAGCCAAGCCTTGGCTTCAATAGTATTTTTTTTTCGCCAAAAAGTAATGCTTTATTAACACACGAAATTTCCTTTTTATCCATTTTTTCAAGCTAACAAAAGTTGCTTCACTAAAAATGCTATAACTCACATACTAATAGTGCAACAGCTGTCAAATCTATACACGTGTCTTTTGAAGGTTAGGGCTAACTAAAAATCAGATGGATTTAATACTAATAGCGCCATCTATGTGTTAGTCTATGAACTTTTCAGCCCACAGGACCTCTGATTCATTTCCAAAGTGGCCCGCAAGATCATTTGGATTGGTCACCCCTGGTGTAAACTAAGAGAATTCTAGGAGAAATTATAACAAAAAAAACCCAAAAAAACCCCAGGAGAATAGCAGCAATAAACTGCGATATTATAGATTAAAACAATAATAGTGTAGAAATTTTGCATAAGTATAATTTTTTTTAAATAGTGTTGTTTTTCATACGCTTTTATTAGCTTCACCTGTATGTTTGTATGTTTGTATGTATGTATGTATGTTTGTATGTATGTAAATGACTTTTTCCCCTGGAGATCTGTTTCTCCTCATATACACTATTTAAGCTGCAAAGAAACATTTACAGGCATCTTTCAGAAAGAAAACAGTTGGTTCTTTTTAATACGCTATTATATTAGTTTCACCTGTATGTTTGTATGTTTGTATGTATGTTTGTATGTTTATATGTATGTATGTATGTATGTATGTTTGTATGTATGTAACTGACTTTTTTCCCTGGAGATCTGTTTCTCCTCATATACACTGTTTAAGCTGCAAAGAAACATTTACAGGCATCTTTCAGAAAGAAAACAGTTGATTCTTTTTAATAAGCTATTATATTAGTTTCACCTGTATGTTTGTATGTTTGTATGTATGTATGTATGTTTGTATGTTTGTATGTTCGTATGTTTGTTTGTATGTTCGTATGTATGTATGTATGTTTGTATGTATGTAACTGACTTTTTCCCCTGGAGATCTGTTTCTCCTCATATACACTATTTGAGCTGCAAAGAAACATTTACAGGCATCTTTCAGAAAGAAAACAGTTGATTCTTTTTAATACGCTTTTATATTAGTTTCACCTGAATGTTTGTTTGTCTGTTTGTTAAACTAAAAAGTAAAAGATAAATGAATAGTTTAAAAAAACTAAAAAACACGCTCTTAGATTTAATCAAATAAAAAAGTAAAAAATAATTGTTAACATAAGAATAAAATGACTGACGAGAAAAAGAATGTCACTGTTCTAAAAGCGTGTGGTGCTTTGTATGACATTTTAAAACTAACTCTGCATTTCGGAAGGAAACTGGTGAAAAATTATAACGATTGATATGGAGCACCCCCCACGCTTTTAGAACAGTGACATTCATTTTCTCGTCAGTCATTTTATTCTTATGTTAACAATTATTTTTTACTTTTTTATTTGATTAAATCTAAGAGCGTGTTTTTTAGTTTTTTTAAACTATTAATTTATTTTTTTTTAAAGTAGTTTTCATACGGGAGCAATTAAATTTGAAGAATTTATTGATGATAACGCGTCGAACTTTGTTTGTTTTATTGGAATTCAAGCGGATAAGTCTGCTGATTGTGAAGTGCATGTATTTTATTTCGTAGATATTGATGTATGAGGAATTGACAATTTCCAGAAAAATCAGCCTGAAGGTTTTGCATTAGCCTTTTTAAAATCAAATATCTTACCAGATGGGCCTGAATGACCGAGTGGCTAGCGCTCTGGCGCTCGGTACCACAGGTTTCGGGTTCAAGTCCAGGCGGTGCCATGGTTGTTTGTAGTGGTTCGGGATCCAATTTAAAAAGTAGGTCCCGGTCGAATAGGATCGTAGAGCGTTGCGGGGGCATTGTTACTCCGCGTCCGTGGCTTATCTTCAAGCTACACGCGCCCCCTGGGTAATGCAAAGTGAGTACGCCTGTGCCGCACTTGCCTTAAGACAAAGACCAAGCTGTCTGTGTTTGCCTGCTGCATTAGAAAGAAAAAAAATAATATCTCAGCAGATCGTCTAAAAATCTGAATAGTTGAAAACAATCAAGTACTATGTATATATACATACATATATACGCGTGTGTATAGGATGTATTTGACATTTTTTTCCTAATGCAACTGGCAATACAGAGACAGTTATTCTTCATGTTATAAGCAAGGGATACGCCACTGTTACTCATTTAGCACGCGTGTAGCTTGAAGATATGCTACGGACGCGAGTAACACTACCCCACAACGCTCTACGCTCCTATTAGACCGGGACCTACGGTTAAAAAAGGATTCCGAAATACTACAAACGTCCATGGCACCGCCGCGATTCGAACCCGAAACCTGTGGTACCATTTTTAATTTCATTACTATAGATTATGTGCACTTTAGATTTTCAACATTTTTTTTATTTTTTAGGGGTCTAAAGGGTAGTTGGTTTTTAGTGGTTTAGGGGTTAATTTTTTAGGGTCGATTCACTTTAAGATTTTTAGAATGGTTTTGTCATACAATTTGCAATTTACATCTAGTGAATACTGTAATGGCTTTTGTTGTAAAAAAAAATTATTGTATTTCTAATTTATTCTGTTTCAGTTCTCTTTTGAATTCTGTGTTGTGTTATTTATTTTCTCAAACATTGTATGTATATTTCTCAAACTTTGAGTATGTGTATGTGTCCGCCTATGCATGACCACAATTTACATGAAAATTTCGCCAGAATTGGCGGGGATGCTTCTAATACAAAACCTAGATCAACTGGAAAAAAATTTCGGAGTTGTATCAGTATTCCTTAAGAAATTATCCAATAATATTTCATGCCAATTTGGCGAATTTTGTGGTTGGCGAATTTTTTATGGTTGCTGTTAATTTTTACTCTATTGTAATGCAATCTAAAATTGACAGATTGACTCAAAATAAATAAATAAAACAACTAACCCGCTAAATTGCAATCACTTAAAATATTATTTAAGAAATTGTCATTTAAAGGTTTGAATTGTCATTTTATCAATAAAGATATCCTGGTTTAATCCTTGATGGCTGTAGTCTGAAAAAGTCGCCAATGTTGCAACCCAAAGCATGTTATCAATTCCTTTAAATTATCATAATTCAATGTAAGGAATTCTTCACTAGTTGTTCGAAATTTTTATAGCGCTAGGAGGAAGTTTAGGCGGAAATGGTCTTTTCCTGCTTGAATATATATATATATAGCGAGAGAGAGAGAGAGAGTTTATAATACCACGAGGATACGTATCCGTTGATAAAACTATACTCAGGATGTTGTAATTATCCATGATATTTACTGATTTCTTTTGAATTTTACAGTTTTTCCTGGGCATTTCCACCATTTTATTATAATTTTTTTATTAAATGGTTTTCAAATCATTTACCATGCTTAGGTTGGATTTCGGATATATATATATATATATACTGGGTGACTATCATGGAAGTCTCACTTTCACAATGCTGTAAAAAGAAAGAACCACTAATCATAATTTCAAATTTGAACTGAAGATACTTGAAGAAAGGGGAAACGGTACGACATCAAAAATGTTCCCAAGTGTATTAATAGATGGCGCTGTAAGTGACATAAGTGAATTCGGCTGTCAGTGATATTTTGAATCGAAATGACAACGTATTTGGCATGAGTTGCACACAAAACCAACTATAGTGTTCAATGTGCTTGGTTGTTTCGGTTTTTTGACGGAAAAAATGACTTCCAAGTCATTCAACAGTTGTGAGTGGAAAGCCCATCCACTACCAGTGGCAACGTCAAGGTCATACCAAATTGAGCGGGAAAAATCGGTGGAACCTTTTTTGATGTCATACCATTTCCTCTTTCTTAAGTATCGTCAGTTCAAATTTGAATTCATTGTGAAGAGTGGTTCTTTTCCCACAGCATTTTGTAAGTGGGACTTCAATTATAATCACACCGTGTATATATATGTATATGTATGTATGTATATATACAGTCGGCCACAAAATTGTGTATACACCTTAGAAACTTAGAGACTTTTTGCAATTACAAATTTAATATTGCTTTAAGATGATTGAATTTTTTACCTTATATACTTTAGTCTATGCTTTACCGTACTATACTTATAAAATTGTTACGTTTATTTATTTTTTACGAAAAAAAATAAAAGATCTGAGACGAGAGGAAAAACAACACCACAAAAATAAGTATACACCTTTATTAATTTCCTTTTAACGTACAAATTAATATTTTGTTGCATAACCTTTTGCTTGAATTACAGCTTGTAATCTTCTGGACATAGATTCTACTAGTGTTTTAGTGGTTTCAACAGAAATTTTAGCCCATTCTTCTCTCAGAACCTTCTTCAGAACTTCCTTGCTTGTGATTTCGCGCTCATGTACAGCTTTCTCTAATTGCGACCACAAATTTTCGATGACGTTTAGGTCTGGAGACTGGACTGGAGTGTGTAATTGCTTCTTGCAATGGTACAGCAAGTATAACTGCACAATCTTCGCTGTTCGCAATTGTAAGTAATTCGCAATCGTTTGTAATTGCAAGCAGGTCGTTGTCCTGCTGGAATATGAAGCTTGACCCAAGCCCCAACTTACTGGCACTTTTTTTCAAGTTATCATTTAAAATCCCCAAATATACATGTTTGTCCATAATACCATCAATAAAAGGAAGCTCTCCAACTCCTCCAGCCGACATACAACCCCAAACGAGGACAGATCCACCTCCGAACTTGACTGTCTTAATGGTGTTTTTAGGTGCCAGTGCTTTCCCAGCTTCTCTCCATATTTTAAATCATCCGTCGCTTCCGTAAAGATTAAACTTACTTTCATCAGAACATATTATAGTGTTCCAGAAATAAATAGGCTTTAAACGATGTTCTTTGACGAAAATCACTCTCTTTTGTCTATTCACATACTTGATGAGTGGCTTTCGTATTGGTGTACGGCCATAAAACCCATATTGGTGAAGGGTACGTCGAATTGTTTCAACTGAGATCTTTTTCACGATTGTAGAGGACATCGATAAAGCTAGTTTAGAGGCACTCACCCTCGGATCTTTCTTTACTGAGTGAATGATCTTCCTCTTTGCTGCAGTACTCAGTATTTCTTTACGTCCTCTTCCAGGAATATTGGCCACAGATCCAGTTTTTTTATACTTCTGTAGTATTTTTTGGACACAACCATGAGTTACACCAATGAACGAAGCGATTTCTCGAAGAGATTTGCCCTCTTTCGACCATTTTACAACCAATAAACGCTCAGATTCAGTAGTTTCTCTACGAGAGCTCATTTTACGATTTTTAATGAGAAAAAATACTATTTAAAAGCGTTGAAGTGCAATAGCACGTGTTATAAGCAGCAGCTTCTCCTGAAACTCTTGAAAGAAAATTTGAAACTAAAAAAAGTGGTGGCATAATTTACAAATATAAGAAGTGTATACTCAATTTTGTGGCATGGTTTTCTATCTGTTCTTTGAATCGCTTAACTTTTTTCGTAATAAATAAGTTAACTATAGAATTGTGTTATTATAGGATCGTAAAGCAGAGGTTAAAGTATCTAGGATAAAAAAATTTATCTATTTAAATCAATATTTAATTTGTAATTGGAAGAAGTCTAAAAGTTTTAGAGGTGTATACTCAATTTTGTGGCTCACTGTATATATATATATATATATATATTTGTGTCTGTATACGTAGTGTTGAAATGTACGTGTACGTAGTTCGTATAGATTAAGAACTGCAAATAAGGTAATAACAAATAATCTGAAAGAGAGGAAATAAAAAGAAAGGACTTTTTTTTTCATTTTATATATGATATTAGTATAGTTTTTTAAATGAAGATAATTTGTAAGACTTTTTTCATAACACTTTTTTTTAAAGATAGCCTTTTATATTGAAACTAAAAAATTTTCTTCAGCACCCTCACAAAAAACAAAAATTTTAAGTAAAAGAATACAAGACATCTTATGTTTTGATTTTTATTATTTCATTTGTTGTTTAAATCCATATTCTTTCATTCTGCTTGATAACATATCTTAGAAATTTTATAATTTTAAGTTGTAAATAATTAGTAAATAGTAACAAATGGCCAATACTTCAGAAGCAATTACTTTAAGTTGAAACAATTCTAATTGTCAATTTATCCTTATATCTTGCTTACTCTTTCCAGTATGTTATATTTACTCCTTGAACATATCTGCATTCAATGGGTGGATTGCTGAAAAAGAAAAGAAAATATCTTTACTGTAAAGTACCTTTAACCTGTAAATCACGTAATTTCTTCTCAAGCCCTACAGATGTCTCCCGGCTAAAGCTGTCTCAGCCAGTACATCTTGACACTACTACTACTATTACACCACACCACACCACATTACTGTACCTAGAGCTGAGTTGTCCCTTTACAGCTTGGGAATGATGTGGGTGAGAAGTCTCATTAGGCTCTGTGACGCACTACGGTCATATAAGACTGGTACCTACTACTTAAAGTGGATTACGTAACCCTACAAACATCCCTGGCACCTCCGGGACTCGAACCCGAAACCTGTGGTACCGTGCACCAGAGCGCTAGCCTTTCACCCATCACTTTCCCCCCCCATCCTAGTGCCTAAGATGAGATCTGCCAGGTTTTCTGTAACTGAGATTTCTAAACATAGGATTTTTCTTATTACGGGGTAGAGTGGTTAGCCCTACTCCAAACTCTCTGATATGTCGGTCTACAATCATTTGTTGTCCATGAGGGCTAATTAGACCGGGGCCTACGGTTTAAGGTGCATTCCGAACCACTATAAGCATTCATGGCTCCAGCCAGGACTTGAACTCCCTGGTACCCATCGCCACAGCGCTAATCACTCGGCCAGCATACCCCTTTATTATAATTTACTGTCATTAATTGAAATATAAAAGGAATAATAACTGGTAAAAATTTATGTCCGTAGGTACCGGTCTAATATGACTATAGAGCATGGGTGGCCAACTAGCGGGCCGCATGTGGCCCACTTTGAATATTTTTTCGGCCCGTGAGATTTATCACACTTTTACAAAATATATTTATTTTATAATGGCCAAAGTAGTGAAAATCAATGTATTAAAAAAATACCTTATGTGTGCATCCATATATTCACACATTAACTGCCGAAATTACGAGGAAAAATTAACTTTGATTTTAAAATAATATTCTTGCGAATATAGGACAGATATTGCCTGTTTTATTTATGAGTTCGCAGAATAATTGAATTATATTCTATGAACTCTTTGCAAAAGCTAAGTGAATGAGCGGAGAAACAAATATCGCACTAGTAAAATAAATACTTTTTAAATGATTTAATTTTTTTATTTCATTTATATATTTTTTTATTGCATTTATATTTTGTTTATATTTTATTTTTATTTTATTTCCTTTATATTTTTTTTGAAATTCCATTGTTTTTAATTTCATTTATGTTTTATTATATTTCATTTCATTTATATTTTTTTTTGGTATTTCATTTTTAGTGTTATATATTTCTTTACAATATGCGTTTAGTATCATTATTATTTTATCATCTATGTTCACATGTAAGAATAATAGTAAACACAAAAATAATAACTCATCATGTTTCAATTTTTCACTCCAAAAAAATGTCTATAGTGGGTCTAAATCTAGTATGGGGATATGTAATTTTATATGCGGCCCGCTAAGTTAGGATGCATTTCCAATGTGGCCCGCAATATCATTTCGGTTGGCCACACCTGGCCTGGGATGATATCTGCCCTGTTTTTTATGATTAAGATTTCTAAACGTAAGAATTTTCTTTTAATAATGTAGGTTTGTTAGCAGCCAACGGCCGTACCATGCTGAATACACCGGTTCTCGTTAGATCACCGAAGTTAAGCATCATTGGGCGCGGTCAGTACTTGGGTGGGTGACCACCTGGGAACACCGCGTGCCGTTGGCAAATTTGGGACCTGAATGGCCGAGTGTCTAGCGCTCTGGCGCTCGGTGCCACAGGTTTCGGGTTCGAATCCCGGCGGTGCCATGGATGTTTGTAGTGGTTCGGAATCCACTTTAAGCCGTAGGTCCCGGTCTTCTATGACTGTAAGAGCGTCACGGAGCAAAAGTCAGGCTTCTACCTACGGGTGCTCCATCACAACAGAAGCTGCTTCCTTCCCCTTCAATCATGAGTCCATATGGGCTCGTGGGCTTGGCCAGCCAAGTGGGATAAGAAACAAGAAACAACAAAAACAGGTTTGTTAGCCCTACTTCAAACCCCCACTCTAAGATCATTTGTTTTTCATGAGGGCTAATTAGAACAGGACCTACAGTTTAAGGTGGATTTCGAACCACTATAAGCATTCACGATTTAGCCGGGACTCAACTTTGTGAAACCCGTTGCCAGAGCGCTAATCACTCGGCCATCAGACCCCTTTATTATAATTTACTGATATTAATTGAAATATAAAGGATATTTTAACAACTGGTAAAAATTTATGACAGCAGATCCCGGACTAATCTGACTATAGAGCCCTATTCCGTAAAAATATAACTTCTCCTACTTCGAAATCAGTCAGTAGGCAGACGGCCTTCGCCCACCATGGGGCTGTTGCGCCATTGATAATGATGAATGAATGCGCCACTGATATGAAATATGGGAATACATGACGCAAATTTCATAAAAGCCTTTATTTCTTAATTTCCACTTTCATTTTCAACATCGGAGCGACAGCCCCATGATGGGCGAAGGCTGCCTACCTACTGACAGATTTCGAGATGATTTCTTTTTAGGTGTAGAATTGTCAGCCTTACTCCCAACACTCTACAGCCGTAATAGACCGGGACCTACATTTTAATGTGGATTCCGAACGACTACAAACATCCATGGCACCGCTGGGATACGAACCCGAAACCTATGGCACCGAGCGCTAGTCACTGAGCCATCAATATTGTTAAACAATAATCCTCAACTTTTTATCTTTGAAGTATTGTTAATCAATAAACCTCAACTTTTTATATTTGAAGTATTGCTAAACAATAAACCTCAACTTTTTGTATTTGAAGTATTGTTAAGCAATAAACCTCAACTTTTTATATTTGAAGTATTGTTAAACAATAAACCTCAACTTTTTATATTTGAAGTATTGCTAAACAATAAAGCTCAACTTTTTATATTTGAAGTATTGTTAAACAATAAACCTAAACTTTTTATATTTGAAGTATTGCTAAACAATAAACCTCAACTTTTTGTATTTGAAGTATTGCTAAGCAATAAACCTCAACTTTTTGTATTTGAAGTATTGTTAAGCAATAAACCTCAACTTTTTGTATTTGAAGCATTGTTAAACAATAAACCTCAACTTTTTGTATTTGAAGCATTGTTAAACAATAAACCTCAACTTTTTGTATTTGAAGTATGGTTAAGCAATAAACCTCAACTTTTTGTATTTGAAGTATGGCTAAGCAATAAACCTCAACTTTTTGTATTTGAAGTATTGTTAAACAATAAACCTCAACTTTTTGTATTTGAAGTATTGTTAAACAATAAACCTCAACTTTTTGTATTTGAAGTATGGTTAAGCAATAAACCTCAACTTTTTGTATTTGAAGTATGGCTAAGCAATAAACCTCAACTTTTTGTATTTGAAGTATTGTTAAACAATAAACCTCAACTTTTTAAATCCATCTGCAAACGATGCTTTTCATTAAAATCCAAAATCATTATTATGCCATATCTTGTCATTAACTGTTGATTTTAATAAATTCTGAACGTTTAAGGTAATTTAACGATTGATTATATAACAATCAAAAGTTAAATTAATATTGTTCAGTTAAATAATTACAGATACGAATTTCGGAAGATGATTTCATGGAGTAGTTACTATAGAAAAATTATTTAATTTCAACGTTACATCTTTTTCATTTATAGACTCGAACCCGAAAACTATAGCACCGAGCACCAGAGCGCTAGTCACTCGGCCATCAGGCCCACTACTTCCATTTTAGTTTTAATTTATCTCTGATGTAAGCAATGAAGCATTTCTAGTCATATTGTTTTTAAATTACACTCATGTCCATAAATTAAGGATAATGAAGTTCAGGCAAAGAAAGAGACAGAAGCAAAACAAATTTGACTTATTTGTAAAGTCTATTTATTAAACAAAAGGTAAAGAGCAAAAAAGATGCTATATGTTTGACATAATTAATAAAAATTGCGATTTTTACTCCCTGGAGCAAATTTCAAAAAAGAACCTATTTAAGAACCATAAAGGCAATGAAAGTCCGGCGAGAATCAGACTGCAAACTAAACCTGGACTCGTCGGAAAACATCACACAAGACCACTGTTGTGGTGTCCACAATGCATGCTCTCTACTCCAGGTTAATCGTAGACGACAGTGAGGTGCGGTAAGTGGAACACATCTGACAGGCCTACGAGCATATAGACCAATGTGCCCTAAGCGTCTGTACACGGTCTGCCATGAAACTGTCGTACCGGTAGCTGAAGAGAGCTGACGAGATAGGTCTGATGTTGTGCTCTGTCTGTTTCTTTTGGCAGTGACTGCTGAATACCGGTCCTCATTCGGCGTTGTAACTCGGGGGGCGACCTGTGCTGTAACATCTACTCACATTACCATCATCTTGGAATCGTTGCCAACTTCTTTGCCACCATTCCTTATATACCCCTCTCTTACACTCTCGTCATTGTGACGTACTATCCGCGCCATCTGGTGGTTTCCTGTAATTCGCATATTCTTTTTCAAGATGTGTATGATAATTCTACAGGTGAAATTTTTATTTTAGAGTTCAATCTCTGTGTGATTCTGGATTATCCTTAATTTATGGACATGAGTGTATTAATATTATTACAAACTTGAAAATATTGTACTTACTTCCTTGATTTAAATAACATGGCGTTCAAAGGCATGGATGAAGCGTTGCTGTTAGAACAAATTATCTTCGACAAAGTGACCTTCCTTAATTCTTTAATTTGTTCTGTGGGAAATAAAAATAGAAACCTTTTAACATTGAACATTGAAAGCACTTGTAAAAAATGAAGACACAGCATCTGTAACACAATGAAATGTGTAAAGATCTGTTAATACTGAAGCATATATTAATTGTATAAAGCATTAAAGTACCTGTAAACACTCAAATATAATTTTTTTGCAAAACTGCTAACCAATATATTTGGAGATTCTTCAGTAGTGTGGATGAAAATTATCCACTATAAAATTGAGGGCATCGTTTACTTACTTTTGCAACATCCTATTGCATTTCAAAAACGACTTACTTGACCCAATAATGGAAAAGTGTATTTTTTTATTATTAAAATTAGGGTATCAATGGATCTAATGCACCACTATACCCCTGAACAAGTTACATATTTATTATTTATATATATATATACATATATGTGTAGAGTTGGGCCGCTTGCAATGGACGCATCCCAGCCGAAACCACAATTTATGTAGATTTACACCGGTTTCAACTGATGCATCCCGGCCGAACCTACAGTTTTGTTAGACTTCTCTACCAGTCTAACAGTGGCTGTACTTTTGCAGTGGGTGTCTAGGGGTGTATTTCCAAACCGAAATAAAGAGGCGTTGGTTTTCTCTCAACAACACATAATTAATTAAAAGATATTCTATTTACATCAATATTTACAGAAACAATTAATCATTCACAACCATTTTCTACCGCTGCTTGACGCGCCGGGACTCCAACCCGAAACCTGAGGCACCGAGAGCCGGAGCTCTAGCCACTCGGCCATTCAGGGGCTCATATGGCAATACTTTGATACAGTATTTTGCAAATTTAAATTAAGTCCAGAGGTCTCAGGTGGACTACATTCCACAACAAAGATAATATTAAAAGTAAAATATAATAATAATAAGATAATATTAAAAGACCTTGCAAAATTTTACTTTAACTTTGAAATTAATTATCCTTTTATATTTTAAACATTTTCTGATAAATTTTACTGCACCAGAGCGCTAGCCAGTGCGGGCCATCAGCCCCGCATTAGTGCAATTATGCAACAAGTATTATAATATCAAGCAACAAATGAGTTTAAAGGAATCCAATAATGTTGGGGGAACTAGAGGAATGAATCTTGAAGGAATATAGTAGAGATTCATACGATATGAGAAAGATCCTATCTGATTTCCATGCTCAAAATAGAATCTGTCTCCATATTTCAACTTATTAAATTGCAGTCCAATGATGCAGGTGGCAGTAGGTCCAATAACAGCGCCCTCGCTGTAGATCTCGCTCAAGATCCCAGACCATAAATCAATATCATTCACATCGCTGAAAGAGAAGAAATTAATAATGAAAAAACAACCTCGATAACATTTTTGATACATAAAAGAAATGGGTAGAATTTATTAAAGTTTTTCATTACTGTCTTTTTACTGAAAATTGATACAACTAATACATAAAATTGTAATTAATGTACCGTTTTACACATAAGTTAATTAACAGTCGGTATTTAAATCAGAGAACAATAATGATAAACATTTGAGAACAAAAATTGTCAAGAATATTAAAATATCAACTTCTGATTTTTTTTTTTTTAATAATAAATCTGCTTTTAGGAAGTATTCATTTTTAACTTATTTTATTGTTGCAAATGATAATATTAATAATAATAAAAATATTTTTTATTATTAACTATTATTATTATTAGTATTATTAACTATTATTATTATTATTAACTATTATTGTTATTTATTATTATTTACAGCCCTTGTTTAAATCAGAAAACAATAATGATAAACATTTGAAAACAAAAATTGCCAAGAATATTAAAATATCAACTTCTGTTTTTTTTTTAATAATAAATCTGCTTTTAGGAAGTATTCATTTTTAACTTATTTTATTGTTGCAAATGATAATATTAATAATAATAAATATATTTATTATTATTAACTATTATTATTATTATTATTATTATTATTATTATTATTAACTATTATTGTTATTTATTATTATTTACAGCCCTTATTTAAATCAGAGAACAATAACGATAAATATTTGAAAACAGAAATTGCAAAGAATACGTCTCAAACTAAAATATCAATTTCTGATTTTTTTTAATAACAAATCTGCTTTTAGGAAATTATTATTTTTAGCTTATTTTATTTTTGCAAATGATAATATTAATAATAATCATAATATTTTTAAAGCTATTGTACTCAAAATTAGTGAAAGCAAATTTTTTATATAAACCTCAATGATTTTGAGTGACTGACAGTCACACGAGTAAATGGGACTGCTTTGCATTTTATGATACAATTTAAAACAATTGACGCTTTTATAAAACTTATTCTGTATCCTATTGTTAGAACAGATCAAAACTTCCGCAATTTGAAAATAACAAGTTATTCATTTATATTGTAGCATTTTCTTCTCACGATGTACTCTTGTATACTCTGGCTTTAAGTGGAGTGTGGAATGTGGTATTAAGTGGAATTCTTTATATACACTCCACTGCCACCTGCCTTTTGTGATTGGCTAATTCACGTTGACGTCGAAAGTAGGTGGTTTAGTATTGCACTAGGTCTAGTATAGCCCTCCTAGTCGTCTAGTATTGTACAAGGTCTAGTAAAGGCCTCCTAGTGGTCTAGTATTGTACTAGGTCTAGTATAGGCCGAGACTTGGTTTAGTATAGGCCTCCTAGTGGTTTAGTACTGCACTAGGTCTAGTATAGGCCTCCTAGTGGTCTAGTATTGCACTAGGTCTAGTATAGGCCTCCTATTGGTCTAGTATTGTACAAGGTCTAGTATATGCCTCCTAGTGATCTAGTATTGTACAAGGTCTAGTATAGGACTCCTAGTGGTCTAGTATTGTACAAGGTCTAGAATAGGCCTCCTAGTGGTTTAGTATTGTACAAGTTCTAGTATAGGCCTCGTAGTGGTTTAGTATTGTACATGTTCTAGTATAGGCCTTTTAGTGGTCTAGTATTGTACTCGGTCTAGTATAGGCTGAGACGTTACAATATTCTATTTGTTAGAAAAGATAATTGTCGGTTACTGTGAGACGCACTTGTAATATCTCTGCAGCAGTTGCACGTTGTCGTAGGACATGATTTTGTAAGCGATCAAATCTCTGAAGCCCCGCACATTGTAGGCGTTGTCCGAGCAGAATCTGACCATTTCCACATAAGGGGGCATTCCGTGGTCCCTTCCTCTCTGGATGTTGATGGAGGCCAGATCGAGTCCCGCGGGGTCGCCGCGAATCCTGCAAAAAATAATCATCAGAATTCGCACGAAATTAATAAATCCATTAATTACTAGTTAACTTATCAATATGATTCTTTAATTTTACTTTGAAATAATTTAAAATCCATTGTTTATTTATTAAAATCTATTGTTTATTTATTTGAAAGTACAATTCAAAAAATAATCATCAGAATTTGTACGAAATTAATAAATCCATTAATTATTATTTGACATATCAATATGTCTACAATAACAGAAATTACTACAATATCACAGACAGTTTTTAATTTTACTTTGAAGCAATTTAAAATCTACTGTTTATTTAATTTGAAAGCACAATTCAAAAAATAATCATCAGAATTTGTGCGAAATTAATAAATCCATTAATTATTATTTGACATATCAATATGTCTACAATAACAGAAATTACTACAATATCACAGACAGTTTTTAATTTTACTTTGAAGCAATTTAAAATCTACTGTTTATTTAATTTGAAAGCACAATTCAAAAAAAAATAATCATCAGAATTTGTGCGAAATTAATAAATCCATTAATTATTATTTGACATATCAATATGTCTACAATAACAGAAATTACTACAATATCACAGACAGTTTTTAATTTTACTTTGAAGCAATTTAAAATCTACTGTTTATTTAATTTGAAAGCACAATTCAAAAAATAATCATCAGAATTTGTGCGAAATTAATAAATCCATTAATTATTATTTGACATATCAATATGTCTACAATAACAGAAATTACTACAATATCACAGACAGTTTTTAATTTTACTTTGAAGCAATTTAAAATCTACTGTTTATTTAATTTGAAAGCACAATTCAAAAAATAATCATCAGAATTTGTGCGAAATTAATAAATCCATTAATTATTATTTGACATATCAATATGTCTACAATAACAGAAATTACTACAATATCACAGACAGTTTTTAATTTTACTTTGAAGCAATTTAAAATCTACTGTTTATTTAATTTGAAAGCACAATTCAAAAAATAATCATCAGAATTTGTGCGAAATTAATAAATCCATTAATTATTATTTGACATATCAATATGTCTACAATAACAGAAATTACTACAATATCACAGACAGTTTTTAATTTTACTTTGAAGCAATTTAAAATCTACTGTTTATTTAATTTGAAAGCACAATTCAAAAAATAATCATCAGAATTTGTGCGAAATTAATAAATCCATTAATTATTATTTGACATATCAATATGTCTACAATAACAGAAATTACTACAATATCACAGACAGTTTTTAATTTTACTTTGAAGCAATTTAAAATCTACTGTTTATTTAATTTGAAAGCACAATTCAAAAAATAATCATCAGAATTTGTGCGAAATTAATAAATCCATTAATTATTATTTGACATATCAATATGTCTACAATAACAGAAATTACTACAATATCACAGACAGTTTTTAATTTTACTTTGAAGCAATTTAAAATCTACTGTTTATTTAATTTGAAAGCACAATTCAAAAAATAATCATCAGAATTTGTGCGAAATTAATAAATCCATTAATTATTATTTGACATATCAATATGTCTACAATAACAGAAATTACTACAATATCACAGACAGTTTTTAATTTTACTTTGAAGCAATTTAAAATCTACTGTTTATTTAATTTGAAAGCACAATTCAAAAAATAATCATCAGAATTTGTGCGAAATTAATTAATCCATTAATTATTATTTAACATATCAATATGGTAAGTTTTTAATTTTACTTTGAAATAATTTAAAATCCATTGTTTATTTATTTGAAAGTACTAGTACAATGCAAAAAATAAACATCCACTTTAAGCCGCAGGTCCCGGTCTAATATGATCGTAGAGCTTTGTGGGGGTAGTGTTACTCGCGCCCGTAGCATATCTTCGAGCTACACGTACCCCCTGAGAGGAGCAAATTGAGTAACAGCAGTGCAGTCCTTGATTATGGCATAAAGATTAACTGTGCATGTATTGCTGGCTGCATTAGAATAACATATGGTAATGCTTTGATACAGTATTTTGCAGATTTAAATTAAGTCCAGATGTCTTAGGTGGTGTTACTACATTCCACAACATTAATATTAAAAGATCTTGCTAAATTTTACTTGAATTTTGAGATTTTTGTATTCAATTTATTTGAAATTTATTTTTGAAATTTTGTAAAAATTATCCCTTCATATTTTAAACATTTTTTGATACATTTTAAAAATTGCAATTATGATTTAAAAATTGTATGATCTGCTGCTTAAGGGATTTTAAAGGGCTTAAAATTATTTACAGAAGTTTATTCCTAGTAAAGATAATCTAACAATTTTTTCACCACGATGAATTCGAAGACCAAAATACCTTTAAAATTTGATGTAATTGATTCTCGAAATAGATTATTTGCTTTCGCTTTATCCAAAAAGGAATCGACTGTTAAAAAAGTGAAAAAAGCGATATCTGCAATAGGTAACGTCATTTCTAAATATATCTTTTAAATGTATTTAAGGTTCAGAAATTTTTATGTTTGCAGAAAACAGCGATATCTGCAATAGGTAATGCCATTTATAAATATATCTTTTAAATCTGTTTAACACTCAGAAATTCTTATGTTTGTAGAAAACATCGATATCTGCAATAGGTAATGTCATTTATAACTATATCTTTTAAATCTGTTTAACACTCAGAAATTCTTATGTTTGTAGAAAACAGCGATATCTGCAATAGGTAATGTCATTTACAAATATATCTTTTTAATCTGTTTAACACTCAGAAATTCTTATGTTTGTAGAAAATAGCGATATCTGCAATAGGTAATGCCATTTATAAATATATCTTTTAAATCTCATAAATTTAAACAGAAATTCTTATGTTTGTAGAAAACACCGATATCTGCAATAGGTAATGTCATTTATAAATATATCTTTTTAATCTGTTTAACACTCAGAAATTCTTATGTTTGCAGAAAATAGCGATATCTGCACTAGGTAATGTCATTTATAAATATATCTTTTAAATCTGTTTAACACTCAGAAATTCTTATTTTTGTAGAAAATAGCGATATCTGCAATAGGTAATGCCATTTATAAATATATCTTTTAAATCTCAGAAAATTTAAACAGAAATTCTTATGTTTGTAGAAAACAGCGATATCTGCAATAGGTAATGTCATTTATAAATATATCTTTTTAATCTGTTTAACACTCAGAAATTCTTATTTTTGTAGAAAATAGCGATATCTGCAATAGGTAATGCCATTTATAAATATATCTTTTAAATCTCAGAAAATTTAAACAGAAATTCTTATGTTTGTAGAAAACAGCGATATCTGCAATAGGTAATGTCATTTATAAATATATCTTTTTAATCTGTTTAGCACTCAGCAATTCTTATGTTTTTAGAAAATAGCGATATCTGCTGTAGGTAATGTCATTTATAACTATATCTTTTAAATCTCAGAAAATTTAAACACTCAGAAATTTTTATGTTTGTAGAAATGTATTGCCAGCTGCATTAGAACAACAAACTAATTCAGTATTTACCTGTACAGATAATTCGTTACATCCGGTACCAAGTGTCTATCGAACCACTGAGCTGAACTTCTTGTGATGCCAGTCATGAGGTTACCAATGATTCCATTTTGAAGTTCAAATGGCTGGAAGAACTCGTTCCTCAGCAGCCTTACGCCATTCGTGGCATTCCTTGGAGAGTTCGCTATGATGCTGTTGATGAGAGAATGTCCAAAACGGAACGCTGCCGTTGAAAATTCGTTCATGAGACTGGAGTCGACATTTTCGTCGTATCCTGTTGTTCCTCTTGATAACCACAGTTTGAAGAATGTCATCCTTTCTGTTCCAAGGGTTATGGGAAGATATTCCTTGTAAACGATAGCTTGCATTTCTGCACCTACTATCCTCCTGTAAGAAGAAATAACCATCAGTAACGGTCATTAATGCTGTTAACGGGAAATGGTAATGGAATAACTATTTATAATAAGGGAAATAACTTTTAATATGTATACTTAAGAATTTCTCCATTAATTTATAGCGGCCTGGTGGCCAATTGGCCAGCACTATTGGCTTTGGTGCCATAGGTTTCAGGTTCGAATTCTGGTGTTGGCATGGATGTTTGGAAAGAAGAGGGCCACTTTCAGGTTCATGGGAACACTTTAATTCTTATTTATAAGCATTATAAATATATATATATATATATATATATATATAGAGAGAGAGAGAGAGAGAGAGAACTCTGGGTTATTATACGCGTACTATTTACAATGAAATGAAAATTAAAGATATAAATTTGATTCACAACGGCAGTACACTCCAAGATCGGAGATTATCAGAGTTTTCGAGTCTACGACAAATCTAATGCACCAGGCAGACCTTAATTATCACACGGCGTGATACACTAAACCAGCAGGAGCTCAGTTTGTAAACAGGTGGAATGTCTGGCCTATTCAGTCACTTCACAGATAACGGGGAAAAAAAAAAAAAAAAAAAAAAAAAACCCCTTCTTGGCGACTCGTCGCAGAACACTCTCTCCTTCTCCAAAAACCTCCCTTGAAAATCTATCAAGATAAGGGTCAACTTCCCTCACTTCTCACGGGAGTGGACACTACCTAAGCACTATTAAACACTATTTTCTATCACCACTTCCGATGCAGCAACTCATCACGTAATCTATATCCCGTATGCAATTTTTTCGACCAGTGTTGGTCGAACAGATAATCGCTAATTTCCTGATGTTATCATTATCCATTTCACTGATTATCTACTGTCAGATTTGTGTGAAAGGTTGTTTTCATTAGAACAAAACACTAATTACATATAGTATAAATATCCATGACACTGCTTATCTGCTGTCAGATTTGAGTGATAGATTGTTATGCACTTGTTAAAGAGTATACATTCCTTTTCCCTGGGGAAACAAATGCTATATCTCTTCTAGGGGGAAAAGTGCTGCAGTAACGAAATAAAAGCCCTTTAAAGCTGAGGATATAAAGAAAACTATTAACACAAAATTTATCTTTTTAGTAATAGATCAATCTGCTTGAAAGATAAGAGGAAAAACTGAATTAAAGGAAATAAATTACAACTAACAACATTAATTTCATCTTCACAACACTAATTCACTAAATGAAAATTTCAGTCACGATGATATAATTAAGGGCATACCACGACGACGACGATTTGCCAGATTAACGGAGAACCTTGGTTGCCTAGCAACCTCTATCTCCTGCTTTGTGAGTGAGGGAAATTTCTTAAGCTTTAAGCCCATTGATTAGATAGAAAAAAGTATATTATAATATAAGTATCATATATTATTAATATTATAATATAAGTATATTATTAGTTTATTTAAAAATTAATTATTCGAAATTTTTATTAATTAATGGAAAAAAATTATGCATGTATAATTTTTTTATATTATTATTATAGTTTCAAGAAGGTAATAAAAAAAATAGATAAACAATAGAAACAAACAAAAACGATAATTAAGGACATAATAATATATAAATTAAATATTACCTTGTTTCTTGGAAACGCCTTTCTTCGTCCCAGAAAGGGTTGATCCTCCCTAACTCTTCAGCCAATCTGTTGTGCTCTCTCAAGAACAAGGTGTGGAGAGAAGTCAGAGGTGGATGCTGATTGGCTCTGGCATCACCTATCACAATAACAGTTAATAAATGCTTGATTGCTTTATGATATTAAATATGTTGTGAAAAGAATTTTTTAACTTTGAATTAGGTTAATTCTGAAACAGTGTTAATTAGAAGAGTGAATTAAGCGGCATGTATAAAAGACCTATCATAAAATCAAAGTATTCGAGTTTTCAAAATTAGCTGCAACTTCAATCAGTATACAGGGTGATTATAATTAAAGTCCCACTGTGGAAAAAACCCCCACTGTGGTGTTGCTGTACAAAAAAGAACCACGCTTCACAATGAGTTCAAAATTGAACTGAAGATACTTGAAGAAAGGAGAAACGGTAAGACATTAAAAAAAGTTCCAAGGTGCATCAATAGATGGCGCTGTAAGCGGCATTAAGAATGTGAATTCGGCTGTCAGTGATATTTTGAATCGAAATTGTGACGCATTTAGCATGAGTTGCACATTAAACCCACTGTAGTGTTCAAATGTGTTTGATTGTTTCGGTTTTTTTTAACGGAAAAAATGACTTCCAAATTATTCAACAGTTGTGACACTATTAGTGGAAAGTCCATCCAACACGGCAAGGTCAAACCAAATTGGATGGGGAAAAATCGGTGGAACTTTTGGGGAACTTTTTTTTGATGCCACACCGTTTCCCCCCTTCTTCAAGTGTCTTCTGCTCGAACTCATTGGGACTAACTTACAATGCAACTACAAAAGTTTATAGAATAATAAAGAGATTCCTCTCTGCCTAGTAGGTCCTAGAGATGCTCAATTTCAGGCCATGTTTAGAAACTATATGAAACTATACTCAGTTCTTACAAATTATTACAAGATATCTGATGAATTATTACAAGATTTTGGTGATTAGATGCGTCTTCGCATTCGATCAATGCAAATTCATACAGATTCTTTCTAATGGATAGATTGAAAGTCACTATTTTCAATAAAAATTTGCATTCATTTTAAGATTTTGAACAGTTTATCTGTCAGAAGACTGTGTCCATTTCAGTATAGGCATTGTAGAGGGTAACTTCTGACTATATATATTCTATATTTTATATTCTATTTTCTTCTTCTATTCTTTTACTTCCACTCTTCTTAACTTCTATGGCGTGCTACTTAACCGCTCGAATGAACCAGGCCTACAGTGTTGTGATGGACGCCCACCAAAGTGAGGCTTGAACACTCATCAGGAACGGAGACACTCTCAAGGTGAAGATTTATATACTCCAATTTGAAGTCTTAAACACATAACGATACAGAAAGAGGATAGTTTTAGATTTAACTTATCATATTAACTAGACTCACTTACCATATTATTTAGATTAACTGTTTCTGGCACTTGTATTTTTTGCAACTAATTTTGTATTTCGTTTTGCAACTAATTTTGTATTTTTTTAACTAATTTTGCATTTTTTTCAACTAATTTTGTATTTTTTCAACTAATTTTTCCTTTTTTTTTCAACTAATTTAGTATTTATTTTTTTTTTGCAACTAATTTTTTATACTTTTTATATTTTTTACAGCCAGTCATAAAACATGTTCTTTATTAAAAATCATGCTTTATGAAAATTATCTAGTTTATATATTTTCATGGTCTCTGTTGTTTTAACTATTCATTGAATGATTCAATTATAAGAGATATGTGTCCATTTCTGCAGAAGCACTACTGATGGTAGCTTCAAGTTTCCCTTACCATATTAACTAGATTAATTGTGTCCTGTCTTTCTATTTTCAACCAGTTGACTCAACCAGCATAATAATGTTCGCTTAAAGTCTAGGTATGAAAGCTTTCGAATTTATATCAAGATCTCGATTTATGTCTACATTCGAGGTCTAGATATTGATATCTAGATCTCGAATTTATATCTTTTTCATGATCTCTGTTGTTTTAAAAAAAAAAATTATAATAATAACATTGTTTGGGATTATTAAGCATTTGGAAGTTTTTAAAATGCATATGTTGTTATTCTAAAATGCCGGATTTCACCTGAGATTATTCGCAAGTATAATGGCAGATATGTATTAAACATATGCATTATGTACATGGCATATCTGCTATAAAACATTCACATTATCCCACTTTAGTTTGGATTGAATGCCCTCATGAGAGGTTCGTATTGTCCTCCTGGAATCGAATTAAAAAACATTATTGCTTAAAGATTTATAGTACCAATTTTCTACGTAAACAAGACATTTTTCTATTGGGCTTCGCGGGAACTGGTCCCAAAGCACAACTTGTTAGGCCATTTCAATTACAAAAATTTTATATAATAGTAATTTTATTACAATGAGCCTTAACTGATTCAAGAATTGAAAAAATTAATCTCGTTATTAAATAAAGGAAAATATATAATGCCACATACCAGCTTGGAAACAGATATCATTTGTTTCCGGAAAGCTGCATAGATCATTCCTTGGATCAGGACTTGCAGGCAGAAGATCTCCATATCTCGATGTCTGCACACGAAGTTTGCCTTTATATAGAAGTAAATAATAGCTTTTGAATTTAATAATGTAATATAGAAAAATGATTTAAAAATATAACAGAAATTATAAGAAAAATATGGAAGTAATTATATTCCGTATTTTGTTATATGTCTTGTTTAAACTAGATGCGTTTGTATCCATTGTCATTGCTGTGGTTTTCATTTTTCTAATATTAATGTAGGCTGTAGGCTTAACTTTTTATAAAGTGGGGCTGTGGTGTCTAGGAGTTAATTTCCAAACAAAATGAAGAAACAGGGTGTTTCTTTTAAAGCCAACAGCCATTTAAATGAAGTGCTTTATTTTCACTATATGCTATTTGCATTGATTAATTCCGCTCTACAAAATTGTTCTCTATTCTCATTTTCTCGCTGTGTCCCGCAGCTATCTCGTCGGCCGCCAGTCTCGCTCCTCTCCCTCACATATAGGGATCTGTTCCCCTCATTCTGGGGTCAGAGTTCAAAGTTCAATACTCCCCACATAATAAAGAGTCTCTATCAAAGACACATAACCCATAATGTGTCGAATCGTATTAGATTAGCAGGCAAACCAATCCTACATTAAATGCTTGTGTTGGCTTCTTTTTCTTTTATCATTAATTGAGACAGCTTTCATTTGATATATATATATAAATTTATTGATATAACTATTACAAATACTTGTTTGAGCCATCGCTCGCCATCGCCAACTCCGTTGCTTACCTTACAGGACAACGCCCTTGTACGGAGTTACATCCTTGTTGGTGGCGCCATCTATCGTCATTTATATTAATAAATAGTTTACACTTGTATTTTCAATAATGAGATTTTCAATGAGAAGGGGATCAAAAAGCTTTTAGGCAGAACATCAAAAGTCAAATACATTAATCCACCTTATTCTCTCTTTTTTTTGGAACGCAGGGTACTTTGACCTAAGTCATTCAGTACTTGTATAAAATTCAACTAAGAACAGTCGCTTTCCACTGGTAAAAAAAAAAAAATACTACTATATGAGTTTCATAAATATTTTATAATAATTATATAAATTTTATATAAGAATTAGAATATTTCTTATTTATATACATATTCTTTATTTCTTTATTTATATATCTCTTCTTTTTCAATGGTGCGACAGCCCCATGGCGGGCAAAAACTTTCTGCCAGATTTCGAAAAATGAGATGTTATTTTCTTTTTACGGGGTAGGGTTGTCAGCCCTACGCCCAATCGTATTAGATCGGTACCTACGGCTTAAAGTAGATTCCGAAACACTGCAAGCATCCATGGCACCGGGGGGACTCGAATGTTGTGGTATAGAGCACTAGTCACTCGGCCATCAGGCCCCATTTATATATTTATTTTATATACATTTTATATAAATTATATTTATTCTTAATTTATTTTTATAATTTGCTATACCATAATAATATTAAAAAATTAACAATCTAAATGATACAATAGAGACGAATGCATAAAAAAAGCATAACGCATGTACACATATAAAAAATAACACACACTTTTTCTATAAAGTCTTTCATAAAAATACATTTCATAATAAATATGCAAGTGTTCAAAACATTTGTTAATTTATATATTAAGCAATGTAATATGTTTTGCAATGTTACAAGACAGTTAAATTTTTACCTGTTCCATCATTAGCTCTGAGACTCTGCGTTTCATTTTCACTGTTTCCGTATACAAACGAAGCGTCTATATAAGCTGTTATCTGATTCATTTGTTGTCTTGCTCCTAAAATTAAAATATGTAGTGGTTTATGAGGATTAAAAAAATTTTGGGTGACGAAATATGTTCAACAACAACAAAAAAAAAAAAAAAAAAAAAAAATCCTTAAACCGACGTTCTTAATAACGTTATAATAGGGTAGCAAGATGGGCAAATTGCCAAGAGATTATGTATACAGGAAAGGCCTGACATATATTTTTTTATGGGACATTGATAAAAACCTATTTAAGAAATTATATGGGACAAGACATATTACTCAACATGGCTATTCTATTAATGGAACATTCCATGGCCTGGAAATTCAACTTTGATGCTATCATTGACTGTATTAAACACTTTTGAGTGCATTATGAATGGTTTGCAGTTATAAGTGGTTTGAATTTTCTAATACCTCTGAGACATCGAAAAGTTATGTTACTTGGAAGATAAACAAAATTGGGGGTAAATACCATTGCCAAATACCATTGTTTGTTGTTGTTGTTCTTGTTTTTGACCTAGAAGAGGACAAGAAAATCAACTATCGTGGTTTTCCGAATAACATTGGCTATGTTGATTACCATCTTGAAGTATAAATCCTCTTTCGAGGATTGGTCTAGACAACGCATGGCGGCTGCAACAGCTGGACAATCAAAGACATGATGAGAAGTAAACTCGACATCAGGGTAGATTCCCCATATTTGGTATTTTTTAACGCCATCAGCAGAAACTTCCATATTTTTGTGGTGCTTCCTCCTTAATCTTGTGAGAGTAGCAGCTGTTTTTCTGTACACATTTAGTTCTGTAATTTGGTATTTAGTTTTGAAGGAATTATAAGTTTATATTTTGCCTAAGTATTTGCATCTGCAAGGGAAGTAAGAATAGCTATTTGATCCAGACTTCTGGCATTCTTCGCCAAATAATCTGTTATTTCATTAATTTCCAAATCCAAGTAGCAGGTATCCATTGCAGGATACACCATTTATATGCAAGATATAGTATTTTTTCAACTGATGAATAGATTTTGAATTCAGAAAGAATTTCTGAATCAATTATTGCTGTTTAACCCTTTGTCATCATCATAATTGGCGAGACAGCCCATTGTGGGCCTTGGCCTTCTTTAAAAGATCCGGCCAGACTGTTCTCCTCTCGGCCGTGAACCTCCAGTTTTTGATCTTAATAACATTAAAATCAGAGTCTAAACAATCGACCCCTCTCTTTTTCGGTCTTCCCCTTGGTCGTTGTCCCAAAGGGATTACATTGAAAACCTTCAAAGCAGCTCTATCACTTTCCATTGGCATGAAATGACCGGCCCATCTCATTCTGTTCAGTTTAACAAATTTTAGAATGTCAATATCTCTAAAAAGTTTGTAAAAGTTCAAAATTGTATCTTCTTCGCCAATTACCATTGTCATTGATACCCCCAAAAATAGTTCGTAGCACTTTTCTTTCAAAGATTACTAAAATTTTTTGTTTCTCTTGTTGTTACTGACCATGTTTCAGATGCATATGCTAATACTGCTGTTATGACAGTTTCGTACAGTAAAATTTTAGTTCTTCTTTTAATCGGGTGGGATCTCAATTAATTTTTAAGACCAAATAGACAGAGATTGGCAGCAATAATTCTCTTTCGGATCTCGGTTCCGATTTCATTTTGGTATTCCTTTTATATTTAAGTATTATATTATTCTGGTATTCTATTATTATTAGTATTTTTAATAAAATAAATTATTGAATATTTTTAATATTCTAGTATTGATTCATAAAATGAAGAAATACTACATATTTTATAATCAAACTTATAGGAAAAATCATTGCTACCATGATATAATACTTCTCTAAACCATAACCATCATATAATGCTTCTTCTAAGCAAACATGACATATATTTGTGTTGTGCCCAATATTTTTGTTAGTCTCTACCACGAAGTAGGCAAAGTATACCTTTCTCACAAATTCCTTTATGTTTCTTTGTATTCATTAATAATTCTCCACAAATATAGCAAAAGCTATATGAACTGTTAACACAAACGACCAATCGTCACTTTACTGAATAAAAAACAAATGAAAATGAAAAATTAAGAGGTCAAGAAAATGTTGTAGAAAAGGACTCGTATACCAAACTACCGTCATCTGGAAAATATCTACGTTCTTGATATGATTATTCGTAACTATCCAGTTTGTAAAGTTCAAAATTGCAAAATTGCATCTTCTTCGCCAATTTCCATTTTAACTCTTTATAACTAATTGAAAACACAGAGAATAATAAGAATGAAGAAAATTATATTAAACAGAAAAGTTTCACTTAAACTCATTGGATGCACATTTGATTGCAAAGAAAGATTAATGGGAATATTCTTACCGAGTGTACAAGTTGGACATACAGCTGATCTGACAAAATTCATGCAAGTGGTGCCGAACTGTGAGTAAAAATAATCATTGGGACTAATGATGATTGGAGCACACTGGGGATGGCTGTTTTCTGATGGTGGACAGCATTGAATTGCCTGGTTGTCAACTAAAATAATTAATAAACGAATATTTAAATAATCACAAAACAAGTACTATAAAAAAAAAAATTTTAAACTCAATTCCTACTTTTTTTTTTCGCTATATTGCAGAAAGTCCTTTATAAATAATTTTCATTCATATTTTTTAAGTTTATTTGGCACCATCTATTGGTAGATATATGCAACTTAAATCTAAAAAAAACTAAAATTAATGAATTAAGTTTAATTACTGAATTAATATTTGAAAAAATTGTATTAATATCCAGTGTCATCCACTACAAGTTCAAAAAATGTATTTGAACTTGAGTGGACGAATAAAAAGTATTTTATTGGCGATTGGAAATTTGAACAAGATATATATAGGGAGAGTGTGAGCTAATAGAAGGAATTGAAAAATTGAGTCTCATGCGAGAAATGTAAATTGGCCAAATTTAAAAGAAAGTAACATACATATGTACATGTTAGACAAAATTCTCTCTCTCACATACACACTTTCCATCTCTCTCACTAATTTATTCACATGTTTCATTTTCCATTTTGTTCCCTCCTTGACTCACACTAGAACCCAGAATGAAAAAAGAATCTGAAAAAGAAATTTTTTTCCAGCGATCTACACGCTTCTCCACTGACGGTATTTGTTAATAAATTTATATCCTGCTAAATATCATATATAAGAGAAATTTTTTTCTCCCATATGAAACTAAAATTAATTAATTAAATTTAATCAGTGAATTAATATTTGAAAAAACTGTATTAACATCAACTGTCATCCACCACAAGTTGAAAGAAAATGTATTTAAACTTGAGTGGATGAATAAAAAGTATTTTATGAACGATTGAAAATTTGAGCAAGATATATAAATATATATAGGGAGAGTGTGAACTAATAGAAGGAATTGAAAAAAAAAAATTTAAATTACAATAAAAAATATACATTAAGTATTAAAAAAAAAATGAAATCTGCTTGGCAAATTTCAACTTATCATGTGTGAACATTCGAGAACGGATAAATAAACTCAGGAACATAACAATGTTTAATAATGCAAGAGATATATGAAGCAATTGATTGGAATACGACAAGAAGGCTATATTCCTGTGGCTATTGAATTTGGCCAATGTTGAATAATGAAGAACTTCATGAAGAAGGAATTGTTCAAGAAACTCTAGAAGAATATACAAAAGTAAGATTAGTAAAAGTAAGAAATGAAGAATGAAGTATTCCAAATTCTACAAGAGCATTATAACATTCACTATTCAAAAGAATTTTTCAAAGTTTGAAAATTCTAGGCATAAATGAAGAATGAAGTATTATGGCCAACGGCCGTACCATGCTGAATATACCGGTTCTCGTTAGATCACCGAAGTTAAGCATCATTGGGCGCGGTCAGTACTTGGGTGGGTGACCACCTGGGAACACTGCGTGCCGTTGGCAATTTTGGGACCTGAATGGTGGCCGAGTGTCTAGCGCTCTGGCGCTCGGTGCCACAGGTTTCGGGTTCGAATCCCGGCGGTGCCATGGATGTTTGTAGTGGTTCGGAATCCACTTTAAGCCGTAGGTCCCGGTCTTCTATGACTGTAAGAGCGTCACGGAGCAAAAGTCAGGCTTCTACCTACGGGTGCTCCATCACAACAGAAGCTGCTTCCTTCCCCTTCAATCATGAGTCCATATGGGCTTGTGGGCTTGGCCAGCCAAGTGGGATAAGAAACAACAACAACAACAACATGAAGTATTATAAATTCTACAAGAAACACTATAATATTCAATAGCCAAACGAACATATCAAAGTTTGAAAATTCTGGGCATAAATGAAGAATGAAGTATTATAAATTCCACAAGAAACACTATAATATTCAATAGCCAAACGAACATATCAAAGTTTGAAAATTCTAGGCATAAGTGAAGAATGAAGTATTCCAAATGCAATAAGAAGCACTATACAGCTCCATAAGCACGGGAAAACGCCAAAAGCGATAAATGTGAAACTTCAAGAAGAAAGAATTGATCAACTCACTAGGAGTACTTATAGCCACTGGAAATACAAATGTTTAAAATCCCAAGCCAAGATCTGAGAAGTGCCTCAAAACCATACTACAACACACTTCGAACAAAAGCCAAATTCTCCAGAAAATTCCTTTAGATTAACGTTATTCATGAAGCATTTCAAGAGTTAAGAGTACCATTTTCCGCGAAAATTTGAAATTGAGTTTTATTTGCTTGGCCCTCATTCTCGGATAACATCAAGGACCCCTAACCAGGACAACAGCATGTTCACACATAAAAATAAAGAATTCTATGACATAAAGTTTCATTTAAGAGCGTTTCATTAAGCGTTTCATTAAAATCTAAATAATTACACGAATTTTACAAAGATTATTTCGATGAGTCACCTTAGGACATTTAATTACAACTTTAATTCATTATAAAAAATTATATGAAAACAATTAGCATTTCATGTATTAAAACTTTTTTTAATGGAAGAAGATAATTGTTTTCAAGAAGTATTTATCAAAGGACGAATTGTGCTTGATTTTAAAATGTGATTTTATTTTTTAATTTAGATTAACACCGTATTTTTTTTGGTTTGAAATGATTTATAAGCTTGCTTGTTGCTTGCCTTTCATTTAAGGGATTTTTGTTAAGCATTTCATGAAAAATAATTAAAATCTAAAGAAATAAATGAATTTTACAAAGAATATTTCGATGAGTTACTTTAAATTTTTATTTATTACAAAAAATTCCACTATCAATCAGAAAACTTAATGAAAGAAGACAGTTGTCTTCTGATGGGGGACAGCATTGAATTACCTGGTTGTCAACTAAAATAATAATAAAAGAATATTTAAATAACCATAAAAATAGATATTTAAGTATTAAAAAAACTGAAATCTGCTCGGCAAATTTCAACTTATCATGTGTGAACATTCGAAAACGGATGAATAAACTCAATGTTTAATAATGCACGAGATATATGAAGCCATTGATTGGAATACTACAAGAATGGCCAAATTCAGTATCCACGTGAATATAACAATGTTGAATAGATCAAGAACTTCATGAAGAATGAAATGTTCAAGAATCTCTAAAAGTAAGATGAATGTCGTCGTAAATGAAGAATGCAGTATTCCCAATTCTACAAGAAACACTATAACATTCACTAGACAAAAGAATATATCAAAGTTTGAAAATTATAGACATAAATGAAGAATGAAGTATCCCAAATGCTATAAGAAGCACTATACAGCTGTATAAGCACGGGAAAATGCCAAAAGCGAACAAATGTGAAACTTCAAGAAGAAGGAATTGATCAACGCACTACGAGTACTTATAGCTATTGGAAATAAATGTTTAAAATTCCTAACCAAGACGTGAAAAGTGATTCAAAACCATCTACAAAACAATTCAAACAAAAGCCAAATTCTCCAGAAAATTCCGTAATACTGACGTTATTCATGAAGAATTTCAAGAGTTAGGGGGCCCAAAGTACCATTTTTCGCTAAAATTTGAGATGGAATTTTATTTGCTTGGCCCTCATTTTCGGATAACGTCACAGACCTCTAACTAGGACCACATCCTGTTAACACATGATAATAAAATAAAATTAAATATATAACATAATTAGAAATGATCAAAGTAAATAAACAAAGTTACACAGGGGGTTACAGTGGCTGTCTACAGAACAAAGCAAATAAATATACGAAATGCATTTGTAAAAGTGGTTATAAGTTTACCCAACAGATGGCGCCACGACAGTGGCCGAATAAGAAATGCTTAACATGAATCTAATATTTCATATAAGAGATTCATGTTAAGCATTTCATGGAAAACCATTAAAATCTAAATAAATAAACGAATTTTACAAGGAATATTTCAATGAATTACTTTAAATTTTGATTCATTATAAAAAATTCTACTATCAATCGAAAAACTTAAAATGTATAAATATAGACAGCTGTTTTCAAGAAGTATTTATCAAAGGACATATTGTGCTTGATTTTAAAATGTGATTTTACTTTTTAATTAAAATGAACTCAATATTTTTTAGGTTTGAAACAATTTATAAGCATGCTTATCTATATTTATATGAAAAAATCAATGCTAATGTTATGGAAAAGACATCATGACATGAGATTTGCTTATGTATGTCAGGTCTAGAATAAGTCCCTAAATTGCATTAAAATTATAATTTTGAATTTTATATTGAAAGACTGAGAAATAAGCTTATCAATTTTTTATACCGCTTTCAATTTTCGTTAGTGATGTGCTTTCTTGAACACGAGAAAAATATTACAGAAATCTTTATAAACACACAGAAATCTTTATAAATATACAGAAATCTTTTCACTCATCTTGTATTAAAATAATACAATTTTTAATATTTAAACTGAATATCAATTACATTTCAATTAATACATAGATATTGAAAGATTAAACGTTTTAGAGTATTAATGTTTTACCTGTTGTGCTTATAGGAGCTTGCGATATATCATGATCTAAGAGTTGCCCAAAAAACATGTACATGTGGTTTACATAATTAGTGGGCCTGTTCAAGTTATTGTGAATGTTCACAGACAAGTACCTAGGTTGTGGTAAAGGTCCTCCAAGAACGGATTGTCTAAAACCAGAATTCCCTAGAAGGAAAAAAAATATCATTTATTCTTCAGATTCACTTATGTCACCAGTTTACAGGCCATGAATCCTAAGACAACTCATATTATTACTGTTACTTCTGTTCATTTCCTGTACCTTCCACCCTTTGGACCACAGTTCAAAATTCAACCACTAAGTGCAGTTTAAATGTATGGAAAATAAACCGTAGGGCATAAGGATTTCCGATGCTGTGTCTATGTCTGCTGAAACAAATTGGTTCACTTTACCTACATAACTTGGCATCAGAATCCATCTGAACAGACTCCATATAATCCAGAAAATATTCACATAATTCGAATATATAATTGATGAATCATTTGTTTCGTCAACTAGTATATAGTCCCGTCAACTAATAACTAAGTTTAACCAATAAGCGCAACGCCAACCTATAAGTGCAGTTTAAATGTGTAGAAAATAAACAGCAGGGCATATGGATTTCCGATGCTGTGTCTATGTCTGCTGAAACAAATTGGTTCACTTTACCTACATAACTTGGCATCAGAATCCCTCTGAACAGACTCCATATAATCCAGAAAATATTCACATAATTCGAATATATAATTGATGAATAATTTGTTTCGTCAACTAGTATATAGTCCCGTCAACTAATAACTAAGTTTAACCAATAAGCGCAACGCCAACCTATAAGTGCAGTTTAAATGTGTAGAAAATAAACAGCAGGGCATATGGATTTCCGATGCTGTGTCTATGTCTGCTGAAACAAATTGGTTCACTTTACCTACATAACTTGGCATCAGAATCCATCTGAACAGACTCCATATAATCCAGAAATTATTCACATAATTCGAATATATAATTGATGAATCATTTGTTTCGTCAACTAGTATATAGTCCCGTCAACTAATAACTAAGTTTAACCAATAAGCGCAACGCCAACCTATAAGTGCAGTTTAAATGTGTAGAAAATAAACAGCAGGGTATATGGATTTCCGATGCTGTGTCTATGTCTGCTGAAACAAATTGGTTCACTTTACCTACATAACTTGTCATCAGAATCCATCTGAACAGACTCCATATAATCCAGAAAATATTCACACAAGTAAGATTCCAATAAGTGCGATTTAAATGTGTTGAAAATAAACCGTAGGGCATATGGATATCTGATGCTGTGTCTATGTCTGCTGAAATAAACTGGTGCACTTTACCTACATAACTTGGCGCAGAAGTTTTCTGAAACAGACTCCATATAATCCAGAAAATATTCACATATTTTGAATACATAATTGATGAATCATTTGTTTCGTGAACTAGTATATAGTCCCGCCAACTAATAAATAAGCTTAACCAATAAGTCCAATTTTAATTTGTTGAAAATAAACCGTGGTACATATGGATTTCCAATGCTGTGTCTATGTCTGCTGAAACAAATTGGTGCACTTTACCTACATAACTTGGTGGCAGAAGCCTTCTGAAACAGACTCCAGACGCACCCCAACTGGGATTCATTAGGTTGTTGCACGTGCCATCTGCTGTTCGATATTTGGCGTATGGATCGCATTGTCTGACTGTTATGGGATCAGTACAGCTCTGTTTGGCTTCATCACAGTACTGGCCTCGCAGAGGTTGTTGTGGCAATCTTTCATAGACATCTTCGCAGGACAGATTGTGCCTGCAAAATGATGGCAGAATAATGATGGTAAAATATGAAATTTTCCAGCAAGTATAAAATGATTGTTACAAGAAAATATTCGCTGAAGAACTATCATTAAAATCGCCAAAAGTAATTTTATTGATATTTTTTTAAAGTTTATAATCGGTTAATTATTAAAATAAAAATACATGTCTTCAATCATCTTCGTTATTCTTAATTTTTCTACTCATAATTTGTCACATTATACTTGAAACGCATTATACATTATCACCATGAAATATAGACAAAGAAAAGTAATAACTGGGCACAACTTTAGCTTCGAATGCACTTATGATACTCTACAATATTTGTTTTTTTTTATCAGAATATTTATTAGATTTAACCATCAATAAATCAATAATTATATAACATATAATATTAATATAACACATATAATAATATAATAACATGTATAATAATAACCATCAATAAATCCACTAAAATATTTTAAATAGTAGAAGCATTTTTCTGAATAATAAATAGTTGGAATTAAAATTAAAACTTCGAATAACAGTTATTTTACAAGGATAATAATATAGCAACTTTTTTACTATGTACCTTTTTTTACAACTATTTTTATCAACTTTTATACTTTTTTGCTATAAAATTTTCATTATTTTTTTTTACAATAGATAGTTCTTTTTGTTTCTTGAAAAATAGTAAGACTCTCTACTAAATCCCAATAATCGAAAATTCAGTAAAAATCATACATTTAACAAGTTATTAAAATTATTTTATTTGTTACTGAAAAAATTATTCAACATAAATTCTGACAAAAAAAAAAAAAAAAAAAAAAAAAATAAATTAAAAAAATTAAATGAATTTTTTTTTAATTAAAAAAAACATTTAATTGCAAATAATAAATAATTTAGGGCACTTAATTGCAAATGATAAATAATTTAAGGCATTTAATTGCATGTGATAAATAATTTAGGACACTTAATTGCAAATGATAAATAATTTAGGTCACGTAATCGCAAATGTTAAATAATTTAGAGCATTTAATTGCAAATGATAAATAATTTAGAGCATTTAATTGCAAATGATAAATAATTTAGGACACTTAATTGCAAACGATAAATAATTTAGGACATTTAATTGCAACTGATAAATAATATAGGACACTTAATGCAAATAATAAATAATTTAGGTTACTTAATTGCAAATGATAAATAATTTATAGCATTTAATTGCAAATGATAAATAATTTAGGACACTTAATTGCATATGATAAATAATTTAGGACATTTAATTGCAAATGATAAATAATTTAGGACATTTAATTGCAATGATAAATAATTTAAGGCATTTAATTGCATGTGATAAATAATTTAAGGCATTTAATTGCAAATGATAAGTAATTTAGGGCATTTAATTGCAAATGATAAATAATTTAGGACATTTAATTGCAATGATAAATAATTTAAGGCATTTAATTGCATATGATAAATAATTTAAGGCATTTAATTGCATAAGATAAATAATTTAGGACACTTAATTGCAAACGATAAATAATTTAGGACATTTAATTGCAAATGATAAATAATTTAGGACATTTAATTTGAAATGAAAATTACTAAGATCTTGACTTTTCCTTTTCGACTTCCATACCTTACATGATTATTTTGTAAAGTTAAAAGGCTTATTAAAGGCTTGAAGTTAAAAGCACTTATACTACAGATTTGTTAAAATCTGTAGTCTAAGTGCCTTTTTCAATCTTCAAGTAGACATATTTTACATGAAAGAAAGAAATAAACTAAGGGAAAAGCTCCATATTATACAAAATCTTTTTTTTTTAAAGTGAATGCTACAAATTAATTTTGCTGTTTTTTAAGTCGTTTTCATTATAACTTTTAATTTGTTCCAAAAAATAAATCAGGTGTAAAAAAATATTTAAAAAAAAAAATAACAATAAAAAAAATAATAATAAAAAATAAAATAAATCATATGTAAAAAAAATATTTAAAAAAACTAAAAAAATAATAATTAATTAAAAAATAAAGTATACCGTGTGTAAAAAAAAATATTTAAAAAAAACTAAAAATAAAAAAATAATAATAAAAAAAAATAAAATAAATCATGTGTAAAAAATATTTTTAAAAATTAAAAAATAATAATAATTAATTAAAAAATAAAGTAAATCATGCGTAAAAAAATATTGAAAAAAACTAATTAAAAAATTATAAAAAAAAAATAAATAAATAAAATAAATCATGTGTAAAAAAATATTTAAAAAAAAACTAAAAAAATAATAATTAATTAAAAAAAGTAAATCATGCGTAAAAAAAATATTTAAAAAAACTAATTAAAAAATTATAAAAAATAAATAAATAAATAAAATAAATCATGTGTAAAAAAAATATTTTAAAAAAAACTAAAAAAATAATAATTAATTAAAAAATAAAGTAAATCATGCGTAAAAAAAATATTTAAAAAAATTAATTAAAAAATAATAAAATAAATAAAATAAAATAAAAATAAAATAAATCATGTGTAAAAAAATATTTTAAAAAAGTAAGAAAAAAAAATAAAATAAAATAAGTAAAAAATGACATAAATCATGTGTAAAAGATATTTAAAAAAAAACTATAAAATAATAATAATAATAAAATAAAAAATAAAATAAATCATGTGTAAACAAATATTTAAAAAAAACTAAGAAAAATAAAATAAAATAAATAAATAAATAAAATCGTGTGTAAAAAAAATATTCAAAAATGATTTTTTACTTTTGAATGAGGGATTCTGTGACTCTGTCGAATGGCAACTGTTTTGACTCAAGCATGTGCACATGAGGATCAGTTCTGGCCCTACGGATTATGTTCAGATCCGTAACTGTGCTGTTAGGCTTTATAACTCTACCTTTAGAAAAAGAAAACATAAAGAAATTAAGGCTAAATCATACATTGACAAGAGTAAGAGAAAGCAACAATCATTTAACTGTATTGTAATTTTTACTAGTACGCTACTATTTTTTTTTTCAAATACCACTTTTTTACATACTGTTGTCGTTGTTTCTTATCCCACTTGGCTGGCCAAGTCCACGAGCCCATACGGACTCAAGGTTGAAGAGAAAAGGGGCAGCTTCTGTTGTGATGGAGCACCCGTAGGTAGAAGTCTGACTTTGGCTCCGTGACGCTCTTACGGTCATAGGAGACCGGGACCTAGGGCTTAAAGTGGATTCCGAACCCTTACAATCATCCATGGACACCACCGGGATTCGAACCCGGTACCTGTGATACCGAGAGCCAGAGCGCTAGCCACTCGGCCATCAGACCCCTTTTACATACTAATTATTTTAAGTAAAAATTATTAAATTATTTTTACTCTAAACTAAATACAAATATATAGTACTTTCAGCGTTATCCAAGATCACTTTTTAATTACAAAATATGAAAGGAGGATTTACAGTAATCTCCTGGACACGTTCGCCCCTCCATCCAGTCCAAGTTTCAGAGCCATAGAGCAAAATAGGTCTAATAAGGGTTTTATATAACAAGAATTTAGTTTTTCTGCCAATGAACTGTGATTTAAACAGATTTCTTAACCCCCCAAAAAAGGCCTTATTGCCTGACACAATTCCGTTTTTTATTTCAGATAAGATATTATTTTGACAATTAATTAAGAATGAGTTGCCATAGTGATAATCTTAGTTATAAAAGTATTCTTGTTACTTTTTAGTAAATATTAATATAGCAAGTGTTTAAAATTATCAAACATATAATAATGTGTCCAAAGAGTAAGACTAATTTTCAATTTAAAATTCCCGGGGCTTGTGGAATTTCAATTTTTTTTCTTGTTTAGGTTGCTGGCACTGTCCTTGACATCTGTGTGAAATTTGACGTCAAAATATTCATTAGTGTTTGAGTTACGCTTGGCTTTTTGAGACGCTAAAACTGATTTTTTGAAATGTCTGAATTAATTGTGCAAAGAACTTGCATTCAATTTTGTTTGCGGAAACGTATAGAATGTTGCAGAAGGCATTCGGAGAGCATTCTTATATCGGAAATAAATGTTTAGAAGTGGTATAAACCGCCACCGTATTCACACCGTGCGACTTCTGGCTATTCCCTAAACTCAAAAGACCACTCCAGGGACACCGTTTTGAGTCGATTGAAGAGATTCGACGTGAATCGCAGTGCTCTTTGAAGGCCTCCTTACCGATGACTTTTTAGAAAGCATTGAGGATTGGAAAATAAGTTGACATAAATGCATTGTGTCCGGAGGGGATTACCTTGAAGGCAATGAAATAAATTTGAAAGAATAAATAAAGAGTTTTTGAAAAAAATATAATGGGTATTACTTTTTGGGGACAGTAGTAATGGATATAAATTTAAAGCAACAAAAATTCATAAAATACAAACGCCAATTCAAATTTTTATTTTTAATTTTGCTTTCTACTCAGAAATCATTAATTCTCCTCGTCATATGCCGGAATTCATAAAAACAAAAGTGATTATTGAGACTGCAAGGATTTTTTTTATCTACAGACAGAGTAGCTGATTTTTAGAAAGAATTCTTAATGTCTGTGAAGACTTCTTATTTTAAGTCTCACGCGTTTTATAGCACCGCTGAATCAACGTCGAATGATAAGTAATCAAATGTATGCAAAATAATGCAAATTTAAACCGATAAAGTTCTGTAAAATACTGTTTCCTGTGTCATAATCACCACAGAGGATGTCAGCAGACAAATAAAATTGAAAAAATGTAGACACTAATGAATATTTATTATCCAAAACATAAATTCCATTTTGAATTTAAACTCATCTTGATAATTTCATTGAAGATATAATATGCAGTATTAATGAATGAAAGACAATGAATGATTTAAATTTATTTATATAAGAGTCCCTTTTAATTCCTCTACTCTTAATAGATTAAAAGCTAATCGATTAATATCTAAATAAAAGAAAAACGAATAAATAAATTTTAAATATAGAAATAATGAAGCTACGAAAATTTAAATATACGGAAACACTCAGATCTTTGATTATCACTATTGTGAATTTTTATGAGACTATTGAACAGAGGTTTAGTCTGTCGTTCTACGTTCATTTCATGCACACTTTGGGCTAATTAGACAGAGACCTACAGTTTAACGTGGATTCCGAATACATAAAAAACATTCATGCCACCGCGAGGATTCGAACCTGAGTACTTTGATACCAAAGCGCTAGTTAATTGGTCATCAGGCAGCATTGAACACAGGAATTGATGAGTTAGCACACATAAAACATGTTTTTGGAATGTAACTGATTTCACAATTTGTATGAATAAAACCAATGAATGTAAAACTAAATGACTGAAAATTGGCATAAAAGTCTATTTTAATTATTCTGCTGTAATATTTGAAATACTAACAAATAGCTAAATATATCAAAAAAAATTAAATAATGCTAAATGTCGAAATATTGAGTTATTAATTCCACCGAAAATCCCCTGAACATCACACGATTCTGAAAAACCATAGAACATAGCAGCCGATTGTTGATGGCTCCTTATTATGCAATTATCTCGCATTTCGCATGAATAAAACCAATGATATAAGAATTCTATTTAATAATATTAATAATCTTGAACATCATTAGTACACTTATTTGAGAAACTATAGAACATCGGAGACGACGGGTTAGCTAATTAATGGGTTAGCTTAAATTATGTCGTTGAAAGTAACACATTGCGCAATTTTAAATATTCTAAGATTGTTCACTTTTTATGATATTGACAACATACATACTAATCAGAATCTGATTCAGCAATGCAGCAGAAGAGTTGTCACTGCTCAAAATAATGTTTGGAGTTTTAGTACGGAAGAAGGTCCTATGTCATTTGTTAGTTTTTTGTATGTGTCTTTGTATATATATATATATATATATATACACACGCACACAAATATATAAATATATATATATGTATATATATATTTGTGTGTGTGTGTATGTGTGTGTGATTCTGTATGAGTGAACGTTTTGGATCGACAGTTGTGTTACCTGGTGGAATATTTTCCATATTATTTAAGATTTTTTCCATATGACAAGTAAATATAGGATAATCACTCCAGATTGTCCAGTCAAAAATCACATATACTCATCATGAAAAGTTCATTATCTTCACATAGTTACAAATTAAGCCATCTTCTTTATGGACTATTGATTAAACAGTGCTTTGTAAATCAAGATCAGCCGGAGAAAAAATGGTGATTTCAAAGATAGAACCATAATTCGGAATGAACACCCCTCTTAATAGCAATATCTGTACCCCCTAACATTCTTCAAAAACATAATGGAGGAGTTTTTTTATTTATAGTGCCCTGGCAACTGTTGGTTGGCTTGTTTGTTAGATTTCAAACTCTCTGTTTTAAAATTTAGATCACAGAGGTCTGACAGATACCACGTTGGGTTTCGTTGTCAGAATTGAAACTCCATACAAGATATCAACAAGAAAGCGTTCTTAATTGCACTGGGGATGGACACAAATAAGGAGAAAAGGGAAGATGCGAATTGCCCTATTAAAATTGAGATTATTTATTTAAAATTGCCGTAAAACATAGTTACTGTTATCTTCACAAAAGTTCTAACGGGACATCATTTCCTGGCATAGAAATGTGATTGAGTATAGCAAGAGCGTAAATGAAATACGCTACCCACTAAGCCGTCAAACTTGTTGTCCACTGATAATAGTTCTCAGAAGATACAGATTCAAATTAGCATTTACGGTGGTTGCAATTATTAAGTTTAGAAACGAGAAGGCCTTATGTCATTGGTAAATCTTTTGCATGTGTCTTTGTATATATATATATATATATATATAACAGTTGGGCTGACATGCTAATAGGCTGACATATAGATGGCGCTACTAATATTAAATCCATATGATTTTTAGTTGGCCCTAACCTTCAAAAGACACGTGTATAAATTTGACAGCCGTTGCACTATTAGTATGTGAGTTATAACATTTTTAGTGAAGCAGCTTTTGTTAGTTTGAAAAAATGGAAAAAAAGGAATTTCGTATGTTTATTAAAGCATTACTTTTTGGCTAAAAAACAATACTATTGAAGACAAGGCTTCGCTTGATAAACATTATTCGGACTTTGCAAAAGGAAAATCAACCGTAGAGAAGTGGTTTTCTAATTTTAAACGAGGCGAAATGAACACCGAGGCCGATGCACGCAGTGGACGCCCCAAAGAGGCTGTTACCGACGAAAACATCAAAAAAGTCCATTAAATAATTTCTGATAACCGTAAAGTGAAGTTGAGAGATAGCTGAGACCCTAAAAATATCAAAACGTGTTGGACATATCGTGAATGAATATTTGGATATGCGAAAGCTCTGTTCAAAGTGGGTGCCGCGCAGAGCTGACAATCGACCCAAAACAACAACGAATTGATGATTCTAAGCAGTATTTGGAGCTGTTCAATCGTAATAAACCCGAATTTTATGTGACAATGGATGAAACATGGCTCCATCATTTTACACCGGAGTCCAATCGACAGTCAGCCGAATGGACTGCACGTGATGAACACTAAAAATGCTATAACTTCACTAAAAATGCTATAACTAACATACTAATAGTGAAACAGCTGTCAAATTTATACACGTGTCTTTTGAAGGTATGGGCTAACTAAATATCATATGGATTTAATACCAGTAGCGCCATCTATGTGTCAGCCTAGGAACTTTTCAGTCCACCTGTTATGTGTGTGTATGTGAGTGACTCTGTATGAGTGAGCGTTTTGCATTGACAATTGTGCTGCCTGTTTAAAAAAATTTCCATGTTTTTTTTTCCCGTACAAGCAGTTATAGGATAGTCCTCATATGTTGTCCGTCAAAAATACATATACTCATCATGAAAAGTTCATTATGTTCACATGGTTACAAATTAAGCCATGTTCTTTATGGACTATTGATTAAATAGCGCTTTGTAAATCAAGATCAGCCAGGAAAAAAAAAGCGGTAGAGTAAACGGGGATTTTACAGATCACTCCACCATTATTGATGAAATATGGATATGACACATTGAAATAAAGCATTTCTTAAGACGAATTATAATAAAAATCAGTGGAGAGGAGAACTACAACCAATACTTAGGTTGGTAATGCTTATCGAATTGAAATTGATTACAATTAAGGAATCGATTAACGATTGTACGGTCATATTACTTTTAATAAATGACATCTGGCTTTAAATTTGTAAATAATCTGTAACGAGAAGATCCTATGGCATTTGTGAGCATTTTGTATGTGTCTGTGTATATATATAACTCTGTATGCGTGAGCGTTTTGCGTAGACAGTTGTGTTGCTTGGTAGAAAATTTTCCATGCTATTCCATACGACTAGCCAATATAGAGTATTTGGGATATTTCCTTTAATGAATGATTGTTGTATTTAAAATTGTAAATAATCTGTAACGAGAAGATCCTGTCGTTTGTGAGCATTTTACTATGTATTTATATATATATATATATATATATATATATATATATACTCATGTCCATAAATTAAGGATAATTCAGAAACACACAGAAATTGAACTCTAAAATAAAAATTTCACGTGCAGAATTATCACACACATCTTGAAAAAGAATATGTAAATTACAGGAAACCACCAGATGGCACGGATAGTACGTCAAAATGACGAGAGTGTAAGAGAGGGGTATATACGGAATGGTGGCAAAGAAGTAAAATTGTTCACAAGCGCTTTAAAAGCCTTTCAGTGCAATAACCGCATAGTTATAGAACAAAGGAAACATTTGGATGATTTTTTACGTGGTATAATTATCGGACGACTGGAATGTGGACGTACCCAGCTGCAAGTATCAGAGGAACTTGGAATCGCCCAGAGTGTCATCTCCAGGCTTTGGCAACGATTCCAAGAGGATGGCAGTGTGAGTAGATGTTACAGCGCAGGTCGCCCCCGAGTTACAACGCCGAATGAGGACCGGTATTTAGCAGTTACTGACAAAAGAAACAGACGGAGCACAGCATCAGACCTGTCTCGTCAGCTCTCTTCAACTACCGGTACGACAGTTTCAAGGCAGACCGTGTACAGACGCTTAGGGCACATTGGTCTATATGCTCGTAGGCTTGTCAGATGTGTTCCACTTAACGCAACTCACTGTCGCCTGCGATTAACCTGGAGTAGAGAGCATGCATTGTGGGTACCGCAACAGTGGTCTGGTGTGATGCTTTCCGACGAGTCCAGGTTTAGTTTGCAGTCTGATTCTCGCCGGACTTTCATATGGAGAGCGCCAGGTACCCGTTACCACCAAGAGAACACCATTGAACGACACCGTTACGGTGGTGCAGGATGACTCGTTTGGGGAGGAATTATTTTTGGATCCAGAACTGACCTGCATGTTCAGAGTGTATCGATAACAGGCCACATCTATCGGGATGTCATTCTGGAACAACATGTACGTTTGTTTCGGGGCGCCATGGGTGCTGAATTTCTGTTTATGGATGACAACGCCCGTCCTCACCGTGCAAACATTGTAGACGAATGCCTTCAATTGGAGGATATCACCCATATGGATTGGCCAGCATACTCACCGGACTTGAATCCAATAGAGCATGTGTGGGATATGCTTGGCCGACGAATTGCAGCCCGTCACCCCCCTCCCACCTGTCAATCGGAACTTCGGAGGGCATTGCTTGATGAGTGGTGTAATATTCCCCAAGATCAGATTGATAATTTGATATTCAGCATGCCTAGGCGTTGTAAGGCCTGTATTGCATCGTCCGGGAGACATACTCCATATTAACCATCATACTAACCATGTTATATTTTTTTTTGTAAATAGGTTCTTTTTTGAAATTTACTCCAGGGAGTAAAAATCGCAATTTTTATTAATTATGTCAAACATATAGCATCTTTTTTGCTCTTTACCTTTTGTTTAATAAATAGACTTTACAAATAAGTCAAATTTGTTTTGCTTCTATCTCTTTCTTTGCCTGAACTTCATAATCCTTAATTTATGGACATGAGTGTATATATATATATATATATATATATACATATGTATACGTGTGTATGTGGCTATTTATGAGTGAACGTTTATCATAGACAATCGAGTTGCCTGGCGGGAAATTTTCCATGTTTTCTTCCATACTTCCATTTCTTAGCAAATACAGGATAGTCACTCCAGATTGTCCAGACAAAAATCACATATTCTGAACATGAAATGAAAAGCTATTTATGTGTTAATGGTTGTAAGTTAATCCACCTTCTCTATGGACTATTGATTAATCAAAATCAGCCAGAAACAAATTAGCCGGAAAGAAAATGATGATTCCACAGATCACACCATCATTGACGAAATATGGATATGACACAATGAAACAAAGTATTTCTGAAGACGGAAGATAATAACATGATAATAGTAAATAGTTGAGTAATGATAATAATAATAGTTGAGAGGAGAATTGCAATCAATACTTAGGTCGGTACTGTTTATCGAATTGAAATTAATTACGATTAAGAAATTGATTGATATCGATTGTTTGGTGATATTTCCTTTAATGAATGACTGCTGGCTTTAAATTTGTAGTCTGTAACGAGAAGACCCTATGTCGTTTGTGATCGTTTTGTATATGGCTATGTATATATATGTGTGTGTGTGAATCTGTATGCATCGTGTTGCTTGGTGGAAATTTTCCCTGTTTTCTTCTATAGGACAAGCAAATAAAGGACAGTCACTCCAGCTTGTCCGGGCAAAAATCAGATATAATCATCTTGAAAAATTCATTATGTGCCTTTGGTAAGTTAAGCCACCTTCTCTATTGGGCGGCTTGGTAGCCAACTGACTAGCGCTCTGGCCTTTTGTATCACAGGCTTCAGGTTCGAATCCTGGCTGTGACATGAATGTTCGTTAGAGGTTAGGAATCCACTTTAAACTGTAGGTCCCGGTCTGTTTAGTCCGCGTGGGCACAAGAGGACAGTAGAGTCACAAACCAAATTATGAACTATTGATGAAACAATCATTAAATCTTGAAAATCATGAGTGGGATTTCCACAGATTACATAATCATGTTGTTGTTTCTTATCCCACTTGGCTGACCAAGCCCACGAGTCCATATGGACACATGATTGAAGGGGAAGGAAGCAGCTGCTGTTGTGATGGAGCACCCGTAGGTAGACGCCTGACTTTTGCTCCGTGACGCTCTTACAGTCATAGGAGACCGGGACCTACGGCTTAAAGTGGATTCCGAACCACTACAAACATCCATGGCACCGCCGAGATTCGAACCCAAAACCGGTGGTACCGAGCGCCAGAGCGCTAGACACTCGGCCATTCAGGTCCCAAATTTGCCAACGGCACGCAGTGTTCCCAGGTGGTCACCCACCCAAGTACTGACCGCGCCCAATGATGCCTGACTTCGGTGATCTAACGAGAACCGGTATATTCAGCATGGTACGGCCGTTGGCTTTATATATGGATATGACACAATGGAACAAAATATTTCTGAAGACGAATGATAATAACAATTATTTGACAGGAGAACTGCAATCAATACTTAGGTCGGTAATCTTTATCGCATTGAAATTGATAACGATTAAGGAATCGATTGACATCGATTGGCTGTTGATGTTTCTTTTAATGAATGACTGTTGCCTTTAAATTTGTAACTTTTGTGTAAAATAAGAATTACTGTATACCATATCTAATCGTTTGGATATTACACGTCTTTTTACATTAATGTAAAAATCCCACATTCTTAATAATAAAATTAAAGCCTTGATTTCTCCATAACTAACCAAATCTTTAGACAGTTCCAAGTAACAGAAAACAAAAGACAAGCCACTAACCTTCATCTGCCAATTTCTTCTCCAGCTCGTATCTCTTTTGCCCCACGTCGCGAAACCTCTTAAATTCCTCTTCCACTGCCTTCTCACTGATCAGTGGTCGCCTCTCGTAGTGATACTGAGGCTCGTATTCTTCAATGTAGATTTCGTATAGAGTATATTGATGCTGAACACTTCCGGTGATGAGAACCGCAAATGCAGTCCATAATAACAAAAGCATTGTGAACCTGTGTTTACAAAATAATAATAATAACAATTATGATAAATTATTATCTTAACATACATAAATTATTAATAACATAATATATTAGCAAAAATTATTATCATAATTACAGCAGTTTCGAGATTCGACGTACACTCGAGAACTCAGAAAATCTCCGACCTTGGAAAGAATTGCACTTGTGTATCTAATTTATATCTTTAATTTTCACTTCTGTGTAAATAGAGTTCTGTATGTATATTTAATGCTTGTAAATAAAATTTAAAATGTTTCCCTGAACCTGAAAATGGTCATTTTCATGAAGCCGTTAGAAGTCTAACAGGAGGGCGGAAAAGTTCGTAGGCTGACGCATAGATGGCGCTACTAGTATTAAATCCATATGATTTTTAGTTAGCCCTAACCTTCAAAAGACACGTGTATAAATTTGACAGGTGTTGCACTATTACTCACACACGTCCACTGCGTGCATCATCCTCGGTGCTCATTTCGCCTCTTTTAAATTTAGCAAACCATTTCTCTAAGTCCGAATAATGTTTATCAAGCCAAGCCTTGGCTTCAATAGTATATTTTTTCGCCAAAATGCAATGCTTTATTAACACACGAAATTCCTTTTTATCCATTTTTTCAAACTAACAAAAGTTGCTTCACTTAAAATGCTATAACTCACATACTAATAGTGCAACAGCTGTCAAATGTATACACGTGTCTTTTGAAGGTGAGGGCTAACTAAAAATTATATGTATTTAATACTAGTAGCGCCATTTATGTGTCAGCTTAACGAACTTTTCCGCCCATCTGTTATTATATGCCGAGACGTTACAAAGTCTTCTCTTGAAGAAAGATTTATTTTCAAGGAATCAATGAGTAATTTTTTTCTGTGAAGAGGGTGACATCCCAAATAAGTTTTAAAAATCAGTGTTATATAAACCTGGAGTGGTTTTATATGTACCAATAAACGATCAAATATTTATGTCTCAAAGGGCAATATTTCATTGAATCCCGTCTGAGATCGGGATAGACATTATTGAAATCCGTATGCCAGATTGTCTCTCTGTCCTATTGTATTTGAGAATATATTTGGAGCCTGAGAGCATTTCAGAAGCCACCATTGAGAATTTTCGCTTTAAATTGCATTGTCATTAATTTACTCACTATAATAGTGGGACAATGTTTTTATGGTAAAACTGTTAATTCTTATTGGAATATTTAAATTCAGTTCAATAAAATTATTTCGATTTCAAATTAACTTTATAAAATCGATAACATTTTCAGTTTAAAATGGTCAATGATCTTTGTTGGTTCTTGGATAGACGAAAAAGAGTGCATATACTCATACATCGGGAAATTTCTTATTATCGGGAGATTATGAAGTTAATATGATAAGTGAGATTTTTCTAGGTGTTTCGAAGATTGATATACACCACAAAATGGGGGATCGTTAACTAAATAACTAAAACTAAAAAAAAAAGTCAATGGTTAAGACGCTGATAATCAAAAGTCTGTTGTTATTTCTTATCCCACTTGACCTACAGCAAACATCTAGACCAAGCCCATGAATCCGTCTGGTCATGATAAAGGATAGAAAATGCAGCTTCTTTTTGTTTCCTTGACCTGGCGGCACAAAGATATGGGGCACCCAAAGAGAGAAGTCTGACTTTACCCCATCCAGCTATACCCCCTTGGTTACCCAATGGATACCCATATTAGCTGTCGTTTACGACAGGAATGGGATATAGTGGGGCTATTCCAAAAATTCTGATAAGGATAATTACAATATTCATTTATAATGAAACATTTTATTTAGCTCCTTTTTTTTACATTTTCCTGATCGGTTTGGTTCGTCACTCGACTGTCATTTTGTCCACACTTTAGTGTAATTAGACCGGAACCTACAATTAACGTGGATTCCGAACCACTCACAAACATCCATGCCACCGATTCGAACCTGAAGCATGTGGTACCAAAGGCCACAGCGCCAGCCAATTGGCCTTCAGACCGCTTTACGTTTCCATGATATAGCTTTTTGGAATCTAAATTCTTTCAATAAAGTGAGTTCATCTCAATAAAGGGAGTTCATAAGTTGTGTAATGGGTTCACTTTTTTTGAAGTTAACGTATTCACTTTTTTGAAGTTTACGTATTCATTTTTTGAAGTTATTAATTTCGAAATGGAAAACCATTCATTTTACAAAAAAAAAAAAATTTAAAAATTAGTTTACATTTAAAATATAGCTTTCATGTCATTGTTAGTTGCCTTTTACAACATGCATGGGCTACAGTGCTAAATTGAGACTATTCTAAAAATTCTGATAAGGATAATTACAATATTCCTTTATAATAAAACATTTTAATGTGGTTCTTTTTTCAGATTTTTTATGAAATAGTTTTTGCAATCTAAATTCTTTCAAAAATATTTAAGAAGTACTTCAATATCAAAGTTATTTTTCATGAAATGAATAATGCAAGTAGTTGATTTTCCAATAAAGTTAACACATAAGTTGTATCGGGTTCACTTTTTGAAGTTTAAGTAAGTTGTTTAATTTTAAAACGGAAAATCATCCCTTAAAAAAAAAATATTTAATTTAAATTTATGTCATTATTTGGAAATGACATAAATAAATAATTTAAATGTAACTTTATTCAAATTATTATAAAACAATTACAAAATAATATAAAATAATTGAAAAATATCTAATATAACTTTTATGTTATTATTTTGTAATTCAAGTATTTATTCAACATTATTTAGCTCACATACCGATATTTTATATGCCATTTTTGGCTTAGTATACATCAATAAAATAAAATCAGATTTTATATTATTTTCTAGAAATCAATACAAAAAATTTTTAAAGCATAGAAATGAATAAAAATATACTGCAATTATAATTAAATAAAATTGCATTTTTAAAGTACTGACTTCATAAAAAAAGCTTTTTTTTAATAATATAAAAAATAATTGGAATACTATTGTTCATAAACATGCTTGTAAGACAGTTTCGCTGCTTATTTACACAATAAAAGTTAGATAACATAACATTTATCAAAATATTTGAATTTTACATTTAATACTCATGAATAGTTTCTAATTTATGACTTACCAAGTTGAATTTAACGATTTTAGATGATAGAACTTTTTTAAAAATAAAAATTATGGCATTCCAATTCAAGCATCATGGAAAATTTCAAGAAGTTTGCTTTTTTTTTTATTACCTTCCTTTATAGTTTTTGGAAACGATTTAAATCATTGCCTAGACAATTTTTTATATTGTTATATTGTGCAATCTTTTACTGACACATCTATTTTATAGAAATATAAATTTAAAAGCATGACCACGATATTTTTAGCCTACTTTAGATAAGATCACCAATTTTTTTATGTCTGTAATTTCCTGTTTATAATACGTTTACAAGCCACAAGATGATGATATAGGTGGTTATCAAAATGATGGAAACATCTGTAAATGAAAGTGACATTTAAGAACACGCTTCGTAAGCATTGAAATATAATCTTAACTATCAGTTTTATTTTTAATACAAAAAGTATATATATCATGGTAGTATGAGGTAGTTTTTGTGAAGTTGTATACGTCTTGGAATTTTGATGAAAACGTAAAATATCAAACCTCACAGACTCCAAAAGAGGACAAATTGTAGGAGTCCGACTAGCTGAAGTAACTGTTTTGAGTTGCTGCAGGTATTCAGCTTTTAGGCATTCTTGAGTCGTCTAAGTTTCTCGTCGTCTCGTTTTAGCGTGTCTAAAGTCATGACAGAGTACACACAGCGAAACAAGACAAGAGACCGACGGACATTGAAGTGAATTTTAATGTCTAAAAAGAAAAGAACTACAACTCAATCAAGGTCTGGATTCTCCAGTTTCAATAATTAAAGTTAGAATTCATCTGCATAAACAGGACATTTATGGCAGAGCAGCAATTCTCAAGCCACTTGTCACATCTGCTAATGCCAAGTTTCGTCTAAAGTGGTGTCACAACCTGGTCGTTTGATAAGTGGAAGACAGTTATAGGGTCAGACGAATCATCTTTCACACTTTTCCTGATAACAGAACAGGTTCACGTTTGGAGGACACCTGCACAAGCGTATGATCTTGATTCTCTCCTTGCAATTGTCAAGCATGAAGGTAGATTTATCATTGCGGATTACTGATTCATGGATTACCTGCAGAAAAATTCTTGACATTTTAGCTTCTAAAGGGAGGAATGCTGTTTTGCAGTGGATCCCATCTCACGTGGGAATAGCTGGAAATGAATAAGCTGATAAATTAGCTAAAGAGGGAACTGAAATTTCACAATCAAATAATGGTGAGGTGCCATTTTCATCATTAAAAGAATTGTTGAAAATGCAATGTGGAAAAATTATGAATTCGAATTATTAGAAGAAACTAAGAATAAGAAGTGGAAGTAATCGATTTGTAAAATCTCAGACTCCCCTAGATCGATCGCAGTAGCGGCCTTCCGCCTGTAGACTGGGCATGATTGTCTTGCTAAACATCTACACAGCATTGGTATGCATAACAGTCCTTTGTACAATTAGAACTCTGAGATGGACAAAAATCATTTGCTATGGGAGAACTATTCAATTCATAGAAGAAACTAAGAAAAAGAAGTGGAGGGACTCGATTTATAAAATACCGGACGCCCCTAGATCTATCGCAGTAGTGGTCTTCCGCTTGGAGACTGTACACGATTGTCTTGCTAAACATCTACAGAGCATTGGTATATATCGAGGCCAAATGCACAAAACAGTCCTTTGGCATTTTGTACAAACAGAACTCTGGAATGGACAAAGATAATTAAGTTGCTCTTCATTGAATGAAAAAAAGTTATACAGCAGATATCGGCATGCTAGAGAGAGTTGATGCAATTGGCATCCAGCGATTAATTTTCTTTAATCTTTATGTAGTCACAGTTTTGATGTAATTATTATCATTGTTATGAATTACTGTTTTGCTGTTTTGTATTCCATCTTTATGATCCAATCTCATGCATCACAGATGCATGGGAGCCAATGATGTAAAAACAAGTGTATTTGCAATAAGAAAATCTTTTGAAATTAAATCAGAATTTTTAGTTACAAATTTGATAAATAAATATTATAGAGTGAATTATGCAAACTTCTCAGCCCTACAGCTTTAAAAAAAATCAATGTGACTAAAACGAGTTTTGTGCATGAATTATTTTTAACAAAGCTAATTTGTAAAAAATCCGCTCACAATTATTTATGGTAATAAAACAATTATATTATTTTACATATAAGTCATCAAGTTATTTTAAAAGTTACTCTAATAAAAGTAAACATACTAACGAAAGACTAACAAGCAATTAACTTGTTTAGGTTTCTCTAAGTAAATTGTTAGAATAATGTGGATAATAAAAATATACATAAAGATGATGACTACAATTTTTGTTTACAATTTTCATCCTGCAGAATCTTTTTAATTGAGTTATTTTGAAATCGTGCAGAAGTGTCTGCAAGAAACCTTGGGAATAAAACAGTTTGGATTCAATTAAAATTCTTGAGTTATAATTATTCAGAATTGCGAATATAACATGGATCTAGAATATAAATTAATTGTCCTCGTTTTTCAATCAATGATTAATTTCATAGCAAGAAGATCATTTTATTCCTAATATTTATCAGTTTGTCTCGTTTTTCAATGAATTAATTAATTTCATGGCAAGAAGAAAATTATTTTATTCCAAATATTTATCACTTTGTCCTCGTTTTTCAATCAATGAATTAATTTCATAGCAAGAAGAAGATTATTTTATTCCAAATATTTATCACTTAGTCCTCGTTTTTTAATCAATGAATTAATTTTATAGGAAGAAGAAGATCATTTTAATCTAAGTATTTATCACTTTGTCCTCGTTTTTCAATCAATGAATTAATTTCATAAAAAGAAGATTATTTTATTCCAAATATTTATCCCCTTGTCCTCGTTTTTCAATCAATGAATTAATTTCATAAAAAGAATATTTTAGTCCAAATATTTTTCCTCTTGTCCTCGTTTTTCAATCAATGAATTAATTTCATAAAAAGAAGATTATTTTATTCCAGATATTTATCCCCTTGTCCTCGTTTTTCAATCAATGAATTAATTTCATAGCAGGAAAAAGAATATTTTATTCCAAATATTTATCATTTTGTCCTCGTTTTTCAATCAGTGAATTAATTTCATAGCAGGTAAAAAGAATATTTTATTCCAAATATTTATCATTTTGTCCTCGTTTTACAATCAGTGAATTAATTTCATAGCAGGAAAAAGAATATTTTATCCCAAATACTTATCATTTTGTCCTCGTGTTTCAATCAATGAATTAATTTCATAAAAAGAAGATTATTTTATTCCAAATATTTATCATTTTATCCTCGTTTTTCAATCAGTGAATTTATTTCATAGCAGGAAAAAGAATATTTTATCCCAAATATTTATCATTTTGTCCTCGTTTTACAATCAGTGAATTAATTTCATAGCAGGAAAAAGAATATTTTATCCCAAATACTTATCATTTTGTCCTCGTGTTTCAATCAATGAATTAATTTCATAAAAAGAAAATTATTTTATTCCAAATATTTATCACTTTGTCCTCGTTTTTCAATCAATGAATTAATTTCATAGCAAGAAGAAGATTATTTTATTCCAAATATTTATCACTTTGTCCTCGTTTTTCAATCAATGATTAATTTCATAGCAAGAAGATCATTTTATTCCTAATATTTATCAGTTTGTCTCGTTTTTCAATGAATTAATTAATTTCATGGCAAGAAGAAAATTATTTTATTCCAAATATTTATCACTTTGTCCTCGTTTTTCAATCAATGAATTAATTTCATAGCAAGAAGAAGATTATTTTATTCCAAATATTTATCACTTAGTCCTCGTTTTTTAATCAATGAATTAATTTTATAGGAAGAAGAAGATCATTTTAATCTAAGTATTTATCACTTTGTCCTCGTTTTTCAATCAATGAATTAATTTCATAGCAAGAAGAAGATTATTTTATTCCAAATATTTATCACTTAGTCCTCGTTTTTTAATCAATGAATTAATTTTATAGGAATAAGAAGATCATTTTAATCTAAGTATTTAGCTCTTTTTCCTCGTTTTCAATCAAAGAATTAATTTCATAAAAAGAAGATTATTTTATTCCAAATATTTATCCCCTTGTCCTCGTTTTTCAATCAATGAATTAATTTCATAAAAAGAATATTTTAGTCCAAATATTTTTCCTCTTGTCCTCGTTTTTCAATCAATGAATTAATTTCATAAAAAGAAGATTATTTTATTCCAGATATTTATCCCCTTGTCCTCGTTTTTCAATCAATGAATTAATTTCATAGCAGGAAAAAGAATATTTTATTCCAAATATTTATCATTTTGTCCTCGTTTTTCAATCAGTGAATTAATTTCATAGCAGGAAAAAAGAATATTTTATTCCAAATATTTATCATTTTGTCCTCGTTTTACAATCAGTGAATTAATTTCATAGCAGGAAAAAGAATATTTTATCCCAAATACTTATCATTTTGTCCTCGTGTTTCAATCAATGAATTAATTTCATAAAAAGAAGATTATTTTATTCCAAATATTTATCATTTTATCCTCGTTTTTCAATCAGTGAATTAATTTCATAGCAGGAAAAAGAATATTTTATCCCAAATATTTATCATTTTGTCCTCGTTTTACAATCAGTGAATTAATTTCATAGCAGGAAAAAGAATATTTTATCCCAAATACTTATCATTTTGTCCTCGTGTTTCAATCAATGAATTAATTTCATAAAAAGAAGATTATTTTATTCCAAATATTTATCATTTTATCCTCGTTTTTCAATCAGTGAATTAATTTCATAGCAGGAAAAAGAATATTTTATCCCAAATATTTATCATTTTGTCCTCGTTTTACAATCAGTGAATTAATTTCATAGCAGGAAAAAGAATATTTTATCCCAAATACTTATCATTTTGTCCTCGTGTTTCAATCAATGAATTAATTTCATAAAAAGAAGATTATTTTATTCCAAATATTTATCATTTTATCCTCGTTTTTCAATCAATGAATTAATTTCATAAAAAGAAGTTTATTTTATTCCAAATATTTATACCCTTGTCCTCGTTTTTCAATCAATGAATTAATTTCCTAAAAAGAAGAAGATTATTTTATTCCAAATATTTATCATTTTGTCCTAGTTTTTCAATCAATGAATTAATTTTATAGCATGAAAAAGAATATTTTATTCCAATTATTTATCACTTTGAGTTCTAGTATTTTTCAAACAGTAAACGGATAGCAATTTTTATAAGTAATTCAACTATCAAGTTAGTTTTGTTATTAGCAGAAATTTGTATAAATGCTCTAAATTTAAAAGAAAAATACAATAATATTTAAAAAAACAAACAAATTAATTATGTCATTAATTAATTTTGATATGACTGAGAAAGTTGAAATGCAAATCTAGTCTTATCAATAAATACAGTGATCTTAGATGATAATTATGTATTTTATTATTAGATAAATTTGAATCGTTTAAAACTACAAATGTTTCCTTATCTTATTTGGCAGATTGTTAAATCCATCTCAACTGATAACGATAGCTAGTCAGCTTTTTTTAGCGCTGTATCGACATTTTCAAATTGGGTTAAATATGATTCAGGAGAGTTATCATCAACCGAGATTCCTTAATCAACCAAGTGAATGATAAGGCATTGTGTTAAGATAGATGGAATCAACATGTGGTGATATTGATTTTCTTCATAAAATAAATTAAGCTTGTTTGATCTTTATTTCTAACAATTAGAGCAATCAATTTTTAATCGTTCCTGTGACTTTATAATTAAGTGAAAACAAGTAATATAAAAAAAATTCTTTTCAAGTCAATTCCTACTTTTTTTCACTATATTGCAGAAATTCCTTTATAAATAGTTTTCAATCATTTTTTAACTTTAACTGGCGCCATCTATTGGTAGATATATGCAATTGAAATCTAAAAAAAAAATATAATTAATTAATTAAATTTAATTACTGATTTAATGTTTGAAAAACTGTATTAACATCCAGTGTCATCCACTACAAGTTAAAAAAATGTATTTGAACTTGAGTGGATGAATAAAAAGCATTTTATTAACGGTTGAAAATTTGAACAAGATATATATAGGGGCAGTGTAAGCTAATAGAAGGAATTGAAAAAAGAAGGAAAGAAAGAAAATTTAATATGAAAAAAATTATTGTGAAGTAAAATAAATATGATTTTTAATGTTATTAAATTTTTTTATAAGTAACATAATGTAGACGCCTTGCTTCTCGGTGCAAATGGTTGCTAAACCACGAACGAATTGAGAGAGAGCACGACATATATTTTATGAATTCTATGTATTACACGTATTTAGTATTATTATATAAAATTTAACTTGTATCAATATTAGATAAGTCAAAATACCATGAATTGCATAAAAAAAATGTGCTGTAATATGGTAAATAAAAAAGATGTGGTAGAGATATGGAAAAAGCATTTTGTTAGGATTTATAGCCCTTCAGTTAGAATGATTCAGGCAATAAATATTAATTTTTAGTACCAGAAATAAATCGATTTATACTTTAAAATACGGCTGGAATATATTTGAAAATAAAAATTGAAAATCTTATTTATAGGTTATTCTTAATTTATATGAAGAAATGCATTTCAAAAATAAAAAAAAAGTGTAGAAAACTTTGGGGAGTTAATAAAAAAGGAAATAAATTTATTTTTTAAAGCAAAATTAGAAAAAAAAATGTATTGAAATAAAAAGGCATAAAAAAGTACAGGAATAGAATGTTTAAAAGTAAGTACGATCCAAGAAAAATTTAATTATTGATAAAAAGATATTGTAACCATGCTTCCTCCTACGTATTGACATGAGTACCCCCAGTGGCATTCAGAAGAAATAGCCAGTTGGCTTAGAGACTCTCGCCCGGAGAGGAAGTATATTCCGCGCATCCCGCGCAAACCTGAACATCTAGTTTTCGGCTTATAAGTGGAATCCTTCCACGAATCTATAATTATATGTCTTTAAATGTGTTTAATATTATATGTGTGTTGTATTTGTGAGTGTGTCAATAAAACTCTGAGTTCTCCAAACTGTGTCTCAAATATCACAACCCAACCACACCCAGTTACGATTAAATTGCCCAACTTTCACTCTACAATATTTATTTCTTCGTTACAAATCAGTTTAATTCGGTTTTTAAATACTGGTTTGATAATTTTCTATTAAATCATTTCTGATGTTACAAAAATTTTTTAAGACATCAAGAAGCTAAAAAAAATTTTTTTAATTACCTTTTAACCAAAGAATTCATGATAAGTTAAAAGAAACTGTGAAATAAAATTATGGCAATTATTCAACCAGTACAGAAAAAATTAATATAACAATGTACGAAAGCGATTAAATATAATAGAAGTTAAATAGCAGACATTAGCTGTAACTAATCGGAATTAAAGATATAAATGGTTTTTCACATTGAAGGGCAAAAATATCCGTTCATACAGTAAAAGTAAGTTATTTTATGTTGGAAATTAACCATAAGAATTATAAAACAGTGTAATGAAAATTTATTTACTTAGTTTTTTTATTAATTTTAAAACGAAATATATTAATTAAACTGTACTTTATTCTTAAACACATTCCGATGAAAATATTTCATAATTTTATTTTCATAAATTGTTAGCTATAGAACGAAACAAATTATTGTTTGGAATAAATGGTATTGTTCTAGAGTTAATTCGGTACATACGTATTAACGCCATCGTAGCAGAAGTTGCACTAATGCAGCTAAGAATGCGCCAAAATAGAGACTGTTTTGAATCTATGCTTAACTCTATATCGGCCCATTTTCAACCGAAACTACTTTGTTTTTAAATAAAGTTCTTTGAATTCTGAAAGTGTTTTGATTTTAAATAAACTGTTTTATATATTTTATGATTTGTCGCAAAAATTTTAGGTGTAGATTGGCGGCACTTAAAAACCGCCAAAACTGTAGCTGCGGTGGCGTTAATACGTAAGCTATTGCACGTTTATATCCACTGTGCATATAAATGTAACAAAAGGAAAATTGTGATTTAAATAGATACTCAAAACACCCATTACAATACTTGAAAATGTATTGGATGATTCTAGATCTTGTATAATTGCTAATATGCCTATAAATAATTTAAATAATTTTAAAAACTGATATGAAAAAATGCGTTGTGATAATTTTAAAAACTGTTATGAAGAAATTCGTTATGGTAATTTTAAAAACTGAGATGAAAAAATTCATGATAGTAATTTTAAAAACTGATTCGAAAAATTTGGTTATGGTAATTTTAAAAACTGATATGAAAAAATTCATTATTGTAGTTTTAAAAACTGATATGAAGAAATTAATTATTGTAATTTTAAAAACTGATACGAAAAATTTGTGGTAATAATTTTAAAAACTGATATGAAAAAATTCATTACGGTAATTTTAAAAACTGATGGGGAAAAATTCGTTAATGTAATTTTAAAAACTGATACGAAAAAATTCGTTATGGTAATTTTAAAAACTGATTTGAAAAAATCGTTGTGATAATTTTAAGAAATGTTGAAAAAATTCGTTATGGTAATTTTAAAAACTGATACGAAAAAATTCGTTATTGTAATTTTAAAAACTGATAAAAAATTCGTTATGGCAATTTTAAAAACTCTTAAGAAATTCGTTATGGTAATTTTATAAACTGATACGAAAAAATTCGTTATGGTAATTTTAAAAATTGATATGAAAAATTCATTATGGGAATTTTAAAAACTGATACGAAAAAATTCGTGATATTTTAAAAACTGAAATGAAAAAATTCATTATGAGAATTTAAAAAACTGATACAAAAAAATTCGTTATGATAATTTTAAAAACTGATTTGAAAAAATTCGTTGTGGTAATTTTAAGAACTGTTATGGAAAACTTCGTTATGGTAATTTTAAAAACTGATACGAAAAAATTCGTTATTGTAATTTTAAAAACTGATAAAAAATTCGTTATGGCAAGTTTAAAAACTCTTAAAAAATTCGTTATGGTAATTTTAAAAACTGATACGAAAAAATTCGTTATTGTAATTTTAAAAACTGATAAAAAATTCGTTATGGCAAGTTTAAAAACTCTTAAAAAATTCGTTATGGTAATTTTATAAACTGATACGAAAAAATTCGTTATGGTAATTTTATAAACTGATACGAAAAATTCGTTATGGTAATTTTAAAAACTGATACAAAAAAATTCGTTATGATAATTTTAAAAACTGATTTGAAAAAATTCGTTATGGTAATTTTAAGAACTGCTATGAAAAAATTCGTTATGGTAATTTTAAAAACTGATACGAAAAAATTCGTTATTGTAATTTTAAAAACTGATAAAAAGTTCGTTATGGTAATTTTATAAACTGATATAAAAATTCTTTATGGCAATTTTAAAAATTGATACGAAAAAATTCATTATGGTAATTTTGAAAACTGATACGAAAAAATTTGTTATGGTAATTTTTAAAAACTTATATCAAAAAAATCGTTATGGTAATTTTTTTCATTCACAATTCACAATGATTTGCCAGCTGCATTAGGAAAAAAAAGCATTTCGCAATGTTTTTACAGATGAATTCTCTTATCTCAAATCTGTATTAAATGCTGAAAAAATGAATAATTTGCCTTAGCCATGAAAAAATATGGCTTTTGTTTCCTAAATCACCTTAGAATTATTTTTTATGATTAATAATAAACAAATTATGATAAATAATTTATTTATGATAAATCGACGAATTTGGATGGATATAAATGGGCAAAAATACTCCACATAGCACTTTAATTTTCCAACGATATTTTCAAGTTGCTAAAAATGTTTTTATATTATTTTAAAATAAAGTATTAACATTCCATTTAAAATTTATGAAAATTCACATAAAATGAGATTTTTTTGTAAGAAATACATATCATTTGCATAAATAGCATTATTTACTTGACAAACGTTAAACTCAAATTTTTTCAAAAATTTTATCAACAAATTCATTAACCTTTTTTGAAATTTCTCCTCCTAAAAATTTCAAAAATTCGATCCCAATGAAATTTATAAAAATGATTGAATTTCTATTTTTTTCCCATTCTTAAAATCAATCAATTCCTCACTGAATTCAAACTTTTTTAAAAATTAACAGTATAAACAAATAAATAATTACAATAAATAATTCATTGGATATAAAGTGTAAAAAGAAACAAAAAAAAAAACAATTTTTATTTTCCCCTTTCTCTTATAAAATGGTTTAATATTTAGGTCTCCATTTTTTGATGCCTTTAAAAATCGAACGTTAAGATATTATTATATAAGATATCAAACATGTTACAAAATGGGACCATTTTGTAAAAAATCTGACATTTGTAGAGTCAATGAAATTTATAAAAATGACTCATATCATTATAAAAAATAAAATAAAGATAATCTAGGGCAGTACCCAAAATTATAATATACATTAAATAGACCAAGGTGACAAGGCATCATGTCAATAGGTATTCTGATTTTAATAATGTCTTAATTATAAGATATCCTGATTTTAATTATAAGGTATCCTGATTTTAATTATAAGGTTTTAATATTTAATTCTCCTTTTTTGAAACATTTAGAAATCGAACATTAAGATATTATTATACAAAATTTCAACATTTTATAAAAAGCTTGAAATTGCAAACGTCAACGATATTTATAAAAATGATTCAAATAATTATAAAAAAATAAAAGAAAGATATGTTAAGGCAGTATCCAAAACCCTACATTAAATAGAGCAAGGTGACAAAGCATCACATCAAAAGACAAGACAAGTCAAAATGAAAGGTACTCACCTAGATGATACAAGGAAACTATAAAAAGTGTTCTACGAAATTTTAACGAATTTACAACATTCGCAGAAAACGAAAAAAAAGGGGCGTGTAGTTAGGAAAATACTATCTCAATTTGCATGTGTTGTAACAGCTGTTTCTAATTCGGTTTCGGAATCTAGCAGATGTTTCTTTCTGAGAACACAATGGCGGCACAACCTTCTTAATCCTGCAGTGTATTGGAAACAACAGTGCTGACAAATCACTCTTTGTATTGAAATCAGGAAAGTGTTGAACGAAACACTAATATGAATCGAGGATCAAAGTATTGGGGATTTGCAATTGCTTTTCGTGAATTGACGAGATTTTGCTTAAAGTGAATGATTTTTGTTGCGGTTCATTTAAAAACGATACGGACATATACAAAATATCTCTGGAATAAATATATAAAAATATTGAATACGTTGAAAATAAGAAATGATGAAAGTATAGAAAATGAAAATATTGAAATTGAAATTGATGAAAATACTGAAAATGAAATATATGAAAATATTTGAAATGAAAATATTGACATTGAAGTATATAAAAATTTTGAAAATGAAAATATATGAAAATATTGAATTTGAAATATATGAAAACATTGAAATGGAAATATATGAAAATATTGGAAATGAAAGTATTGAAAATGAAATATATAAACATTTTGAAAATGAAAATATATGAAAATATTGAAATTGAAATATATGAAAACATTGAAATGGAAATATATGAAAATATTGGAAATGAAAGTATTGAAAATGAAATATATAAACATTTTGAAAATGAAAATATATGAAAATATTAAAATGGAAATATATGAAAATATAGAAATTGAAGTATATGAAAATATTGGAAATGAAAGTATTGAAAATGAAATATATAAAAATTTTGAAAATGAAAATATATGAAAATATTGAAATTGAAATATATGAAAACATTGAAATGGAAATATATGAAAATATTGGAAATGAAAGTATTGAAAATGAAACATATAAACATTTTGAAAATGAAAATATATGAAAATATTAAAATGGAAATATATGAAAATATAGAAATTGAAGTATATGAAAATATTGAAATTGAAATGGAAAACTGTGAAAATATCGAAATGGAAATATATGAAAATACTGAAAATGAAAATATTGATATTGAAATATATGAAAATATGGAAAATTAAAATATTGAATATATGTACGTATACAATGAAAGCAATACGTTCAATGTTTCATATGTGCTGAGAATAATATTATTATTTAAATTTATACACAGCCATGTACAATAGTAAAAAGAAATAGTGTATTACAATTTGTTCTTTAATTTTTGAAAAAGTCACATAATTTTATGAAGTAAAATTCGCTAACAATATCTTTCAATTAATCAGACAATAAAGGTTTAAATGTTAAAGCAGATGTCTCTTTCTGAGATCACGATATTCTTAATCTCGCAGTGTATTGGAAGCAACGGTGCTGGCAAATCACTCTTTGTATTGAAATCAGGAAAGTGTTGAACGAAACACTAATATGAATCGAGGATCAAAGTATTGGGGATTGGCGATTGCTTTTCGAGAATTGACCAGGTTTTTCTTTTTCTTTTTTTTTTTTTTTTTTTTCCTATCATTTTTGTTTCAAAGTAAATGATTTTGGTTGAGGTTAGTTTAAAAACATTACCGATACATAAAAAATATCTCTGGAATAAACATATAAAAGTATACAATACATTGAAAATATGGAATGAGGAAAGTATTGAAAATGAAATATTGAAATGGAAATATATGAAAATATTGAAATGGAAATATGTGAAAATATTGAAATTGAAGTATATGAAAATATTGAAATTGAAATTTATGAAAATATTGGAAATAAAATTATTGAAATCGTGAAGTATATGAAAATATTGGAAGCGAAATATATGAAAATATAGAAAATGAAACATAATGAAAATATTGAAATTGAAATTTATGAAAATATTGAAAATGAAAATATTGAAATCGTGAAGTATATGAAAATATTGAAAGCGAAATATATGAAAATATAGAAAATGAAATATAATGAAAATACTGAAAATGAAAATATTGAAATGAAAATACATGAAAATACTGAAAATGAAAATATTGAAACGGAAATATATGAAAATATTGAAAATGAAATTATTGAAATATATGAAAATATAGAAAATGAAATATAATGAAAATACTGAAAATGAAAATATTGAAATGAAAATACATGAAAATACTGAAAATGAAAATATTGAAATGGAAATATATGAAAATATTGAAAATGAAATTATTGAAATATATGAAAATATAGAAAATGGAATTATTGAAATATATGAAAATATAGAAAATGGAATTATTGAAATATATGAAAATATAGAAAATGAAAATATCAAAATATTGACAATGAAAATATAAGAAAATATTGAAATTGAATTATATGGAAATATTGAAATTGAAATATATGAAAATATAGAAATTAAAATATTTGAAAATTTTGGAAATAAAAATATTGAAATATATGAAAGTATAGAAAAGGAAATATGTAAAAATATTGAAAATGAAAAAATTTAAGTATATGAAAATATTGAAATGGAAATATATGGAAGTATTGAAATGGAGATATACGGAAGTATTGAAATGGAAATATATGAAAATATTGAAACTGAAATATATGAAACTATTGAATATATGTATGCATACATACTAAAAATGAAAATATTAAAATGAAATTATTAAAATGAATATTATTAAAAATGAACATATTAAAATGGAAATATATGAAAATATTGAAATCGAAATATATGAAAATACTGAAAATGAAAATATTGAAATTGAAATATATGAAACTATTGAATATATGTATGTATACAACGAAAGTAATACATTCAATATTTCATATGAGCGAAGGATAATACTGTTAATTAAAGTTATCTAATTTAAACCATGCACAATGCTAAAAAAATAGTGTATGAAAATTTGTTCTTTAATTTGCCAAAAAGACATATAATTTTATAAAGCAAAATTCATTAACAAAGTCAAAGATGTCAATGACCGATTCAATTATTGGCAAAAGATTGACAGATTTGATAAAAATAAATATTTGTCTAAATTGCCAGCATTGGATGGGTAGTCGAAATGTCTAAAAAAGGAGCAAGTAGTACCATTTTAGTACTTATTAGAGAGTTTTTGCATACCGTATTTTGGACGTCCGTTAGCTTTTTCTCCCTAGCGCGCATGCTCATAGGAAACATTATTACAGATACGCATGCGCAATATCCTATGAGCATGCGTGCTAGGGAAAAAAAGCTAACGGACGTCCAAAATACGGTATGCAAAAACTCTCTATTAAGTGAATTGAGTAAGAGTTAAAGTTACGTTATTGCTCAATTCGCATTAAAAATGCTTAAAAACAAAAGCTAAGTACTGGCAATTTATACCAATCACGATCATTAAAATACCACGATAGTATCTAAAATATAACAAGGTATTATATTCAAATGATATGTAATTTTAAAATTTTGACAAATGTGAATTGTTGAAAACCCAGTCTGTTAAAAAAAATTGTCAATGTAATATCAACTATATCTCACATATATCTGTGACATTTGCAGATTTGCATTAAAGCATTGACTATCTTTCAATTAATCAAACAATTTCTAAGACATTTAATAAAAGTTTTAAGTGGATTTACTCTCCTTACATGTCCTGTAATGTATAAATTGCTAAGTTTCATTTAAATGAATTCATTTTTTCAGATGCAGTCTTCAAGGTCCTCGTGTATTGCGAGAACAAAAAGAAAAATTTGCAAAGATTCTGCGACTGTATAATTATATTCTTCTATATGGCTTGATTGATCTGAATTCAAGTGACTGGAAAAATAACTGAAGATTGATAAACTAAATTTCTGAATAACTGAATTTCTGTTTTTGGGGAGATTAATTCGATTATTGAGGAAATTATCTACATATTATTCTGGAGGACTTGATGGATGAGAATATAGTCCCATTTTTCTTTAAAGGCGATTTTGAGTCTCTGAAAACGCAAGTATTTTCAAAGAGAAGTAAGACCTTAGCTTATGTAAACCATTTCATGTCTTAAAATAGATGGCGATTGGCACTAAAATGAGCGATAACATATACGTGCTCATTTTTTTATTAAGTGGATATTAAAAATATGAGTTATTGTAGTTATAAAAAAATACATTTAATTATTCGAATAATCGATACCCATTTTATTGCACTGAAAGAATTTGCAATTTAAAGATTTCGCACAATTTTTGCATGAAATTAGATTTACAATAATAAATAAAGGATTCTGATAATCATATTTTTTTTACTACTCGGAAATTCTCAATAATTTCATTTTAATAAAAATAAAAGTAATAAAAATTTGCAAAGCATTTGAAAAAGGCTCATACATTTTGTTTTTAGTCTACTACTGCGTCCAAAACGTAAGACCCATTTTCAATTTAAAATTCCCGGGGCTTATGGAATTTCCATTTTCTTTTTTTTTAGGTTGCTGGCACTATCCTTGACATCAAAATATTCACTAGTGTTTGAGTTACGCTTGGCTTTGGGAGACGCTAAAACTGATTCCGGCGATTTTTGAAATGCCTGAATTAATTGAGCAAAAAACTTGCATTCAATTTTGATTGCGCAATCGTATAGAATGTAGCAGAAGGCTTTCGGTGAGCATTCCTATATTGGAAAGAAATGTTGGCAGGTAGTATAAACAGTTCAAAGAAGGCAGAGAACGCGTTGAAGACGAAGAGCCCTCTGGTCGACCCTCCACCAAAACCGACGAAACTCACATCCAAAAAGATTAAAGATTTGGTGCTTGCAAACCGTCGATTTACATTTAGAGACCTTGCTGATGATATTGGAACTTCAAAAGGATCGGCCAGTTCCATTTTGTGCCTCAAACGCGTCAAATCTCGATTGGTACCGAAAACACTAAATGCCCCAGCTCACACTGCATTGATTCTTCGTGACTTTTTCGCCAATGAAACCCATATTGTTCCACAACCACCGTTTTCACACCGTGCGACTTTTGGCTATTCCCTAAACTCAAAAGACCACTCCGGGGACACCTTTTTGAGTCGATTGAAGAGATTCAACGTGAATCGCCGCGTGCTTTGAAGGCCATTCCTGTTGATGACTTTTTAGCATGCATTGAGGACTAGAAAAAATCTTGGCATATCTGCATTGTGTCTGGTGAGGATTACTTTGAAGGCAATGAAATAAATTTGGAAGAATAAATAAAGAGTTTCTGAAAAAAAAATATTTGGTCTTACTTTTTGGGCACAGTAATACGTTAAAATTTGTTTCAATTACTACACATGTTGATTTGGCAATAAAGCAAAATTAAATTTCGAGTTCTAATAAATTTCGATTTTCGCCATTTAAGTACACATCTCAAAAATGCTTATTTCTTATTTGTACGATACATATAACTTTCCAAATGTTCTTTAAGTTGGTACTATTACACCTACATTTGTTTAAATTAATTTACAAGAACACCTGTTTCTGAATTGACAAAAAGGGCTAATGTTTCCTTCTTACAAGACATCGTATATAAATTACCACACATTTGATTACAAATTGTCTGGGAATAATAGGAACAGCTGGTACAATAATTTCTGGAATGTCAGTTAAAAATTAAGGAGATCTTAAATGACTATCTGTCTACCACAATTTTCTTGAAGGATTGTTAAGGACATGTAAATAATGTTTTTAGGTCCCTACTTACTTACATAAATTATAAAATGGCTTACAGTAATAATTTTTAGTGAAAATCTTCTCAAAGGTTAAAGGCGGCCTGATGGTCAATTGGCTAGCGCTCTGGCCTTTGGTACCGCAGGCTTCCGGTCCGAATCCTGGAGTTGGCATGGATGTTTGTGAGTGGTTCGGAATATACTTTAAACTGTAGGTCCCGGTCTAATTAGCCCAAAGGGTGCACAAAATCACCGTAGAAGGACAAACCAAACAAACTCTCAAAGGTTAAGTGTATTGTATACGAAAAAAATATGTTAAAACATAAATAATTTTATAATACTCGTATAAAAATATATAAAAACATAAATAATTAAATATGTTCAATAGTTTTTGTAAGAATGTAAAAAAAAAAAAAAAAAAATATCAATAAAATTATTATTCATAAATATAAATTTTTAGGATTGCTAAACTTTGTCCAATTTCGGTAAAACCTGTGTTATCTTAAGGTAGTATGCATATCCTTTAAACAAGTAAAAATTTAAAAAAAAAGTGTGATGATAAAAAAAATACTACTGTGCCCAAAAAGTAAGATAAATTTTTTTTTTGCAAAAACTCTTTTATTTTTCCAAATTTCCTTCTATTTCATCGCCTTCAAAGTAATCCTCTTCGGACACGATGCACTTATGCCTCCTCAATGCATGCTAAAAAGTCATCTTCCGGGATGGCCTTCAAAGCGCTCGGCGATTCACGTTGAATCTCTTCAATCGACTCAAAACGGTGTCCCCGGAGTGGTTTTTCGCCGGGATCAGTTTTAGCGTCTCACAAAGCCAAGCGTAACTCAAACACTAATGAATATTTTGACGTGAAATTTCACGCAGAAGTTAAGGACAGTGCCAGCAACCTGAAAAAGAAAAACAAATTGAAATTCCATAATCCCCGGGAATTTTAAAATTGAAAATTAGTCTTACTTTTTGGACACCGCTGTAGTGTCTGACATACAAATTTTTCATGTCCACATAGAATAGAAACGAATCTCTTAATTATCTTGCAGGTTTTGAATTGAAACACATTTAATAGAATAATTGCTGGCATGCTTAAAAAATATTGAAGAAAGCACTTTTTTTTTTTCTCTAGTTAAAACTTTTACAAAATAATTAATTAAGAAAAATGTATATATATTTACTTAATAATTATTAACAGAAACAGTGTATTTATCATAGATAAATTTCATTATAGTAATCTAAACTAGACAGTAGAGGAATAAATTAAGAAAGTTAAAAATTATTGCATTCATTTGCCAATGAATTTATTATCGAGAAAATAATTACACTCATATAAAACTTTTATTAAACATTAGATTTAAAAGACATATATAATTTAATATAAATTGTTCTTAAAATAATACAGCTAAATATTTCTCAAAGAAAAAAAGAAAAGGAATCTTTATATTTAAAAAACATATTCGTCTTTCTAAAAAGATAGTTAATGTTCCATTTTAATCAACAGATGGCGCCACCAAACTTCGTCTATTAATTTTGACATCATTTAACAATATTAGCAAGCTTCACTTTCACATTCAAAACTTTGATCGAACCAGTCAAAATTTTTATTCTTTACTTTTACTGCTAATCTCCATTGACTTTAAGGTATTAAGAGGCACACTGAAATTTAAAAGCTCAAGAAAATTTTTTTAATTTAATGGTACGTTAATGGATGAGCACAATGAACTCACTTGCGCTTTAAATACCATTACATTTATTAGATAATTTTTTTTTTTTTTTTTTTTTTTTTTTTTTTTTTTGCGTTTGAGTTATAAGTAAGTGAATACTCATGAAATACTTCTGTACCTTGGTTACAGTTAATATATCTCCTTATAAACAATATATACAATAAACTTTGAATTTTACTCACTTAGTTATTTTGGATAAATTCGCTCTTCAAATATTTCTGATTCTTCAAAGAACAAAATCTATTACTCCAGATACCCTTTTTTCTTTATTATTATTATTATAATTATTTATTTTATTATTATTTTTTTTTAGCTCAAAACAGCTGTAGTACACATATAACAGGGAGGCTGAAAAGTGTAGGCTGACACATAGATGGCGCTACTAGTATTAAATCCATATGAATTTTAGTTAGCCCTAACCTTCAAAAGACACGTGTATAAATTTGACAGCTGTTGCACTATTAGTATGGGAGTTATAGCCTTTTTAGTGAAGCAACTTTTGTTAGTTTGAAAAAATGGATAAAAAGGAAATTTCGTGTATTAATAAAGCATTGCTTTTTTTTGCGAAAAAAAATACTATTGAAGGCAAGGCTTGGCTTGATAAACATTATTCGGACTTTGAACCAGGAAAATCGACCGTAGAGAAGTGGTTCGCTAAATTTAAACGAGGCGAAATGAGCACCGAGGACGATGCACGCAGTGGACGCCCCAAAGAGGCTGTTACCGACGAAAACATCAAAAAAGTTTTGCTTTAAAACACCCTTGATCTTAGATGTTTGACTGGTCATGACTGTTTACGTGACAACCTCGATAAAATTGGAGTGGTGGTTTCCCCAAACTGTGTTTTGTGTGACTTTAGTCGGCCTCTGACTTTTGAACATTTAAATAATTGTAATGCACTTTCTCGGTATGAAGACATAGTCAAAAAATACCGGAGAGCCCGTGAACCGGCTTGGGGGCCAATGTTCGGCATTTGTAAAATAAATAAAATTTTGTGACAGTTGTTATTATTATGTATACAAGTGAGCTGAGTCAAATAATTTGAACGAATTACACGGATATAAACAGTGGCGGGCACACTAAGAGATTTGAATCGGCATTGAATTAAGATGTTAAACAAAAAGAATAATATGCATTACATATTCCTTATGAACACATGAGTCATATAAATCCTATTAAAATATAAGACAATTATTGTTATTAAGATAGATATTTATATTCATTCCATTTTTAAACAAAAATGTACGATGCAATAAGTAAGATGTAAGACGTAATAACTTATTAAAGTAAATAAAAAAAATTAATATTTTACTCTAAATAAGAGACAAAATAAAAAATATCTTCATTTATTTAGGCATTTTGACATTCCTGCTTAAAATCTTTATTTATTTATTGCTTTTTTTAATATTAAAAATTATGCCTGGGACTTCATACATTTGGGGCCTGATGGCCGAGTGACTGGCGCTCGGTGGTATAGGTTTCAGGTTCTTGGTTCATAATCCCATTTAAATCATAGGTCCCGGTCAAATATGACTGTAGAGCGTTTGGCATAGGGCTGACAACCCTTCCCTGCAAAAAGAAACCGTCTCCTGTCTTGAAATCTGCCAGTAGGCAGACGGCCTTAGCCTACCACAGCCTGAGTTAAATTTGTTCTTTTATAATGTAATTTCAAATAATAATAATAATGATAATAATATGCATATTTACTTTATATAGATATTTAAAATTGATATGTAATTTTATAAATCGATGAATATTTTATTTTATCTCATATTTCTTCAAAGAAACTTCTCGACATAAAATACATTATTGAATTCAGACGACACCATGTCATAGCTTCTTCTTCTTCTATGGCGCAACAGCCCCATGGTTGGCCATGGTCGTCTGCCTACTGGCAGATTTTTAGATAGGAAATATTTTTTCTTTTTACGATGATGGGTTGTCAACTCTATCCCCAACGCTCTACAGTCATGTTAGATCGGAACCTACGGTTTAAAGTGGATTCCGAACCACAGCAAACATCCACCCTGCCATATCTGCTAGTAGAGAAATAAATAAAAAAAATGCTCCAATGAAATTAAGACTTTGATAATCGATGAATATCTGCATATATAAATTTAAACTTGGGTTTTTAATTTTTGATCTATTGAATTTCTTCATTATTAAAACTGTAGAAGCTAAATAGTTTTGGGGAAATGTTTCCAATGATTTTAAATTATTTGAAAGATTTTCAGATTTCTTGTAAGACAATTCTGTTCATCTTCATGTTGTTGTATCATTCTCAATGTCTTGCAGAGCGAGACGGACAACCCATGAGCAATCTACTCATGGATGGAGAGACAAGGGGCAACTTCTGTTGTGATGGAGCCCCCTAGGCAGAAGTCAGACTTGGCTCCGTTAAAAAAAAACGAAATGTTTAGAAAACCCGGAAAACTCCCACCAGGTAGTGAACATCACAAACGCCATCGAGTCCCCTCGTTTTTTGATGCAGTGTCTACAACAAAGTCACCAGTGGAACTTCAGCCATATTGTTCACCAGCGCCGCACATTGACACTGAGTATAGTTGCGTGTAGTGTGTTGTTCCTAAAATATTATTCTTATTTATCCAATTTATTAAATTCATAGCGAATTATTTTAACACAACTTTAATTGATAACTGTTGTTTATTTATTCGTTGTGGGGTTGTTTTTAATTTTTTTAGTTAGTTTCCAATAAAAATGTTCAGCTAATGGGTTTCACACTTCCTAATTTACTGACTGAACCAATTCAGTGTTCTTCCATATGATTATAATATGATGTTTATATGATATTTATTATTATTAATAGTATTCCTGTTATTATTATTTCAAACATTACCAAATCTGTGAGACCAACTCGATAAAATATATACTGAATTCTTTTAAGGCTACATTCGTTGAGGACTATTGTTGATGGCTATTGGGATATCTATTGATGGCTATTGTTTATCTATACATTATTTTATTCTTAATTTTTATAATTTACTTAGTTTGGATTTAAAAACATATTAAACTTTTATTATTATGATTAATTTCTTATTATAATTATTTTATCTTTATTTAACTGCTTTTGTAGACTGAAATTTTATGATGAATTGATGATCTATTTTTATTTATTTATTATTATTACTATGATTTTCATATAGATTAATAATAAATAATAAATATTTTTATTTTTATTTAATAATAAAATTTTATAATTTCTTTATTTTATAATATGATTTTCATATAGATAACTGTGTTATGAAATTATCACGATGAAACAGTATATGTATTGAATAATTTTAACCAAAATATTCTTCAATTTTTAAAAAATTCATTTCACACATAAAATATTCCGAAATATACTACATTATGTTATTTATTAAAAAAAAAGGCAACATTCCGTTATACATATCATATTAGATAATACTGAATACAGCATATTTCAAATGCTTATTTTTCATACTGGACTAAAATTTGAATTTTTTTTTTTCGATATGGTGTTTAGCATGAAATACAAGCAAGCAATTTGATTCTCTCAATTTTACTTATATGGGACGCCTCAGGACGCCATAAAATAATAAGTCTTTTCGAAAATAAAAACACTTTCCGGTTCTGTCTGGGGAAAACACCCGTAGGAATAATAAATAAGAGATACTGTAGGGGGAGGGGCTTGTCTCTTCAAGGGAACTTTAAGGTCAATGAACTGGGACAGGGATAATGGGAGGCAAAGAAAAACAACCCATTTCAGAAAGGTTACCGACGAGTTTGAATTGCCATTTATGTTTCTAAAACTTAAGCAATAGCGAGTTTTTGCATACCGTATTTTGGACGTCCGTTATTTTTTTCTCCCTAGCGCGCATGCTCAAAGGAAATTGCGTATGCATATCTGTAACAATGTTTCCAATGTGCATATGAGCATGCGCGCTAAGGAGAAATTAAAAAAACTAAAAAAAACACGCTTTTAGAGTTAATCAAACTAAAAAATAATTGTTAACATAAGAATAAAATGACTGACGCGAAAATGAATGTCCCTGTTCTAAAAGCGTGGGGTGCTCGATATAAATCGCTATAATTTTTCACTAGTTTCATTCCGAAATGCAGAGTTAGTTTAAAGATGTCATACAAAGCACCCCACGCTTTTAGTACAGGGACATTCCTTTTCTCGTCAGTCATTTTATTCTTATGTTAACAATTATTTTTTTAGTTTGATTAACTCTAAAAGCGTGTTTTTTTTTAGTTTTTTTAAACTATTAATTTATTTTTTACTTTTTAGCTTGATTAACTCTAAAAGTGTGGTTTTTTTAAACTATTAATTTATTTTTTACTTTTTAGTTTGATTAACTCTAAAACCGTGTTGTTTAGTGTTTTTAAACTAAAATATTTAAATGAGGTCCCGGTACGGAGGACTGGTTCTTATAATAATTTAATTGTGAGTAAAACAAAGGCTAAATGCGAAAATGTCGAGTCAGCCAGGATTCGAACAGGGAATCTCCTAATTCGCAGTCAGGCGCGTTATCCGTTGTGCCGCTGTCCCACGTAGGTCTGAATATCTGAAAAATGCCTGTAAATGTTTCTTTGCAGCTTATATAGTGTGTATGAGGAAAAGGGGAAAAATGATCGCCGATCAAGATTACTTTTCAAAGGCTGTGTGTTTTAATCACTAATCCTGGCGATCCTAATCATGATGAGGTGGTAATAAACTTATCAAAATATTTTAGTGTCGTCAGTCGTTGATATGTCTACAACGTTTAAATTAAATCGGATCGCTTGAAGTAGGGCAAAATCGTGTCCAAAGAGTCAGTTACATACATACAAACATACATACATACAAACAAACATACTGGTGAAACTAATAAAAGCGTATTAAAAAATAACGAACGTCCAAAATACGGTATGCAAAAACTCTCTAATATTCCGCCAGTAATAATCTCCATAGTTTCGGTGAATCAATAGCCTGGTCAACGCCCGTTAAATATCTTGCTTTAATAATTGATAAGAATACTAACCTTCCGTGAACATATCAATAATATAAAAGAAAAATGTTGAAAAAATTTTACCTCTGCCTCCCTCTCATCAATAGAAATAGAAAACCCTCACCCTTTTAAACAAAATATGACTATTCAAGTAAGTATTAAGACTCATCCTTACTTACGCAGCCCCAATTTGGGGTATAACAGCAAAATTTGATAAAAACCAAGTACAAATAATACAAAATAAATTATTTCGGATTATCACTGGGGCTCCCTGGTTCGTACGTAACTCTACCATTCACAACGACCTTGATATCGAAACTATACACACCCATATTACTAAACTTTGTAGAAAATTCGTTTATAATCACAATAACCCGATCATTAAAGCTCAAATAATTTGTAATCAATGGTAGATGCAACTATCCCTACGCAACTTCAAACTGGAATCGAACCTTAGAACCACCTTAAATAGTCTTTTTCTTTTCTTTTTTTTTTTTTTTTAATTGCAATATCCAATTTGTTCTTTTTTTTTATATTTCATTCGTTTGTTCATCGTTCCAGCTCCTCTTTTTAAAATTTTTTTTTTAAATTCTTCATTATTATTATTATTATTTTTATTATATGCTTTTTTTTCCCCCTTCCTTATCAAGCATTTTCTGTAATTTTTTTTATTCATGTTTTTTATATTCAAACTCTTTTATTTCATTTTAAGTCGAGCAGATGATCGCTATGTGATCAGTTATTCTTCTTAACTATCCAACTTGGTAATGCGAGTTTGAATAGAATAGAGTACGAAACTTACATCTGAAAAAAAAAAAAAAAGATGAAATGAGCTATATAGCTAATGATAAACAAACAATTAAAATAAAAAAAATGAAGAATAAAAGGGGTGCTACAAGTATTTATACAGTAGAACTTCTTTAAGTCGAACCTCGATAAGTCGAAAACCTCCACAACACGAAAACATTTTTTGTTCCCTTCCCTTCAAGCTCCAAAACCTCCATTATTCGAAATTTCTACCCTCTATAAGTCGAAATAATTAGTCAATCCCCACAAGCCATTTTGGTATATATTTTCCCTCTGTAACTCCAAAAAAAAAAAAAAAAAAAAAAAAAAAAAAAAT